>JAVYIG010001584.1:0-319952 GCA_035222895.1 Strongylocentrotus droebachiensis | reverse complement strand
AGTTTTACTGGTTTCTACTCTTAATCTTTGTCTGAATTCAGTTCCCCCCCCCCCCCACCCACGTGAAGCGCGGAAGCTTTGACGTTTCATTAAATTATTAGAGAATGAATACGATTCGTTGTACTGATTTTTACTCTTAATCCTTGCTTTCACATTTCATTAAATTATTTGGGAAAGAAGACGATGCGTTTCATTAAACTATTACTCTTAATCCTTGTCTGAATAGAGTTCCCCCCCCCCTCCCGCGCGTATATAGCGCGGAAGCTTGACGTGTCGTTAAATTATTAGGAAAGAAGACGATTCGTTGTACTGTTTTCGACTCTTTATCCTTGTCTGAATTCAGTTTCCCCCTTCCCGCGCGTAGCGCGGAAACTTCGACATTTCATTAAATTATTAGAGAAAGAAGACGATTCGTTTTACTGATTTCTACTCTTAATCTTTGTCTGAATTCAGTTCCCCCCACCCGCGTGAAGCGCGGAAGCTTTGACGTTTCATTAAATTATTAGAGAATGAATACGATTCGTTGTACTGATTTCTACTGTTAATCCTTGTCTGAATTCAGTTCCCCCTTATCTATGTGTATCTGTCTTGCTCCTTCGACGTGGCGACTCCACTTAACATCCCGAAGCGCGGAAGCTTTGACGCTTCATTAAATTATAAGAGAAAGAAGACGATTCGTTGTACTGATTTCTACTCACTTTGTCTGAATTCAGTTTCCCTCCCTCCCGCGCGACACGCGGAAGCTTTGACGTTTCATTAAATTATCAGAGAAAGAAGACGATTTGTTGTACCGACTCTTAATCATTGTCTGAATTTTCAAAAATGTTTCTTTGTCTGATAAAAAGTTACAGTTCGTAGGTAAAAAAAATTGCCGGCCGACCGACATTAAACATCTCACCGACTTCAAACGTCTGCATTGATATACTACACGAGCTAGATAGAGCAAGAATAGGGACTTTTAGATTTGCACAAAGACAACGCGGATTGCTACGGTCGACGTCCTTTTAATGCACTGCCTTGAATGGACGTCACACCTATCAGTCCACACAAATCTAAAAGTCCCTATTACCGACACAGCGGACCCGACACAGCAACATAATTATCTATGCCTATCTTTCTTGCTCCTTCGACGTGGCGACTCCACCTAACATCTCCTTTGCTCTCTTACTCCCATCCATCTTCTCTTAGGCTCTTACCACCCTCTCTCTCTCCTCTCTTTCTTCCCCCGTTTCTTATATGTTTCCTTTTTTCTCCATTTTTCTTTTCTTCTCCTTTTCTTTCTTTTCTTTCTTTCCTTCGTCATGGTTCAATTTTATTTGGGGGCTGAACCAAGCCCCCCCCCCACCAGTACGCCAGTGGCTCAACGGGGGGGGGGGGGGGGGGGCGATGGGTGGGTGTTGAGTAAAAGAAAATGATTTGAAGTGCTCACCCCCCCCCTCCCCCCCCCCGCCCCCAAGCCCGTTGTGCAAAAATAACTGCATACGATACGATACGCTGGTTTATTTTTACACGTTTGGCGGGAGATTGCGGGAGAGCGGGAGGAAGGGCGGTGGTGGCGGGAGTCTCCCGCTACGAGCTGGTGGGACGGCGGGAGAATGAGCGTAGTGGCGTGAGACTCCCACACCACCTCCCCCCAAAACAAAAATGCGGGAGGGTTGACAGCCCTGGTAATGGGTAAAACAGTAGAATAATGCGCTAGAAATCCCCCTGAGATTTCTTCTTTGACTTTGAGTTAAAGAAAAAGAGAAAGTTGAGTTCTGCTAAAAGAAGAGGAAGAATTAGATAATATCATTAGGCAGATGAATGTGGATGGACACCATTATAGTAGAAATTGTATTTTCCTCATATAAGAAATATGAGGAAAATGCTGAAAGGTTTGGACCTGACATTCATAATACGTGTGAAGTCTTATTTCTGTGTGTAGTCCCATTTCTAGGTCAGTGTTTGGTCCCTTTTCTACGCGTAGTCCCATTTCTGTGTGTACTCCATTTTTTGTGTCACGGTCAGAGGCGGCCCTCCCGGGCACAGTGCCCCCCCCCCACTTTTTCAAGCAAAAAAAAATGCCCCTTTTTACATAGGAAAAGTGCCCCTTTTTACATGTGAATAGTGCCCCTTTTACTTTGACAAGTGCCCCTATTAATTTTTAAAAGTGCCTCTTCCCCTTTTCAACTCTGATAAGTGCCCCTTTTATTTGGACACGTGCCCCTTTTTCTTCGACAAGTTCCCTTTTTCCTTTGCAATATGTGTCCTTTGCAATCTCTAGTAAGTGCCCCTTTTCAGTTACGAGAAGTGCCTCTTTTCACTTTTGATTAGTGCCCCCTTCACCTCTGATAATTGCCCTATTCAAATCTGAGAGATGCCTCTTTTACTTTGACAAGTGCCCCCTTTTCCTTTGTAATAAGTGCCCCTACTCCTTTTAATAACTACCCCCATTTTAACTCGTATAAGCGCACCTTATATTTTTACATGTGCCCCTTTTCATTTCTAATAAATGCCCCTTTTCCTCATGATAAGTGTCCCATTAAAAAAGAGACCCTTCCCCTTCTCATAAGTGCCCCTTCTCTGGTAAATGACCCTTTTCAAGTACGAGAAGTTACATTTTCACTTCAGATAAGTGCCCCCCTAACCTCCGATAAATGCCCCTTTAAAATCTGATCGGTGTCCATTTTCTTTCAACCAATGCCCCTTTTCCTAATGATAAGTGGCCCATTAAAAAGAGCCCCTTCCCATAAGTGCCCCTTCTCTGGTGAATGATCCTTTTCAGGTACGAGAAAATACTCCTTTTCACTTCAGATAACTGCCCCGATAACCTCCGATAAATGCCCCTTTAAAATCTGATCGGTGCCAATTTTCTTTCAACTAATAAACATTTTCCTTTATTATAAGTGCCCCTTTTCATATCAGGTCATTGTCCCTTTTCAGGTGCGATAAGTTCCTCTTTTCACCTCTGATAATTTCCCTTTTAACAATGATACGTGCCCCTTTTCCTTGCTAATAAGGGACATGTCCCCTTCTTTTCACCTCAATAAATGCCCTATCAAAATCTGATGGGGGCCCTCTTTCCGTCGACAAATGCCCATATCCTATTTTCATGACTGACTTTGTTCATCCCTGGTTGAGTGCCCCTTTTGGAAGGTGTAAGGTTTTTTCCTCTTTATAAGATTTAATTTTTTGCACTGCGATCTCACAAATATTAAAAATTTTCCTTGCTCGCTTCGCTCGCTCGCAAATAATTTTTCAGACCATCACACCCGACTGCAAAGCATGGGGGCTCCGCCCTCTGAATCCGGTCACTCCAATTAGTGACCTGCATGCCAGTGTCACAAATAAGGTATCAAAATATGCTCATCTGACCGTAATTGAATGCCAAAAACCCTGAGCTTCCAGGGGCTCTGCCCCCTTGTCCCCACCTAGGGCCCTAAGGCGGTCCCTGGATGCTCATCTGACCGTAATTAAATGGCTAAAACCCATGAGCCTCATGGGGCTCCGCCCCTCCCCCCGCCCCGCCAGGGCTTTGCCCCTGGACCCCACGCCAATTTACGATCCACTTGCTTCGCTCACTTTGCTCTACCTGATCGTAAATACTTAAGCCCCCCCCCCCCCCCCGCACTTTGCAATTGATAAACGTTCCGCGGGGCTTGCATGTAACATGTAAGAGTGGTGGTGATGCAGATTTGTTTCTGCCCTCCCCCAAAACGTGTTGCTCATTACGCCACTGCTCCCTCGTCCCTTCTATTTTGCCCCCCCCCCCCCCGGTCATGAAAAGAAATCACCTCCCCTGAGCACAATGGAGACCATAAAAAGCAGTGTATGATACTTTTCGTCTTTTTAAATCCAGTAACAGTTTACTGACCCAATGACGATGCGGATACTGTGTGGGTCTGGACACATGATGGCGTTTTCCTATGCACATCACCAGAAGGGCTTTAAAAGAGTCAATGCCCTTTTTCGTATTCTTGGCTCCAAACAGATAATCTGTACCTCTCACACAAAAGTTGCGATCAACCTCGAATAAAAATTAAAAAGACGAAAATCAACCTTGCATTTGATTGGGGGAGCTCCATTTACATTGTAATATAAAGCTTAATTCTGTGCATGCGATAACATTGTGAAAGAAAAGTACCGTGTGGAAGCTTTGGGGAAATACTTTACTGATGTATACTTTGAGGTTTTGCGGAATGATAAAATGAAAATTAATTGACCCTATCTAGCTGAAAATCACATGCCCTTCACCTAGAAATGCACTTGCACTTGTGTCATGAAAGTTTGGTCTTTACTCTTTCAGCTAGGCCCTATTTCTTTTCATATTTCGAATATGATTGCATTTGGCATTGGCTGGAGAGCAATACAGGAGAGATTATTTTATATTATATTCCACATACTAAGAATCTTGCTCTACGATTGGTCAAAAGTAAATCACGAGATGAAAGATAGTTCGCCCATTATTGATGGGAGAAGCAAAAAGTTCATTACACTGTGTAGATAGTACTACTATCTACACAGTGCAACGCACTTTCACTGAAGATAGAGGTACTTTCTACACAGGGCAACGCACTTTCACTGAAGATTATCCAAAAGCGCACTAAAACAGGCGTAATTAAGCGCGCATTACCATTGAGCGCAATTAAAGAAACCACATGCGCGCACCGTACCCTCAAGGGGTTGGGTTGAACTTAAACTTTTTTGGTGTGAATTTGGTGTCTTTTATGTAAATGCATACACGTTCTTTTCTTTTTGTAGTTAAATTGTTTTAGATGTGGAATATAAAGCAAATAATCACCTTTTGGTTTCAGGCGATGGCAAAGTATCACTTCCTCGTCGATCAGAATGTATACGCTAACTTTCCTCAGCTTCGCTTCGGAAAGATAGCTACATCCAGATCGCCTCGGAAGTGATAGTTTGTCCCATCACCTTCACCAACGGTAATTATTTGCTTACTATGATATTTTTCCAAACTGAAAAAATAATGAGGAAGCTCACAAATTATTTCTCCTCCATATTGCTCCGATTGTCTCATTTTCGCTCGCGTGAACATTGCCAGCACAAACCACTGACCTCTACCTCCTGGACGGATCATCGCCCATTCCCATTCACTATACGTTACGTACTAAAAGGCTGTATTGTCTGACCGTTCATGAATATTCATGTTTTTGCTAAACTCGGCAAAATGTTTGCTTTTACTAAATGGAAAAATGACGGTGGGGGGTTGGATGAAATGGACATAATGAACCAAGCAGAAGTGATCCATGATAATTCATGCTTCTTATCCTTCGTGTGCTTGACCTATAATCTTAAAATCGCCTGGCAAACTGAGTCCAAAGTTCGACTTGTTTCGCATGTGTACTATAGGCAATGACGAGCTTGCAACCTTTTTTGATCAAATTACGGTGGGTGAACTTTCAATGGGACATGAGGGTTCCAATGAAAGAGCTAGTAATAGCGTACGTCGGGGTGGATGTGCTTTCCGTTTAAACAAAACAAAAATGAATTTTGAACGATTTTTTGCAATTAATTCTCTTTCTTTGTGTTAACCTTTTTTTTTCCCGTCTATCATCTTCTGTTTCTTTCTTTCATTATGTTATTCTTTATGTTTTATTATTCTATCATTTTTCCTTACTTCATTTCCTAATGTTATTGTTCTTTCTTCTTTCTATTACCTTTTTTTTAATGTTATTCTTTGCTTTTATCATTCGATCATTTTCTGTTCTCTTCCTTTCATTTTATTCCTCGTTTTGTCCTTCTAATATCTTTCCTTATGCTATTTTCTGTTTTTATTCTTTTCACTGTAATCTCTCTCTCTCTCTCTCTCTTTCATAACTCCCCCCCCCCCCCCCCAAACACATTCACTTCCGGTTGAAGTACGCTTCTAGCTGGCACGGATTGGTTTCACACTGCACGTTATGAGCGGTCTGGAGCGGTCTAGGAAGCGAACCTATCCCGAAGAACACATCGCGAAGTGGATTTCTGGATCAGCCAAGAAAATCGCTTCCTGGCACGGCTGACTCACAGTCAGACCGATCTAACGTAGATCGGTCTAGCGTAGATTGGTCCAGGAAGTGAGTGAGAAAGAGGTCGTAGTTTTGAGGGACACGCAAATAAAATTTCCGCGAACGCAGAACTCGAGATGACAATATGCGTGTCTCTTCATAATGTTAATTCACGGTCTCATCTTCATACCTCGAATATGAGTGCATTTGACATAGGCTGAAGAGCATATACAGGGAACATTTACACTATGATATTCTTCCAAACTGATCTCCCAAAATAATAAGAAAGCTAAAACATTTATTTCATCTTTACCATAACTCAGTGGCGTACGCAGGATTTTTTCAAGGGGGGGGGGGGTTAAAATTGGGACCAAAATTTCGTAACGACTCACCCAGCCGCTGAATAAGCGGGGGGGGGGGGGGGGGGGGGAGGGTAAGAGGACACTTTTTTTTTTTTAGGGGGGGGTCTCGAAATTTGAAAAATTGACATTTTGTTCCGTTGGGGGGCGTACGCGCCTGCCATAACTCAACCTTCCGTGGAAAAATGGTGTCTTTTGGCGAGTCTCGAACGCATGCTCGCGCGCATGTAATATAACCAATGGGTACAGGCTTCAAAAACCGTTCTTTTGTCAAAGATATTGGTGTAACTTTGCAATGCTGCAAAATACAAGGCTGGCGCGAACGGAATTCTATTGTCTTTATTTTTGTCTTGTATTTTCCAGAATATGAGAAAATAATTTTAAGTATTTGCGTCGGACTAGGCCTCGAAAGAAAGATTTTCAAGTGAATTTCTACACCAACCCTTCCATAGCAATGCACGTACTTGCACAATTCGAAGCAGGAAACATAATCGAAAACCCCGTGTTTGAGACTCTGTATCCCAGCAACGGATTACCCTATGCATACAGCGTTTTTACCTTCCAGTGCGGAATTTTCCCTCTCTGTCATATATCAAAATCAAGCTGATTGGTCTAGAAAATTCGTCGGACGTACTCGTTGAAAAAGTAAGAAGATTAATCTTTTCCATCCAATCACATTTGGTGACACTCCGAGCTCATTTGCATAGAGAGTTATGACGTCATATCACGCCATGACTAGGACTGAGCCCGCACCATTGTCTGCACAGGGGGGTTTCATTGTCATTGCTACGTGTGTGTACGTATCTGCATTGCACTGGCTGGCAATGCGCTGTGACTGAGTGAGATTCATTGAACCAGTGTCATGACTCATGGATCTGGATCTGTTATTGTCAAGTCCCCGGACAAGTCCATGCCTTTGGTCAGTTTTTCAACACCAAAAAAAAAAATAATAATAATAATAAAATGGTATAATAGGAAATTATACATGTATGCTCTGACATTACCCAAACTCAAGTTAGACGACCTGAGATATAGACCAAGTGTTAATAAACCTTAATTTGTTTATGTCAGCGATGATTACATTGGCTGTATTCTTGAACAGTACGTGATGTTCACATTTAAATAAAAAAGAAGAGATGAGAATACTGAACACTGTTTTATGGAGAAAATTTCCAACTCTACCCAATGCATATTCAGTGCACACATTACTACTATGTGTTATCCCTCTGTACATTGAGCTTAATCTACCTATGTGAATTATTCATGAGACGTACCTGTGCGCGCTGAGCAAAGAAGGACACGCACAGATCCACTTTAGTGGAATTTCGGCCTGAAACTTTTCCATATGCTATCAAAACGATTGATAAAAGTCTCAATTATTAAACCATTTGCCAGTTCGTGGCTCTGAGAGTGAGACATTACACTCCACTTGATCCTAATCTCAAGTATTGTACCAAAATACCTCAATTTCCTTTCATTTACTAGTGAAACGTATTTGAGGTAGTACATTGCTATGCGACTATTTCGGTACAACATCACTATGCTATCGCTTTGCAGGAAAGAGATGGACGTTGCTTTGGCACTGTAGTTGTAGTCAGGTCAATATACGGTAAAAAAAACACCCCAACCCCAAATAAATTGCAACAAAAGGTTTTTCAACGGTTTCTAGTAGTATTCGACCTCAGGAATAACATACTAAAAGTAGGCCAACATCGAAGGATTAGAAAGCTGTTTTTTCAAGATGGCGTCCAAGATGGCCGCCGATACCTTAAAATGGCCATAAATCACTTATTATTCATCCTAGAGACATAATTTTGGTGTCTATCTCATGGTTTCGGGGGTCAAAGAATCTATTGAGACAAGTAAGAATGACTTGTGATGGTCTACGAAACCCGAAAATTCAATATGGCGTCCAAAATGGCCGCCATAACATAAAATGGCCATGTGTCACTTATTATCCATCCGAGAGCCTAAGTGAGGTGTCTATCGGAAAGAGAGCAGTCTTCGAGAAGCTTGTGAAATGCAGCCCCACTTAAAAATCCAGTGCTAGTACTTTCGTTCTTCCAAGTCAGCCAAAGGAACTTATAGAGGAACTTGGTACCAAAGCAATGTCTTTCATGTTTGGTTGCTGCTGTAATGACTCACTTGCATCACTACGATACAACTTGTTCGTCAAGACTCCCTCCTACACCAGCCTCCACCAAATTCCACTCCTTCAGAACATACTACCAAGTCATGGTGTGGATGGAGAGTGAATTATAAGACATGGACGTCACAGACTGGGGCTGGAAATTAAAAGACAATCACCTGGTTCCAGTGATGTTGAATACGAAGACTGCCGTGCTGCTTGTAACACACCTCGCTGTACCTGCAGATGTTACGGACTACCATGCAACAGTATGTGTTGACCTTGTCAACTCGATGTATGCCATGCACAATCCATATTATGAGGCAGAAGATGATTTATTCTTACTCAAGTACATTCCTCATCAAAACGATCTGCATGTGTATTCGCTATAAGATGACATGAAACATGAACAACACGAGGTTTTAACATTTTAAATCGTATGGTGGGTGGGTAGTATGAATGTGTGTCTAGATATTATTATTAAGTTGTTACTTTGTCATTGTCACTCCCCTTCCACTAGTGTTGACAATGACCTGTCAATAGTTGAATTGACCCTTTTTCTGGGAGGAGGGGGAGGTGGGTGACACCATAAGCCTAATGGTGAGAGAGAAACATTATAAGTTCATTTCCTGTTTATAAAGTGCGCCCTCTATTGAGAAATCTTAGTGGTTTTGTGGCCCTTTGGACGCAATATTGGATTTCATAGTTTCCTGAACCACTGCTTAACGTTCTAACTTATCTTAATGGATTCTATGACCCCGAAAACCATAGCATAGACACCCCAATTATGTTTCTCGGATGGATAATAATGGACTTATGGCTACTTTATGTTATTGCGGCCATTTTGGACGCCATCTTGGATTTTCGGGTTTCGTCGACCATCACAAACCATTCTTACTTGTCCCAATGGACCCCCGAAACCATGGGATAGACACCAACATTATGTCTCTAGGATGGATATTAAGTGATTTATGGCCATTTGTAGGTATCGGCGGCATCTTGGACGCCATCTTGAAAAACAGCTTTCCGAACCTTCGATTTTGGTCTACTTTTAGTATGTTATTCCTGAGGTCGAATACTACTAGAAACCGTTGAGAAACATTTTGTTGCAATTTTTTGGGGTCAAACCATATCTTGACCTGACTATTGGGCAGGAAATCTGTATTCCCTTACACTCCCAAAAAGATTTCTTTCGCGGTATCGTTCCAGTAGCCAAAAACTACAGACTCCGGTGTACGGACTGCCATACAAATTGGACCCGTATTGGAAAGGCTGCAAAGCTTGATCAATATCCGAGGCCTTTTGCACCCAAAGGTTGGCTGAGGTTTGATCATATTGGTAACTAGTATGTCATTCATAAAGTCATGTGAAGGGGTAGACACATTGTTATATTTGTCGATTGATCGACATGCATACCAGGTCTCCATCGTACATTAATTAAGTTTTTCAGCTTCATCGTCCAGCAGACCTAATGAAACTAGCTTGTTGTTCTACAAAGGTTGTTCAACTCCATGGCTGAGTACAATATGTTCATTAACCCTGGTAAACCTGACGACTTCTGCACGATCGCTGCAGCCTGGCAAGAGCTCTTTCAGTTCCATCAGTTTCATGGTTCTAAGTGAGTTGAGCAATCTGTTTCCTCACACAGATGAATGTGTGATTGCAAATCATCACCTTCCAAACATTCATATCTTCCCCGCTCTAGTGCCTCGCATGACTTGGTTAGACTAACCGATTTACATCTCACTGTTTTCTTCATTTCATCTATTCCTTTATCACAAGCATGCTCAACTCGACTCACACTTTCCTTTAACACCTTTGCTGCTTTTCTTTCTTTTGTTAGGGGGGGGGGGGGGCAAAACGCATTTTGCCCCCCTAAAACGCCCCCCCCCCCCCAACAAAAGAAAGAAAAGCAACAAAGGTGTAAAGATGGTTTGTATTTTCAACCCAAAACAACATAACAATAATAAAAATCTGAATTAAATCACATATAAAATTCCATTCAAAGAAAAGGAAAGTTAACAGGAATTCAATTTCCTAAACATTCCGCATGCCACCTATATTTACCAATGGAGGTTTTTATAATAGCGATACGCGCATATCGTGGAAATATTGTGAGAGGATGGGAAAGCGTGTGTGTTTTTTGTTATAGGGGTGACTAGTGTACTAGGCATCATTACAAGAGTGCGCCCTCTATTGGAATAAGTAGTATTATTGTGTGTATACGTGTGTAGGGTGTGACATGTAAATGAAGATATAAAAGTTATCGAAATTCAGTTTGAACATCACCACAGTTTATTTAATAATTAAATTCTTTATTTCTTTCTTTATTCATTTGCTTTTTTATATTTAGTTTTCTATCTATCTATGACCATAGAGTTTGAGCTAAAAAGTAAAAGAGTGAAAAAGCAGTTGAGAGATTTTGCATAATTTATGAGTTTTTAGGAGCAATTCTATTTTACTCTTTTTTGAACTTCTGTCTACACTTTTTTTTAAATTTCACAAATGGTGTTTGAATGTGATTTCACTTCTTTGTCCTCTGTCCCACTCACATATGAGAAGCTAGCCAGTAGATTGTATTAAATAATTTCACTATAATGTCATGCCTTGTAAATAATTCTGGTTGTTACATCAAGAAAGAAACGAAACTCAGTGGTTAACTGATGGAAACGTAGTTCTAACAAAGGAGCAGGTAGCTCCTGTACGGTCTGCTATGAAATAAAGTATGTATTTCCTAAAGGAAAAAAGTGCTCTGACAGTTAATTCCATTACATTTCATTTCATTTATTTAATTCTCCATAAAAGCATTAAAACATACAAACATGATAAACAGATAAAGATCGATAACAAGAAAAATACAAAGAGAAGGAGCAAACAAAATTGTATGGGAATGTGGGTTTAACAAAAAGGGCAATTAGCCTTATGAACGTTAACCCCTTAAAAATATGCACTGTATTGTTGAGAAAAGAAAAGCAGAGAAAACCTAAACACCAAAGGAGGGGGGGGGGGGGGGAGGAGAAGGAAAGAGGAGGGGGGAATTCATTACAAAGTGCATTAATTGAAACGTGACGTCATTTTCAATTTGATTGAAATCTGTATAGACTTCAGAGGGAATTCATCCTTCGTATAAATTTGTTTGGAGTAAAGTAAAAGGAACGTCAATAAAAGTGTTAAAAATATGAGACAAATATTTAATCCTTTGACATTACTATTATGATTTAATACTTTCTGTGAAGGTTTAATTTCCTTTCAACAAAGGCTTAATTTCTTGAATTATTATCCAAAAGATGAATCGTGAAATGAATCATTTTCAGATTATTGCTCAGATTCACTATATTATTTAGAGAATTTAACTTTTGGTAAGGTAAAATGAAAGTTTATTTTCATACAAATATCCCTTCATATGGTTTATATAGAACAGATTGTCAGTGACTGCAATATCCATAATCAATAACAGGAAGCGCATAGGCCAGAACTAGGGATTCCCAAAGCATGAGTTTATCCGATTCCACAGCGGTATGCCATGTTGGTCACAAGATTGTTATTGATGTCCAAAGTTCATTCCCCTGTAATTTTCCGTTCTTCAAATGAGGGTTAAATATGTACACTGAGAGTTTGTGGATGCATCATAGATTCTGAACGTCAGAACTGACAGGAGTCAAAGCACGAAGAGCAAGAAGACTTTATTTTGTGATAATTTCTTCTCCTGTTAAGATTTTAGAAATGTTACATTCTAAATTTTATAATGCTGATGTAACTGTTCCCAAAAAAGGTGCACCCGTTTGATTCAACTTCATAGACGTACCACAGTATCTCATAAGAGACAGTGCTGTTGTTTCTCTTAAGAAATATATGGGTATGATTCCAAAGAAATGGCAGTATCATTAGAGACAGTTCCACTTCTGAATTGTGCGATATGCTTTGATGAACTTGAGGATGGCAGACGTCTTGGTTGTGCTCATTGCTTCTGTCGAACATGTCTAGAAGATTATCAGGAGTCCAGCTGCCACGAAGGCCACATTATCTGTCCCCTGTGCCGTCATGAAACTGAACTGAACGAAGGGTAAGTGAAGGGATTACCAACTGTAGATGGAAGTACATGTAGTTCCAAACTAAACACCTCAATCTTAGATCAGAAAGGGCATCTTTACGACGACGTTGATGATTATGGACTGGCAAAATTGTTTGAATCTGCGCCAGCATGTACTATGTGTCCTGATGTCACAGGAAACGAGGCAGGAGGGTCTGGTGCTCGAGCTGTCTCCTTTTGTAGAGATTGCAAAGAATATATGTGTGATTTGTGTCTGTCAGGTCACAAACGACTGAGTAAAGTATTCTTGGGCCATACACTCGTGTCTGTTCAGGCTGCACTGATTGAAATGTCACTGACTCGAGCTGATAATTGTAGTGAACACAAAATGGAGACAAGAAATTTCTTTTGCGAGGATTGCAAGACCTTTATTTGTCAGAAGTGTATCTTCGCTCGGCACAATATTCGCACCCACACTGTCCGTGAACGAGTGGATGTAGAGTTAGAGATACGGCATAACATTGATACACTTAGGGTGCGAGTCATCGAAAAGAAAACAGACGTACAGAGATATATGAAGGCCATTGAAGAAAAGAGGCGAACCATCAAGGGTATCTTCAGGAATGTATTCCTAGAAATAACAGAGGCGCACAGAGCCGCTGTAGAATGTCTGGAGGAAAGAAAGGCAATGCTAAAGGAGAGTGTGAGACGAGTTGAGCATGCTTGTGATGAAGGACTGGATGAAGTGAAGAAAACGGTGAGATGTAAATCGGTTAGTCTAACCAAGTCATGCGAGGCACTAGAGCGGGGAAGATATGAATGTTTGGAAGGTGAGGCTTTGCAATCACACATTCGTCTGTGTAAAGAAACAGAGACTCAACTCATTGAGAACCATGAAACTGACAGAGCTGAAAGAACTCTTGCCATGCTGCAGCGAAGTGCAGAAGTCGTCAGGTTTACCAGGGTTAATGAACGTATTGTACTCGGTCATGTAGAAACAACTGCACCAGAAGTTGAACAACCTTTGCAGATCAACAAGCTAGTTTCATTAGGTCTACTGGACGATGAAATTCAAAAACAAATGTACAGAGGAGAAGGAGAAGAAGACCTTGTATGCATGTCAATCGACAAATATGACAATGTGTCCACCCCTTCACGTACCTGTATGACTGACATACCAGTTACCAAAATGATCAAACCTCAGCCAACCTTTTGGTGCAAAAGGCCTTGGACATTGATCAAGGTTTGTAGGTTTTCCTACACGGGTCCAATTTGTATGGCAGTCCGAACACCAGAGTCTGTAGTTGTTGGATACTGGAACGATCACGCAACAGAAATCTCTTTGTGAGCGAAAGGGAATACAGATTTCCTGCCCATGTGCAGTGCCAAAGCAACGTCCATTTCTTTCCTGCAGAGTGGTGGCATAGTGATGTTGTACCAAAATAGTCGCATAGCAATGTTCAACCCAGAAGGGATTCCAACTGGTGTCAGATTTTCCCCTACCGGTATACCATGGCATCCGCTGTGATTTAAAATGGAGTAATCATGTGGATTTCATGATAAAACGTGCAAATGGAAGAATACACCTCATTAGGATCCTGAAAGGTCACGGACTGCCGATCGAAGATCTCTGTACCATCTTCACTGGTTTCCTCAGACCCCTCGTAGAGTATGCCTCGCCGGTGTGGAATGGAGGCCTAACTAAAGAACAAGTAGATCGACTAGAAAGGGTGCAGAAAAGAACTCTGAAAATAATCTTGGGACCTCATTACCAGTCATATGAGACAGCACTGAATCTAATGAATCTGTCTTCTTTGGCTGACAGAAGGAAGTTATTTTCCGTTAATGAATGAGGGTTAATGTACACTGTGAGTTTGTGGATGCATGTACATGTATTTAAAGCATCATAGATTCTGAACGTCAGAACTGACAGGAGTCAAAGCACGAAGAGCAAGAAGACTTTATTTTGTGATAATTTCTTCTCCTGTTAAGATTTTAGAAATGTTACATTCTGAATGTTATAATGCTGATGTAACTGTTCCCAAAAAGGTGCACCCGTTTACTTCAACTTCATAGACGTACCACAGTATCTCATAAGAGACAGTGCTGTTGTTTCTCCTAAGAAATATATGGGTATGATTCCAAAGAAATGGCAGTATCATTAGAGACGGTTCCACTTCTGAAATGTACGATATGCTTTGATGAACTTGAGGACGGCAGACGTCTAGGTTGTGATCATTGCTTCTGTCGAACATGTCTGGAAGATTATCAGAGGTCCAGCTGCCACGAAGGCCACCTTATCTGTCCTCTGTGCCGTCGTGAAACAGAACTGGACGAAGGGCAAGTGAAGGGATTACCAACTTTAGATGGAAGTACATGTAGTTCCAAACTTAACACCTCAATCTTAGATCAGAAAGGGCATCTTTACGACGACGTTGATGACTACGGACTGGAAAAATTGTTTGAATCTGCGCCAGCATGTACTATGTGTCCTGATGTCACAGGAAACGAGGCAGGAGGGTCTGGTGCTCGAGCTGTCTCCTTTTGTAGAGATTGCAAAGAATATATGTGTGATTTGTGTCTGTCAGGTCACAAACGACTGAGTAAAGTATTCTTGGGCCATACACTCGTGTCTGTTCAGGCTGCACTGATTGAAATGTGACTGGAGCTGATAATTGTAGTGAACACCAAATGGAGACAAGAAATTTCTCTTGCGAGGATTGCAAGACCTTTATTTGTCAGAAGTGTATCTTCGCTCGGCACAATATTCGCAGCCACACTGTCCGCGAACGAGTAGATATAGAGTTAGAGGTATGGCATAACATTGATACACTTAGGGTGCGAGTCAACGAAAAGAAAACAGACGTACAGAGATATATGAAGGCCATTGAAGAAAAGAGGCGAACCATCAAGGGTATCTTCAGGAATGTATTCCTAAAAACAGAGGCGCACAGAGCCGCTGTAGAAATGTCTGGAGGAAAGAAAGGCAATGGTAATAGTGTGAGACGAGTTGAGCATGCTTGTGATGAAGGACTGGATGAAGTGAAGAAAACGGTGAGATGTAAATCGGTTAGACTAACCAAGTCATGCGAGGCAATAGAGCGGGGGAAGATATGAATGTTTGGAAGGTGAGGTTTTGCAATCACACATTCGTCTGTGTAAAGAAACAGAGACTCAACTCATTGAGAACCATGCATGAAACTGACAGAGCTGAAAGAACTCTTGCCATGCTGCAGCGAAGTGCAGAAGTCGTCAGGTTTACCAGGGTTAATGAACGTATTGTACTCGGTCATGTAGAAACAACTGCACCAGAAGTTGAACAACCTTTGCAGATCAACAAGCTAGTTTCATTAGATCTACTGGACGATGAAGTTAAAAAACAATACAGAGGAGAAGGAGAAGAAGACCTTGTATGCATGTCAATCGACAAATATGACAATGTGTCCACCCCTTCACGTACCTGTATGAATGACATACCAGTTACCAAAATGATCAAACCTCAGCCAACCTTTTGGTGCAAAAGGCCTTGGACATTGATCAAGGTTTGTAGGTTTTCCTACACGGGTCCAATTTGTATGGCAGTCCGTACACCAGAGTCTGTAGTTGTTGGATACTGGAACGATCCCGCAACAGAAATCTCTTTGTGAGCGAAAGGGAATACAGATTTCCAGCCCATGTATAGTGCCAAAGCAACGTCCATTTCTTTCCTGCAGAGCGGTGGCATAGTGATGTTGTACCAAAATAGTCGCATAGCAATGTTCAACCCAGAAGGGATTCCAACTGGTGTCAGATTTTCCCCTACCGGTATACCATGGCATCTTGATACTGACGAAAACGATGACATTTTTATCCTGACAAGGTCAGGCAGCATCAGTATTTACCATTCCACTGGAGGGCCTCCAGTTCGTACCATATCAACAAGACTGTGTCCATTGGATATCCATGCTGGGAGTCGTTGCTGCGTGGTTCGATCAGAATCCGAGGTCGTGGTTGTATCATCAGGCGATGGTTCAGACATCTGGAGAATGAAGACGGAAGACCGACAAGAGCTGCAAGAAGCAGTGGACAAGGAGAGTAGTATTCTGTATGTTGCTAGTTCACAGCGAGCACCTAAAGGTCTACAAGTTTGCCTTTGGGGTTTCAATCTCTGTAATGGATCTCAACTGGAGTCATGTGTGCTGAATGTCGCATCCGGGCATCTGGTAGCCATGAAAGTGATGTCGCCGGGTGTGGTCGCTTTCTGTACGTCCGGCGCCGTTTACATATTCAAGAAAGAGGGTCGGCTCTAGTTTATTGAGTGAATTTCCAACGGACAAACTGTGGAACGAACACACGAGTTAAAAATTCAGTGCTAATCAAATACTTTGTACTTGCGGTAGATGTATATTTAATTCATGTGTCCCAATGATAAAGAATGAACTAATAATGGTGATAGAAACTGAACAGAGAAGTCGATGATGATGTAACGATTTTTACCAACAAACACTTTCTAACCAGGTTCCTCAAATCAAAGAGCAATTGGTGGTGAATTGAGCTTGCCATGAATTGAGCTTTTCGTGGTTTATATAGCTCAATTACATTTTGCTCGTGATCCGGATTGTATACCCAGATCGGGACCTTTTCAACCTAACTCAATTTTTTGTGAATAGGAATGTTTTAGGACACATGCTCGATCGACGATTGTATTTTCGTCAATTTCTCACACCAATCGAATTCTTTACTCCAATCCTAGACCAAACATGCACTTACCTAACCCTATATATTACCCTAAATCTAAGCTCACTTAGTATAGGGTTTGCCCCTTCCCCCCAAAAAAAACAAATATATATATAATAATAATAATAATAATAATAATAATAATAATAATAATAATAATAATAATAATAATAATAATAATAATAATAATAATAATAATAATAATAATAATAATAATAATAATAATAATAATAATAATAAATAAATGAATAAATAAATAAATGTATACAAAAAAGGTTTTTCAACGGTTTCCTGCAATTTTTGACATCAGGAACAACATACCAAAAATATGGGAAAATCTGACACCCGAAAAGTGGTTATTTTCAAAATGGCGTCCAAGGTGACAGCCAATTAAAATAGACATAAATCATGACATATACCTAGGTTAGGGACCTGGAAGGGGGGGGGGGTCTAAAAATACATTCATGCCACTTAATATGTTCACCATGATGGCGTCCAAAATGGCCGCCAGTCCCCAAATAATGATCGGATCGAAGTCATGAGTTACTATTAAGATGTAACTGTAAGATTACAATTATGTATTAGAGGTCAGGATATAATCACAGATATACTTTAAAGTATCCAAGAGTAGCCTTATACGTTATAGCCGAAACAATACTATAAAGATCGTGGACGCCATTTTGGAAGCCAAGATGGCCGCTATAAACTGGAATTAGACCATGAATCGTGATTTATCCATCTTAGAGATGTAATTTTGGTGTCTGCACTTGGGTTTCGGGGTCGAAAAGACCATTTTGATTTTTCAAAATGTGTTATGACAACCTGAAAACCGGGAAATCCAAGATGGCGTCCAGAATGGTCGCCAGTCTCCAATAAATAACGGGAGTAAATTACTATTTACAGTAAAGCTGTATATAGACTATAATGGATTAGGATATTCATTGGTATGCTTTGAATATTTAGGAAGGATTAGAGTATATCCTCATAATTATATTCGATATCGTACCTAGGATCGCTGCTATTTTCAATTCAGGATGGCTGCCGGTACCTGAAATTAGGAAACATTCATGCTAAAGAAAATTTGTTGCGTCAATACCTAGACTAATCCATTCAGACTGTGTAATATGCATGTATAATAGTGGTCAGGAAACCCGAGGAGGCATGATGACGTTCAAAATGACCTTATATAACCGGATTTGGGTTATTTTTGTATAATACAAAGATGTTAGACTCAAATGTATTGTTGAGGTATGGATTTTTATTGATATATAAAAATAATGATGTAGCTTTATGGAAGACGGTTGATATCGTTGCTAATGTGCTATCAAATTTTGCTGCTGGCACCGGCATGAATGCAAGAAATGTGAGTCCTTGACGTGGACCGGGTAGCGCCTATATAAGATGCAAACTTATAATAGACATTACGAAAATGGCCTATTGGAATATTATCCCTAACATCAATGTTTTGACAATAATTATGCAGCCCGAAGCTAAATCTCGTCGGAGAAAATATCGGTCACCAATCACTGGACGGAACGAGTTCCGAATCAAAGCATAATGTACGATTCTTGTATGATTTCTTTCAAATTTCAAATTTAAATTTTCAAATTTCAAATTTATTCAAGTTTCCAACAAAACATTACAAATCAATTATAAGCATTCATGTTGGAAACAGAGGGGTCCACTAAAAAGCAATGCTTGTACAAGTGTGAACACCTCAAATGATACTTAGGAATAATGAGTAATTAAATTAACTAATCTGTAACTACATAATAGGGGAAATAAAAAGGGGGATGCCAACAGAGACAAGAAAGGGACAAGACAATACTTTACACGACAAAGATAGAAGAACACGGTCATAATACAATGAGTAGACAATCATAAAAAAAAGTGAGAGATCGAGGGTACAGAAAATAATACAAAATGATGAGCTGCATGTGGAGTTGAGAAGAAGATAAGGAAAGAGAAATGCGCGTTAGAAAGGAAATAAGCATGAAAAGGCACAATATAATATATCAAATTACATTTCTTTATCTTATTATCTGACAAGAGATGCCAATGTTATTTTAGTAGATAAGATCATATACGATTCATTTAAGAATACCATTATTCTCTCTAGTTTAAACATGAATCGAACTATTTACCCTTTTCTAGTAAATGAAAGGAAATGGAGGTACATTGAGGTAAATCACTTGAGCTTCGGATCAAGTGGAGTGTAATATCTCTCACTCTCAGAGCGACAAACTGGAAAATAGTTTAACAATTGAGACTTTTATTACTCGTGCTTTGGAGTAAGTAGGTTCAATTCAGCTTAATCGCAACTATTATAAACATCAGATGGAGTCTATTCCCTGTCTGTCTATACTCTTAGGTCATGCATATCATTGAATATAATAATAACGATTATAATGATAATAGTGGGTTCTTGTATAGCGCTCACGTCTGTCATACGTGACACTCCTGGCGCTCCCGATTATAACCGCGGCGCTCTAGCATGTCAAGGAATTAATTCCTGCCAGGTACCCATTTGTACTTTCTTAATAATTATGCAAGGCTAGTAAACTCTCAGTGTACACGTATCAAATCCTATTATACGCCCGACTTGATTAAATTGAAAAGTTCTGGGAAGGAAGTATACTAAATGAAAATTGACTAGCTGGTGGCTGTTAGAATAATAATTGTACAGGCCTATCACAGCGTGAACATGAATATTTCAGGTTGATTGATCGTGAATTATTAATAATGTTACATCTTTATTTACAAGCACACAAATGTCAATATAACAAGAACAAGAGTTTTTTTTTCGACTTGAATAATAACTTAATTATGACAGCACAACTGAAATGCATTGACACGGTCAGTCAAATTAGAGTCTTTCATCATTAGCGACCCCTCAATTTTGCGGCTCTGGGAAGAAATACACAGTATCAGGCGCATACGCAGAGGGGGGGGGGGGGGGGGGGGGGTCGAATCCCCCCTCAATTTGTTGGGTGTGTTTTAGATGTGCTCTTACAACCTCCTCCTCCCCCCCCCCCCCCCGCTTATTCAGCGGTTGGCTGAGTCGTTGCGAAATTTTCGGCGCGATTTTCAAATTTTAACCCCCCCCCCTCGAAAAAAAATCCTGCATACGCCCCTGCACAGTATTATATACAAGTATTTTCTACATCTACATCGGTCAAATTTATTTTGTGATCTTAAAGAAAAGAAATCTAGTGCATTATTCTATTGGGTTGCCCATTATTTATAATGATCATATAATATGGAATTATAATTTTCACACATTTCTGTAGGCAATGCACTATAGGCTACTGAAATTTCTTTGTATGGTTTCTTGCAAGTCTTTGAAATCTCCATTCATCTGCAGTTTTATCTTCTATCTTTGTTGATGTTCTCTCTCTCTCTCTCCTTCTTTGTTCCCATTTTTCTTCCTGTCTTTTCCTCTCATTCGCATTAGTGCCATGAATCTTTGACCCTTATTTACCCCCTCCCCCTTTCTCTCTTCACCTCTCACTCATATTTCCCTCTTTAATCTCTCGTCTCATAATCATGATTTATCTGCTTGCAAAAAATGAATGATCTGCCTCAAAATGCAGTCACGTATATCGTCTCGCTGATAACAGAACATTACTCAGAACAATAGACAACAATATAAGCAAATTTATTATAATAATTTAATCAATTCAAGGAAGAGCTTGTTTTTGAAAACCAAACTAAGAATGAGGAAATCTCGATAAACATAAAACGGCTTGATGAAGCAATTGGAAAATGTGATAGATTTTATTATAAACCGTAAGAAAGTGAATAAATAAATTAAAAAAACACTAAACTGACGCCAAACCATGGCCGTACCTGCATATGATATGCAATGCTTATACTGTATGACATAGAACATGAAGATCTGACTACTGTTTTCAGCCCATAATTTTGGAAACATAGCATGAATATGAATTACATGTACATCGATTACAAATATGAAGGTACAATTCGAATACTCAATTTACCAAGGGGTTCGAAAGAGACGATCTTCACACAAAATTTCACCAAAAAATAAAACAATAACAAAACGAAATAAGGAAATTAAATAAAACCCTCAACCTGTGCCGGATGTATCGGTCTATTAATATTCAAATGACTCGTATTTCTCTGCGCTATTCAATATGAAGAAATATTAAAAAAAATATACATGATATTCTTGGCTTCAGCTCATGCTCGACTACACAGTTTGCTGTCATTAATTTTGTATAAGCCTATTACATAAGCATACCCCGAAGCACCATCATGCTTTGCCTTTACCGTCAGTTTTTGGAACATTTTTGGAAAATTCTTCATGAATTTACAAGCCCATACGTCCTCATACGTTTACATACATAAGCAACAAATGGCCTCCCCCACACCTGATTGTCATATTTCAGTCATACTCGGGAAACCGGACTCAGTTTTGTCCAATTGTTAGCCCCCAAACCATTAACGGAAAAAAAACCAAAATATAATTGACCTCTACATATAACGTGGTTCGATCCACAACTGGTATCCATAGCTTAGCATTTATAATAACGATAAGCCAAAATAAGATTATATGTGAATATTCGCAGTAGTGCTTTATACACACTGTTGAGTTGCTTGTATAGGTTCACAACAGCTTTCGAAACTGTAATGTTTAGCCGAATCTATAGAACAAATCAATCAAAGAAATAATACAAAACGCCAGTCTACAGTAAGAGGGGCACACCCCGGTATTAAAGTCCAGTATTTATACTGGGATTCGTGAAACGATGACTTTTGTCTTTTGGTATTACAAGACTTTCTTCTATCTATTTATATGGGTATATTTAAGAAGAACTCCGTCCAGAAATAAGAAATTCATGCTGCTACGTGGAGCAACGAATGTTATACAGTGCTGTCTGATTGATCGTCCTTGTTAGGAATAATACACACACTTTATGCAAAAACTTCTCCCTTAGATGCATCTAGTTCGTTATAATTAGTGCAGGATTTTTTCTGGGAGAGGGGGTTTAATTCTGTCGTCTTTTCTGGATATGTCAATTTAGGCACAATATATCCCATCAACTGGTATAAATACGCTAACTATTTGGTGATATGTGGGTTACAATGCGATAGGAAGTATAATTATCGCTTCATCTTCTCATGAAGTGTACTTAATATTGATTTGTATTTGGTACAACTAGAAAGGTCATAATCTAATCAATGATCATTCTAGACTTTCCGAAACTTTGACCAGCCTGTGAAGCTCCTTTGTTTGAGCCAGCCTGTAGCCCTATCACACCTTCACCAGCTCGTAGCTGCTCGTCCGTGAACTCTCGTTTGTTTGCTGTCGATTCTTTGGGACCAAGCCCTTGCAGTCCCATTGCCTTCGCTTTCCTGCCAAGCGCGATAATGGAAAAGACAACCTGTTGGTGACAAACAGAGAATGATGACACTTGAAAGGAGATGCAAAGATGGTAGGCTCAATCCTCAGCACATCACTTCATACCTCAGTCACACGTACCCCAAACCAATTCAGCATCGACTCCAATTAAACCGACCAACTCTAGGCATTTCGGATATTTGTTTGGTCTGTTAATTGTCGTTGTTGTTGGTGTGACTGCGGTATAATCGAGTGGTTGAAGACTTGATTGGAGATGTGTTATGAAGGTTGTAGGTTCAAACCAACCGATTATTTGCCATTCGAGTAGAGTTCGACTGGGGTCGGGCTAATTGTTGATGTGACTGAGGTATTTTATCCTAAAAGCAAGATTAAAGGGAAAGTTGAGTTCTGTTGCAGAGGGCGCTACACAATTTTTTTTTTTTTTTGTGAGATAATTAAAAACTGAGTGTCAAATTTGAAAAGAAGTTAAAGAACATTCAATTTAAATGACAAAATCATCTTTGTTTGATCAAAATCGGTTCAGAGACGGCTGAAATATCCGTAAATATAACGATTTCTAATATTTGTGTACTACCACAAATATTTGATAATTTGAAAAAGCCGTTGAAAATAACCGAAATAGCGCCTTTTACGTTGTATTTTAGCCAATGCCGATGTTGGCTTTTCCGTGTTGGTTATATCAAGAAGTTACTAGCCACAACCAGCCGAAAAATGTACTGTAATTTTTAATTAATTAATGAATTTACGATTAATACCTTATTCGTTTTTAAGTGGGGCTGAATTGGTATGGTCGTATTGGCTATTTCACTCATTTTGGGGTTTAAAATTACCTTCATAGCAATTTTAGGTCCTAAGAAGGCGCTAGAATTGCGTAGATAAGAATAAGAGCAATAACCATGCACTTTGATGGTATTTGCGGTCTGAAAACAGAACTTAACTATCCCTTTAAGAAAGGTCTATATTGCTTCTATCCATCAAGGCATATGAATAGGTATGGGCCTACTTGATAATAATGAGAGTGTTTGAATAATTATTAGCAACTCGTGTGTATTCTTTCTAGTGGATCGAAGAGGGCGAACCTAATGTTCGGCATCAAAGATATTCGATCATACTCAGTATGCCTCTCTGAAGGAGAGCTCGAGAATATTTCATTTACCGGGATAAGGGATGCCATTTTTGAAAAATTTCTTCTTCAAAATACAGTGCATAACATTAACAACAAAAAATACAACAAAAATACATTTCAGATCGACATTATGCTTTACGTAAATCTCAGTAAATACTGATTAAACGTCAATATCTTGACAATATATGATTCACATGGTATTCCCTTTCTAATATTTAAAAAAAAAATAGTAGAACATATACAAAAAATGTATGCTTGTATATAACCTCCCCCCTACACACACACAAGCGCGTGCGCGCACACACACACAACGCATACGCACACACACAAAACGATTAGGTCACTGAATAAAATCATTTGATAAAACATTATCACGAACAAACAAAATGTTGACACCAAACAAAAAAAAAGGGGGAAGGGGCTCTGGCACCGGCCCTCAAAGAAAAGTAAGTGAGAATGCCAAGGGAAAAGTGTGAGAGCGGCGTGAAACATCAAACGAGAGAAGTGAACTTGGTTGTAGGCGTGGAAAAGAATAATAAATGCCGGCAGTAAATTAAAATCTTCTTTTCCCACCTCAAAATTCACTCGTATTCATATCTTCGTATACAAATGCAGATAAAGAGGAGGAATTCGGTCAAACTAGCCTGTCGATAGATTTAGTTTGTCATCAATATATTAGGATTATAATTTCCAGGTAACTCTGTTATTTCATTTATGGAGATGATTTCGCAGCCATACGGATACGGGCAACGTAAAGGTAGAGGTGTGATTGGGTCGGATTACATAGTCACTGTTAGATATGGGCTAATCCAAGGCATATTCTATTTGACGTTTGATAATCTGATGACTGATGCAATACTTTAACTACTTAATTATGTTCATCATCATCTGTTATTCTCAACGTTTGAGACACAACATGAACAAATTCATTTTTTTTTAATTCAATTTAAATTTATTCTCCATTAAAAACTTGATAATATTATTGATGAATACATACAAACAATGCAATGGAAGGACCCCTAAGAAAGCAAAATTGTTAGGTGGGGCGCTGTACAAATATAGAGAAATAAATGAATATAAATGAAATTTAAATGAAATTAATCAACATGCAATAGTAATAAAAAAAAAAAAAAAAAACACCCAACATACATTCATTCATTCCAATACCATATACAATACCCGTATCCACTCAAACAACATTTATCAGCATAAAACATAGTACACACGCAGAACAGAAGAAGAAAAGGGATAGACAAAAAGAGTTGGAGAGTTAGAGAGAAAGGGTGTGAAGTTGTGAACAAATAAATGCGTAGAGAAAGACGAAGGAGAAGCTTCTACTCAGTATACAACATTTGCTTATACCATGCCTGTTTACATTCATACTTGAACCTTGTACGAGTTGTACTGCTTTTAACATTGACATTAAAGATAAATTTGAGTTCTGGTCATGCGATTGCATTGTGAAAGAAAAGGTGTGGTATAGATCAGAACAAGTTGATCATGTAGCATGTGAGTATTGGTGTGCACTGCAAGGTTCTGGAGTCATCAAAATCATAATAAATTTGGCCCAGTCTTGGTAAAGTAACAAGCACTTTACACAGAAAGATGTATATGGGACTACACAAAAAATGTCGGGGCTACTCAACTTTATTTACTTATCTTTCCATGCTCATTACTCAGCCAGTATACATTTTCTACCAAAATTGTTAGGCAAATGACATTTATTTGTAATCTTGAACATTCAGTGTAAGTTTCGTTTGATTCTGTGAGAATTCATTTTTTTTTTTTTTACCAGAACTCAGTTTATCTTTAAGTGATTTCAAATATTTGGCACCTGCCCTAAATGCTACAATATATTATATTCAAATCACCTGCGGGATGTTGCCACTCTCGTATAAGTCGACAGTTTGAAATAGATCAGTTTTGTTCATTTCAAGACCTTCACATCCTGTCAGAAAGTTCGCGATATTTTCCATCTGCAAAAAAGACATGATTGATTGAGTATTCATAGAACACTGTTAGCGGATCCGGCGGCAGGGAGAGGCTGTTGATGGGGGGGGGGGGGGGGGGGGGGGGGGGTGGGTGGTGGTATGCGGAGGTCATGCCTTCGTCTCACCCAACATTGGCAAACATTAATCTAAAACAACCAAATGTGTGTACGCAGTAAGTACACAAAAATGTGCACCCTATTTGCACCCATTTGTCGCAATTTTAGTCCTCTTTCATTCCACTATATATTAAGATATATATTTTAAGATTAGCTTTGAACAAATTTTGAGTATATTATTCCAAGTTTAATTTGTCGTCACATAAGCTGTAGCCCGCTCCCACTTTACAAACATACATGTTGGCCATTAGTTAACTGAGTTAACAGTTAACACTTCTTTCTTAAATTCTTTTAAAGAATTTCTTTCATGAATTACGTTCCACTTTAAACAAAAAATGAGGAAGGAGAAGTGGAGTAGCGTAAGCACGTATTTGGTTGCACTAAGTACAATTATAGTTGAGAACCGATTTACTTCAGATAATATACCTTACCTGTTTGAAAGCCATCTTAGAGCCATTGACTTTTCTCACCGACCCCGGTTTGATGATGTTGACCAGACTATATAAAAAAAGGAAATGTAACTAGATTGATTAATTGCGTTGATAAAATATTGGCCCTACGAACTTCATGCATTAGAGTTAGAATGAAGGTTTTATGGATTTACGTGATGCAATGTCGGGTAAGTATTATGTTGAGCTTTTGAGACGCCACTAGACACTAGCACACTAGACATACGGCTATGAATAATTTTAAAAGGCAATGCTATTCTTGTAATAATTTTATTTGGATGAAAGCGGAAAAATAAGACGCACGGGATCATAGCCAGAATGGCAAAAAGTCTGAAATACTTCGGACCGATAATGAGAAAATTGTGAATATTTGAAATATGAGATCAAATTGACAGTTTGGTCAGTGACATAGTTGTGGATAACCCTTCTTTTATCTCGTAGACAAATATAATTCATTTCTCTGTTTGCTCCTGAGTGCCTTCCCTCGTGGGACGCTACTCAAAAATATATTATGGATAGCATAATAGGTTCTCTACTGACTCATACAATAATTTTTTGTAAAATTGACATTTTATTTATTTTGTGTGTTGGAATGAATGAGAAAACTGACCGCCACTACATCACATAGACATTACCGGTTAAGCCAATTTGATGAGCCCCATATCTATAGTGATTAAAGCATTTTTTTTAAATCCCATTTTGCGTCCGATTTTATTCAACTTTCATCCGTCTACTTCTCTGAGATTTCTGCTTTTATCAAGAGTCGTTTGCAATCAAGGTTTGATTAACCTTCAAGACATATGTGATCTCGTAAAATGAGAGGGGCATTCCGGGAAGGGGGAGGGGTAGGGTGTTGAAAGCAGTAATTAATGTTGACTTCCTAAAGATGCTAGTATTGCTATACGAGTATAAAGTGATTATTGGAGAGAATATCATGTACTCGAAAACAGGGGTTCTCCCCGCTGAATGACAGTCCGCGAAATCGACGGTCTGAGAGACCAATAAAACAAAGAAATGCATGAAATATAATAGAAAAGAATGCAATTTCAAGTGGCCTACAAGACGGACAAAGAAGTACACAAGGGAGGATGAATGGGCCTACAACATACGGTCTGGTGAATCATCTGGAAAGAGGCTAAAATGCCTACGAGAAGTACTTTTCGGTTTCTTGGACTACCGGTCTCGTTGGCAGTTATCTAGCAAAATCTAAAAATCGTTGTCAAAAGGGCTGTGGGACTAAAATCTTTGGTCTCGATGGATGCCAATCTCGTGGATTGTAGCCTCATAAATGTTTAAAATGTTTGACATTGACAGTATAACGGTACATGACCAGATAATAACCAATCAATCATTCATTAAAACAGGTTTATCGGCTTCATAGCTATCACGGTGGGTCAAAGTAACTGTTTTCAACGTTCATGGTTCGTTATATCTGACTTCTAAGAAAGCATGTGTATGCTTGTAATTAAGCAGCCAGGGGACATACGGCTTTGAGTTCTCTCCTTAGTAATGAGGAATAATGTATTTCCAAAGGGCACGAACGTATCGACTTTGTCTCGAACCCGGGATCACTGGTTACGAGACCACTGCTCCACCACTGGGCAATCGACTGAAAAATTGGGAGGGGGGATCTTACATGAAAAAGGAATCTTACTGGCAGAGGATGACGCCATCTTTAAGAGGTGTGTGGACATCTTTCTCGGTTTGCACCTTTACAATTTGAGATGCCAGCTGTTGGTCCTCAGATGATCCTGTGTTTAGTATGCTAACTATCCATTGCAGCGTTTCGTCTGCTAAATCCGCATCAAACTTGGCTGCCTTCTTTTTCTATATAGGTTGAGGTGAGGGGAAAACACATTAATTTGATTTTTATTCTATTCAATAATGTATTTATTTCATTATTCAGTAATCAATTCATCACATTTATTACTTCATTCATTCGTTTACCACCCATCCATCCATTTATCAGCTTATTCTTGTATTTATATTATTTCCATCTTCAGTGCCGTTAGTCTGAATAGGTACCTTCTTATCCAACATGGCTGGCTCTTGCAGGTCTGTACAAATCGACTTTACATAGCGCAACTACAGGGGTCCTTATTTACTTTGTTATAGGTGGGGGATATCGATCTGCAATTACTTTGCGGTCTGCCGAGTATCAGACGCACGGTCTATCTATACAGGCGGTGCTAAGACAATTCTAAAAATAAATACACCTGTAGGCCAGTCATCCCCCCTTTAACCCTAAAAAGGCCGGGCTATTTGAGGTCTTAGTACGGCGGGGCCATTATGGCCCCCCCCCCCTTAAGATCGCCGCGAAAATTTGCACGCATGTCAAGTGAAGTGTATAGAATAATATGATAATTTCAATTTTTGAAAAATTCACTCATTTGCATATTTATGGTAATTTATGCAAATAAAGTCATAAAAATCACATTTGTACCCATAAATCATATATTATTCATATTTAAGCATTCTTTTTCACTACATATATTCATTAGACCGTTCTGAATATATAATGACACGACAAAAAAAATTGGAAGAGCCAGCTTATTCCTCATGTTATCCCTTGTTTTGATAATTTCTTATGAATTTCATTGTTTTTTGTTGTTTTATTCATCTCTTACTACAATACAACTATTTTGACTCCCAAAACAACCACCTAAACTTTAAACAAGACCCAACAACCTATGTTTGATCTGTTTTTAGGAAAAATGACTTTTCCATATGTTTTGTTCACAAATCACGAAAATGAGCGATTTTCGGGCTGACATGCAAAGACAAAAGGTCACGTGACCTTGTAACCGTAGGTCCGATTTTCTAAAAAATTATTTTGAAAGTTGCGCAAGACTCGAAAGAAAAAAGTCAGCGAGCGGCGGGGCGCCATCCATATGCGTTCCCGAGCAATCGGACAAATCGTGGAGGGGGGCCATAATGCCCCCCCCCCGGCCTTATTAGGGTTAACAAGTTTAATTTCATTTGAAGATTCAGTAAAATAAGTCAACAAATCGTCTTCCATGCCGCTATTTAAGAACCACGGCTTATTACCATATATATATATCAAATAGGCCCTAATAACAAATCATATTGATTTTATTTAGATATACAAAAACTATGATGTAAGAAGTCCATGGCCGTGGCGCAGCACACAGCCATATGAAGCCGAATCACTGCTGCAAGCAGTGGCGGATCCAGGGTGGGGGCCAGGGTGGCACGGGCCCCACCAGTGGCAAAAACAGAAGTTAAAGAATTAAAGATGATAACCACTATTTTACCTTTTTGTATTTAAAAAGATGGTAACCACAATTTCCAGAGGGAAAAGGGGGGGGGGGGGAGGGTTGATTAAAACAAAAAATTGATCACATCCCCCCCCCCCCCCCCCGCAGCCCCGCTTATTTGCCGGCTGATTTGCAGCTAAATATTTTCTCACGAATAGGGCCCCCAACACTCGCCGCCGGCTGGATCCGCCCTGGCTGCAAGGTTCACCTCAAGAATTCTTACAGGTAAGGGTGGTGGGGGTATATTTTTGAGGAGGATGCAGGGCGCCCATGAGGGAAATAATAAGAATGTGCTTATTGTAGAAGTTGGCCGACCGAAGCTGCGGACACGCACGTGCAAAAAAAGCGCGGCGGGATCATATTATGTTACCATAACATTATACATGTTGTCCCAATCACAATGAATCATATCACCCTGGCAGAAAAGAAATATTGACTTAACAGAGTGTGGACTTTGTCACTTTGAGCTCACTGGAGAGGAAATGTGAAAAGTAATACGGTAGGGAAAAAAAGAGATTAGAGAATTGGAATGCAGGGTGAGGTGCTGTTGACAACTTGATAAAATAAATATAAGAGGAAAAGGGTTGCACCAAGCGTCACTAATTCGGTAAAGAAAGCGGGGAAAATATAGAAGATGAGCGAGTTGTTAAATGGCGTGTTGAATACAGAATTTCATATGCCATTACAATAGAACATGATTTGTTAAAACATTGTCAGTACGTCATCCACTTAAAACGAGTATGCAATCAATCATCGTTAAATCAGCAAATAATTCGGGATATTTTCTTTTTATTGCACGATGCTTGGGGGAGTTATACACCCTCCCCCCCCCCCCCCCCCTTGGGCGCAACCCGCCATGATGCGCCACTGGCAATACAGAAGTTTCCAGAAATGTGAAGATTGTAAAAATGAAAACATAAGAATTTTTGTTCAATGCATACAAGTACATGTAAATGTAGAATACTAGCTGAAGTAACTCATTTAAAACTGATGGGGATACCTGTTAATAAATTGTTGCTTGGTAAGATAAATATTATGGCATGTCCTGCATAACAACACGGAATGTATGTGGCTCGCATTCTGACTATCGAAATACAATTATTCCTAACAGTTCAATGAAATATTTTGTAACGAGGCACTTTAGAAAGATTTGTGCATTAAAATATATTACATTACGAAAATGGTCTATTATGCAGAGACAAAGTGCGTGTTTTTAAAAAAACAGATCCCTGGGAAAAACAGGGAAAGTGAAATATTACGTAACAGTCTAGCCGTTTGTAGGATAGAAAAGGAAATTAGTTTAGGAAATGTTGAGGACGACAGTTCATCATGATTATGTATTTTCATTTCCTGCAGTCCTTATAATAATATATTTCCTCTATAAACCGATCGCTTTATTAGATTATTCTCGAACAGACGACTGCGGTTCCTTAAAGGGAAGTCCGTCCATTCAATAAATAATTTGCACGAAATAAACCACGAAAATCGACACGATGAATGTTGAAGAAATGTTCGTCTATTAAAGGAATGAGCAATTAATATCCATACAAGTCAAATTGGCAGCCATATTACGACCCCATTCGCAAAAAACTCCTCCGCTTTGTTCAAACAAAATTTAATGTCCCAAATTCTTCAGTTTTGATGAGGGAATTTCATACAGAGAAGAACAGATAAGAGCACATTTTGAAAAGTATATTTTGTCACAGTAGATTGATAACTTATTTTCTTTGGAGGAAATTATCGACAGGAGAGTAGCCAATTAAGCAGAGGATTAAGTGTTCAATTTGGTGTAGTTATCTTCAAAACATTCGTATACGTATTCTTTGTTGTGCTTTTAAAACAAAATAACTAACGTGTTTCTGTACTTCTTGCTTTTACTATATCAAAATCAGTAGATTCAATTGAAGAAAAAATAATAATGACAAAGTACTTTCTGTAATCATATTGAAATGATTATGTGACTTGTCTCTTTCTAATTTATCATAGAATTTCGTACTGCATTGGCCGCTCTACAGACTGATAGATTCTGCTCAAAGCTTTAGGAATTGTGTTGAAGTGTCAATACAGAGTCTGTGCTAGCAGACTACTGTATGCCGTCACCATAAAGATATGGCATTTGCGGTTTACTGCTCATGAAATATTTGCATTCAACGGGAGAATAGACTTGAATACAAACAGCAAGGTCTCGAACACAATGAATAGCTGACCCGAACGATTTATACCCTAGACGGCCTTGAGTGAAATAGAATACGATCATAACATCATGAGTATTTCTATAGCAACAGATCTCTAATACCATTCAATTTCTCATATGTCTGCGAGCTTTAGAGACTTTCTTGATGCAAACGGATGTTAATTATTTTAGAATAGGAAACGTCTTATGAGGTAATTAACCCGGAAATATTAGTGTATCACGTTCAGCATGCATGTTAAATTATTATAGACTGCATGCAGACAGCACTAATGTGCATGTTCATACAATGCAATTGACCTTTGAACACGCGATGATAAGATATACCTACAATCGTATACCACAGTAGATTCATGGTATAACGATGTATTTTCTTGACACTTGATGTTTGAAAGGTGTATCACGTTGCATGATCAAAATGAAAAATGATATTGCAAATATTTGCCATGTACATGTATATAACAACCGTGGCCCACCCACCCCTCCTTAAATCTCACTTAACACATCACGCCTCCCTCAATCTCCCTCCACACCCCACCCCTCCTTAAATCTCACTCCACTAGGCACCCTGCCATGCAGTACCACTCCCTTAATCTCGCTCCGCACCCACCCACCCCATCCCCTCCTTAAAACACACATCACACATCCCTCAATCTCACGCCATACACCAGTGGCGGATCCAGGGGGGGGGGGGGGTTGGGGGGGTTGCAACCCCCCCCCCCCCTTGGGCGGCCCCCCCCCCCAAAAAAAGGAAAAAAAAACGCTGGAGAGAAACCCTTTCAAGTGCAAATATTGTGAGAAGATATTCAACTCATCTGGTAACTTAACCAAACACATGATAACTCTGGATATAACTATGTATTAAACTGTTACTTGATTTAAAAAGACGTTATCATGCACTGCTTTTTATGTTCTCCATTGTGTTAATAGATGCCAGGAAAACATCACTTACGGGGTTCAAATAAACACCCCCAAAAAAATCGGCTCGCCGCTTCGCGGCTCGTGGACGATGCTCCGCATCGTCATTATTTTGGTCAAACCCCCCCCTTAGCAAAAAGCTAGATCCGCCCCTGTACACCCACCTCTCCCTCAATCTCACTCCACACCCCTCCTTATCCACTCCACACCCCACCCCTCCTTAACATTAAATCTCACTTCACACATGCTATCACACCTCCCTCAGCTTAATCTCACGCGATACCCCACCCTTCCCTAAATCACATTCCATACCTGACCCCTCCCTCGATCTCAAACAATACTCTGCAAGGTGGTGTTACGAATTCCATTCATATTTTGCTTATACGATTGCATTGATTATCTGTAACACTTTAGCTCAGCGCAGTATAATCCGCTCATGCATAGCTTAATGCGACTCAAACTGAATAGGCTACTACATTGTCATTGCGAAATATTCACGGCTCACAACTAGAACCCGCACGAAGAAGTATACTATTACTAGCACACTGCTATGAAAATATGTGCACGAAATCGACGTATAAAATAGTGTACAGGTAGTAATTTTGTCTCACCGCTAATTCTGCAGTCATGCCAAATCCTTTAGGTCGGTTTGCCATGATGAAAGCAAATTAATTCACGTATTTAGAGTTAGTCAGTCTGTCAGTCAGCTAGAACTACCTGTTTCCGATGGGGTGGGTGTGGCAATGTTTCTACTTTGGTTCTTGCCGTTCGCCTTGCCAGACAGCTGAAGGAGACGGACTAGATCAGTCAACAAGTACTTATGATGACGTCAACCATAAGTGACCAATCACAGCGCTGATAAACGTAGTCGTCACATATTCTGATATTGCAAGTATGGTATGGACACATTCCTAACACAATTATTTTTAAAATAATTAAATAAACAATAATATTGTACTAGTACTGAAAACGAAAGTACATGCATGCATGTGGCACGATAAATGATGGCGCTATGAATTTAGAAATTTAAAGTAAAAATAAAACAAGAAGAATATTATTTTATGCGCAGAACCAATGCAGGCGTGGCAGGATCCCCAAGAGAGAGGGGATTGAGACTGAGGGAGAAAGAGACATTCAGAGAGAGGGGAGGGAGACTGAGAGAGAGAAAGAGGGAGAAAGGGGAGGGAGAATGAGGGAGAGAAAGAGAGAGAGGGAGACTTCGGGATAAAGAGACCGAGAGAGAGGGGGAGGGAGACTGACGGAGAGAAAGAGAGAGAGAGAGAGGGGGAGGGAGAATGAGGGAGGAAAAGAGGAAGAATGAGGGAGAAAAGGGGAGAGGGGGAGGGAGAGAAAGAGAAATAGAGAGAGAGAGAGGAAGGGAGAGAAAGAGGGAGATTGAGAAAGACAAAAAGAGAGAGAGAGCGAGAGAGAGAGAGAGAGAGAGAGGGGGGGGGGGGCGGATTCTCAAATCAAATCAAAAAGCGGAAGTAGACTTTCGCTGCCTCAGTCACACCATTGCGTATTTGGCTTGCGTATTGCTGCGTATTTATGGCAAGCCGTTTTAACATTTATTTCTATTTCTTGATATCAAGAATCGAATTCTATTCTTGATATCAAGAATCGAATTCTATTCTTGATATCAAGAATCGAATTCTTGAAATCAAGAAATTAATTCTTGATACCCTGAAATCGACTTCTTGATTTCAAGAATTACCATTGCTTTACAACAGAAAATCATTTCTTGATATCAAGAAATAGGAATAAATGTTAAAACGGCTTGCCATAAATACGCAGCAATATGCAAGCCAAATACGCAAAGGTGTGACTGAGGCATTAGAGCATGTCCCCCATTCCAAAACTTTCTTTCACACTTTTTCTACTTAAAAACAAAATAAAAATGTTAATGAATCCTTATAATCAGGACTAATAATCAGGACTTGTATGCAAATTCAGGCCTAATAAACGGAAGGGTATTTTGGTGGAAGTGTGGATAGCTTGATAAAAAAAAACGTTATATGTTTTTACTGATTTTCACCAACCTGGCGAAAATCAATAAGGCCTTGAAGGCCTTATTATGTAGATACGGCAATGGATTCCGACCGCATCTTGCACCCCCCCCCCTTCTCTCTCTCTCTCTCTCTCTCTCTTGGCACAACTCTTATTTCTCATACAGATTCTTTTTCTCCTTTCGTCATGAAAAAAATTGGGGTGGATGGGTTAAAACTTGATTGTCTCAATGTTAAAGTTAAGAAGGACCTGGTTATTCTGATGTACAGAATACTTAACAATGAAGTACCAGATATTCTCTCTACTGAAGTCATTTTGAAAGAAAGTAATTATAACCTTAGAAACAGGGAATGTACTATTAACATACCTAAACCAAACACTAATTTTCTAAGAAACAGTACTCTTTATATCGCATCTCGGCTATTCTATCACCTACCCCAGTGCATCAGAAAAGAAACCCGGCTTTCAAACTTTATAAAGGCGATCGATGGTGTTTTCCCCCCTACGTTCTAATTGTTATTGTCTATCTTTGTCTATGTCTCTCTCCCCCTCTCTCTTTCTCTTTCTCTTTCTCTTTATATCTTCTCATATCTCTCTCTCTCTTTCCCCCTCTTCCTCGCTCTCTCGCTCGTTCACTCAATCTACACCTGATGATTTGTTTTGTGATAAGGAGCTTGTGACTTCACTAAATTGTATTTCTCCTCAAATTTCTGATTGGCATTAAGAGTTATTTACACATTTGTATTTTTGTTATTAAGAATTTATTTATTTATTTATTTGTTTAGACATTTGTATTCTTGTTGTTATTTCCACATTTGTATTCTTGTTATTTTAATTTGTATTATGAATTATATTTGTTTTATTTATGTATATTGTGTGAATGTTTTTAACGGACTTGCTGAAAAACAGCCTTGTGGCTATAGGAATGGTGTTTTTAACCGTGGATAAATAAATAAAACAAACAAACCTTCACTCTTCCCTTGAACTACTATTTGTATCAAATTTATTGTTTCTGGTTCTGGACCTGGTGGGCTACTGCATAAACTCCTCAGCTGGGATGTAACATGCAGGCGCAGTCGACTGAGCATAGTATCCTATAGTGGTAGTGGTCAGTATCAACGGCAATTAAGTTGTGGATGGATTTGTAGAGGAAAGTCAACCTCTGGGCTGCTCTTCTGAGCTCCAATGGTTGCCATTTCAGATAGGAGATCATCTCAGAGACGCTGCTCCGGCGTTCATGACGGTTCAAGCAGTGGCGTAATGAGCAAAAACGTTTGGGGGGGCTGACAAAAAAAAAATCCGAATCACCCCACTCTAACATGCAGGCCCCGCTGAATTACGTTTCTCAAATTGGGGTCTAGGGGCAAAGCCTCCGAAGCTCAAGGGGTATGGGCATGAGGGCATCAGTGGCATATCCAGGAATTTCTTACCGGGGGGGGGGCACAAAATGGCATGGGGCGAAATATAAGTAAAACGATGAAGCAACAGAACGCGGCTTTAACGGCGAGGGAGTGGAGCGACCAAGCAGGGGGTGGGTCTGGGAGGGGGTTCTGGCCCCCTCCCAGAGTAAGAAGCATTTGCAATTTTAGAACCAAATTAGACGCATTTTCAGGCACTTCCTGGAGTAATATGACGTAAAATTGCTTTCTCCTACCTCTTCCAAGTGTAGGGATCTTTTGCAATTTGAGAACCACATTTGGCGCGTTAATGTCCACCGGCACTTCATGGAAAAAAAGAGGTCCTCTGATTAGTTAGAAGTTAGAGAAAAGTGATCTGTCACGTCGTGAGACGTTGTATAAATTATGCTTTGATGCCACACAATGCACAAAGACGGTGGTCTGGTACTTCACCAGTAGTACTTGCAAAAATTATCTCGAGTGTATAAACTGTGTCGTTATCAGGGGCGTCGCTAGATCTTTTTCAGTGGGGGAGGGGGGGGGGTGTAGAGACCGCCGATTAACGACAAAACGAGCCACCAATATTATTACCGACAAATATAAAGATGCCAATGTCCAAATGTCTACAAATTTAACCCTTTAAACCCGGGGCCAGGAACTAAGTTATTTTTCAGTTTTCCCCTTCCGCGCGAAGCGCGGAAGCTTTGACACCACATTAAATTATTAGAGAAAGAAGACGATCCGTTGTACTGTTCTCGACTCTCAAAGCTTGTTTCGCCCCTATGACGTTTCATTTAATTATTAGAGAAAGAAGACGATTCATTGTACCGGTCCCGACTCTTAATCCTTGTCTGAATTCAGTTCCCCCCCCCCCATTCCCGCGCTAAGCGCGGAAGCTTTGACGTTTCAATACATTATTACTCTTAATCCTTGTCTGAATTCATTTTCGCTCATCCCGCGCGAAGCGCTAAAGCTTTCACGTTTGATTAAATTATTAGAGAAAGAAGACGATCCGTTATACCGTTCTTGATTCTTTATCCTTGTTTCTCCCCTCTCGCGCGAGCCACCAATATTATTACCGACAAATATAAAAATGCCAATGTCCAAATGTCTACAAATTTAACCCTTTAAACCCGGATCGAGGAACTAAGTTATTTTTTCAGTTTTCCCCCTCCGCGCGAAGCGCGGAAGCTTTGACACTTTATTAAATTATTAGAGAAAGAAGACGATCCGTTGTACTGTTCTCGACTCTAAAAGCTTGTTTCGCCCCTCCCGCGCAAAGCGCGGAAGCTATGACGTTTCATTTAATTATTAGAGAAAGAAGACGATTCATTGTACCGGTCCCGACTCTTAATCCTTGTCTGAATTCAGTTTCCCCCCCCCCCTCCCGCGCTAAGCGCGGAAGCTTTGACGTTTCAATACATTATTACTCTTAATCCTTGTCTGAATTCATTTTCGCTCATCCCGCGCGAAGCGCTGAAGCTTTCACGTTTCATTAAATTATTAGAGAAAGAAGACGATTCGTTGTATCGTTTTCTTGTCTGAATTCAGTTTCCCCCCTCCCGCGCGAAGCGCGGAAGCCTTGACACTTCATTAAACTATTAGAGAAAGAAGACGATCCGTTGTACCGTTCTTGATTCTTAATCCTTGTTCGCCCCTCTCGCGCGAAGCGCGGAAGCTATAAAGTTTCATTCAATTATTAGAGAAAGAAGACGATTCATTGTACCGCTCTCGACTCTTAACCCTTGTCTGAATTCACTTTCGCCCCTCTCGCGCGAAGCGCGGAAGCTATGAAGTTTCATTCAATTATTAGAGAAAGAAGACGATTCATTGTACCGGTCTCGACTCTTAACCCTTGTCTGAATTCATTTTCGCCCATCCCGAGCGAAACGCGGAAGCTTTCAAGTTTCATTAAATTATTAGAGAAAGAAGACGAATCGTTTTATTGTGTCTTTGTCTGAATTCAGTTCCCCCCTCCCACGCGAAGCGCGGAAGTTTTCACGTTTCATTAAATTTATAGAGAAAGAAGACGATTCATTCATTTTCATTGTGCGTTGAACTGTTCTCGACTTTTTTAGTCCTTGTCTGAATTCCATCCCCCCTCCCTTCGCGCTAAGCGCGGAGGCTTTGACGTTTCAATAAATTAATACTATTAATCCTTGTCTGAATTCATTTTCGCCCATCCCGCGCGAAACGCGGAAGCTTTCAAGTTTTATTAAATTATTAGAGAAAGAAGACGAATCGTTTTATTGTGTCTTTGTCTGAATTTAGTTTCCCCCTCCCACATGTCATTTCATTTAATTATTACTCTTAATCCTTGTCTGAAATCATTTTCGCGTTTCATTAATTATTAGAGAAAGATTAAGACGATTCGTTGTACCGTTCTCGACTCTTAATCCTAGTCTGAAATTAGTTTCCCCGCGCGAAGCGCGGAAGCTTTGCCGTTTCATTAAATTATTAGAGAAAGAAGACGATTCGTTGTACCGTTCTCTACTCTTAATCTTGTCTGAATTCAATTCCCCCCACTGGGCCCCTTAACGGTATATGTGCAGTGTTACATGATGTAAGTATGGAACGCTCGTTCGCAAATCTGTGCATGCTCAGCCCGAGTGGTGGGTAGCATGTTATCTCCCGACAGTGCTTTGCACAGTAGCTTCTGGAAAGGAATTAGTGTTACTGTTAGTGGCCACTTTAAGGCCCTTAGTGACTATAAAAAACATTTGCTCTTCCTGGCTATTTGGGAATGGGTCAGTTTGCAAGAAATAATGGAGAAACTATAGCATTTTGTTGAAAATCATGTGATATCACGAACATTTAAACATTACTTGTGAAAATAAGTCATGGTTCAATTTAATTTGGGGGGGCTGGCGCCCCCCCCCCAAGCCCCCCCCCCCCACCAGTACGCTAGTGGGTTCAAGACGAATCTTGCAGCACGTCGTTGAACTCCTTCGAGTTGTTTTATGTATTCCTTCTGATAAGGGTCCCAAACTGAGGCACAGTACTCAAGTCGTGGCCTGACGAGAGTTTTATAGGAAACTGCTTTTACTTTGGGAGAGCAGCTAAAGAGGTTTCTCCGAAGTAATCCAAGCATCCGATTTGCCCTTGATGTAACATTTTAGATGTGATTTGCCCAGCTGAGTTTACTGTCAAGTTCTACCCCCAAATATGTGTGCTTGAGTACGATTTCCAAAACGGAATCCCCCATTCGATACTGTGTTTCGATTATCTTCTTTTTGTGAGTAACATGCATTGCAAACCATTTTGTTTTGTTGAATTTCATTTGCCAGCGTTGTTCTGTAGATCCAGACTATCTTGGTTGCTCTTTATCTGCCTATACATGATGCAATCGTCGGAAAAAGTCGGACTTCTGACTCATAATAGATCATCAACGACCTCAAAGTTAAAACGGCTTGCCATAAATACGCAGCAATACGCAAGCCAAATACGCAAAGGTGTGACTGAGGCAGCAAAAGTCTACTTCTGCGGCATTGTTTTTTTTTCTTACTGGGAATTTGATTTGAGAATCCGCCCCCCCCCCCCCACCTCTCTCTCTCTCTCTCTTACTCTCTCTCTCTCTCTCTCTCTCTCTCTCTGTCTCTCTCCCTCTCACTTACTCACTCTCACTCACTAACTCTGTCACTTTATATTTCTCTCTCTCTCTCTGTGTCTTTCTCACTCTCCCCGCGCTTTCTTTCTCTCCCACACCATACACATACATAGGCGCCGAAAGTGGGGGGGGGGGGGCAGGGGGGCAGTTGCCCCCCCCCCCCCAATAAAAAAAAATGGGGGGGGGGGGCAAAACGCATTTTTGCCCCCTCCAAAAAAAAAAAAAAAAAAAAAGGCCCCCCCCCCCCTCAAAAAAAAAAGAAGCAGTAAAAAGGAGTAAAGGTGGTTTGTATTTCTAACCCAAAAGAACATAACAATAATAAACACCTGATTTAAATGACGTATAAAATTCCATTCAAAGAAATGGAAAGTTAACAGGAATTAAATTTCCTAAACATTGCGCATGCTACCTATATTTATCAATGGAGGTTTTTATAATAGCGATACGCGCATATCGTGGACATATTGTGAAAGAATGGGAAAGCGTGTCTGTTTTTTGTTATAGGGTTGAGAAACTCATGAGCCCCTGAACGCTGGCGTACTGATGGGGGGGGGGGGTATTTTTTATTCGATACCAGTGATTTACAAATGTTGCTGAAATGACATGATTTTCTGGTATTTTTTTCTATTTTTTTGTAAGTCATTCCTTTTTATGCGTTTGTTGGAAAATTAGAAATTCCCAAATTTACAGTCGGGCCAAAAATATGGTTATTTAGAAGCCTTTATGTCAGGGTCTGCAGAACGGCCGGGCTCGGGGGCTCGAGCCCCCTCACTTTCTGAAAAAGTTTGTTACAGAGAAAAAGAAAGAAAGAGAGAGAGAAAAAATAAGTGACCTGCCAATGTCACAAATGAGGTATCAAAATATGCTCATCTGACCGTAATTACATGCCTAAAACCCCCGAGCTTCCGGGGCTCTGCCCCCTGGAACCCACCAAGGGCCCTAAGGCGGGGCCCTGCACTGTTAAAACAACTATCTAATTTTACGTCTTAAAGTGACTCAGTAACATTGTTGAAGGTTGATGAAAAAAATGCGTAATTTTTGTATGAATTGTTATTACTTATTATATTCCCTCTAATTAATGTACTAACCCTCTAACATGCACAAAATCCTGAAAACATTCTCAAACCATAAAAATATCTATGGTTTTCTTCGAAGGCGTCACTGTGCAACACCTTTTAACAGTGATTATCAGTAAATTCTCCTAACCATTTTTGAATTTTCCCAATCGTTTTTCCATTAAAAAAAGACATAAAACAGGCTATAAAAAACCTTCCAACATTAAAATGTCTGGAATGCTATATGGAGCGAATTCATTGCCTTGCATGTGACGATTTACATTCACCTAAAATGTAATTAAATTGTAATAATATAGTTGGGAGAATTAAGGAATCGATCAGATCAGTTTTTCCCAATTTGTATCATTTGTAATGGTCCGTTTTCACTCAAATTTTCAGATTATCTTTAATTATAAATCGAGCATTGAAGTCACTACCTTAGCACCACTTTCTCTCATCTTTACAATGTTACCAAGTCCCTTTAAATTAGATGAAAACATGATCAGACATATATAATATATTTGTCAATGATTGACTAAGAAAATATAAATCACAAAATTGATGTGCATTGTCACATTTGCTTGACAGATCATGATAATTATATTTTCTGTGAAAACATGCAAATTAATCATGAATATGCATAAGATACATTGAACTGGTTTTTCAACTGGTATTCTACTGGTTTTCAACTGGTAATCATCTACTGGTTTTCAACTAGTAAATCAACTGGTAATCATCTACTGGTTTTCAACTGGTAAATCAACTGGTAATCATCTACTAGTTTTCAACTGGTAAAGCAACTGGTAATATCAACTGGTAAATCAACTCATATCATCTACTGGTTTTCAACTGGTAAATCAACTGGTAATCATCTACTGGTTTTCAACTGGTAAAGCAACTGGTAAATTAACTGGTAATATCAACTGGGAAATCAACTGGTAATCATCTACTAGTTTTCAACTAGTAAATCAACTGGTAATCATCTACTGGTTTTCAACTGGTAAATCAACTGGTAATCATCTACTAGTTTTCAACTGGTAAAGCAACTGGTAATATCAACTGGTAAATCAACTCATGTAATCATCTACTGGTTTTCAACTGGTAAATCAACTGGTAATCATCTACTGGTTTTCAACTTGTAAAGCAACTGGTAAAGCAACTGGTAAATCAACTGCATGGTAATATCCTCTTCTTTTTTTTTGTGGGGGGGGGGGGGCCTAGATTGGCCTGACTATTAAGTGAGCTTAGATTTAGGGTAATATATCGGGTTAGGTAAGTGCATGTTTGGTCTAGGGTTGAAGTAAAGAATTCGATTGGTGTGAGAAATTCACAAAAATTGAGTTAGGTTGAAAAGGTCCCGATCTGCGGTGGGTATATACAACCCGGATCACGAGCAAAATAAACCACGAAAAGCTCAATTCATGGCAAGCTCAATTCACCACCAATTACTCTTTGATTTGAGCATGGACCTATATTACGGATGGAAATTCAACGTGATTCTTTCTTTGATCCTATGATAGTCACCGCCTTCTGATTATGTGCATCTTGATGAGAACATTCAGCTGTTTTAACAATAACGACTGCTTAAGCATTTTCGGTCATTGACAAAGGAGCAGTTTCGTTCTCTTCGGTGTTGTTTGGATGGTGTGGTCTGTAAGAGTGTGTCCGTTTAATAAAAAAAAAACATTACCAAAGGGGAGCAGCAAAGTTGAAAAGCAGACGATTTTGGTGATATGAAATGTATTATTACTGATTTGCAAACTTTTGCACGCACCCATGACCTTACAAAACAATTAGAGGGCCATGATCTTTATAAGCTCTATGCGTTGTAATTCTGGAATATTATAAGGAAATTGGGGGAAAGGGGATTTTAAATCACAAACAATCCAAACATAACCTACTTGGTAATATCAACATGCTTTTCAAAAATAGAACACAGTACACGGAACAACAATTTCCAATTATTAACCAGAACTGCACATCGATTTCCCATGATTTAAGCGATTTATTATCTTCTGCGCATGTATATTAACATGTTTAAAATCACTATCTTGATTCTGTCCCGGCTTATTGGCGGTGACCCTCATGAGATCAAAGTGAAGAAACATGTACGGAATGTTATTGAGACGATGATTGACGGAGACAATCACAATGAATTCGTTAAGAAAACGATGAATGTCCATTCGTAATAGGTCCATGATTTGAGGAACCTGGTTAGAATGTGTTTGTTGGTAAAACTCGTTACATCATCATCGACTTCTCTGTTCAGTTTCTATCATTATTATTCGTTCATTCTTTATCATGAATTCAATATACATCTACCGCAAGTACAAAGTACCGTATTTGATTAGCACTACTGAATTTTTAGCTCGTGTGTTCGTTCCACAGTTTGTCCGTTAGAAAGTCACTCAATAAACTAGAGCCGACCCTCTTTCTTGAATATGTAAACAGCACCGGACGAACAGAAAGCGACCACACCCGGCGACATCACTTTCATGGCTACCAGATGCCCGGATGCGACATTCAGCACACACGACTCCAGTTGAGATCCATTACAGAGATTGAAACCCAAAAGGCAAACTTGTAGACCTTTAGGTGCTCGATGTGAACTAGCAACATACAGAATACTACTCTCCTTGTCCACTGCTACTTGCAGCTCTTGTCGGTCTTCCGTCTTCATTCTCCAGATGTCTGAACCATCGTCTGACGATACAACCACGACCTCGGTCTCTGATCGAACCACGCAGCATCGACTACCAGCATGGATATCCAATGGACACAGTCTTGTTGATATGGTACGAACTGGAGGCCCTCCAGTGGAATGGTAAATACTGATGCTGCCTGACCTTGTCAGGATAAAAATGTCATCGTTTTCGTCAGTATCAAGATGCCATGGTATACCGGTAGGGGAAAATCTGACACCAGTTGGAATCCCTTCCGGGTTGAACATTGCTATGCGACTATCCTGGTACAACATCACTATGCCACCGCTCTGCAGGAAAGAAATGGACGTTGCTTTGGCACTGTACATTGGCAGGAAATCTGCATTCCCATTTGCTCCCAAAGAGATTTCTGTTGCGGGATCGTTCCCGTAACCAACAACTACGGACTCGGGTGTACGGACTGCCATACAAATTGGACCTGTGTAGGTAAACCTACAAACCTTGATCAATGTCCAAGGCATTTTGCACCAAAAGGTTGGCTGACGTTTGATCATTTTGGTAACTGGTATGTCATTCATACAGGTACATGAAGGGGTGGACACATTGTCATATTTGTCGATTGACATGCATACAAGGTCTTCTTCTCCTTCTCTTCTGTACATTTGTTTTTGAACTTCATCGTCCAGTAGACCTAATGAAACTAGTTTGTTGATCTGCAAAGGTTGTTCAACTTCTGGTGCAGTTGTTTCTACATGACCGAGTACAATACGTTCATTAACCCTGGTAAACCTGACGACTTCTGCACTTCGCTGCAGCATGGCAAGAGTTCTTTCAGCTCTGTCAGTTTCATGGTTCTCAATGAGTTGAGTCTCTGTTTCTTTACACAGACGAATGTGTGATTGCAACGCCTCACCTTCCAAACATTCATATCTTCCCCGATCTAGTGCCTCGCATGACTTGATTAGACTAACCGATTTACATCTCACCGTTTGCTTCACTTCATCCAGTCCTTCATTACAAGCATGCTCTACTCGTCTCACACTCTCCTTCAGCATTGCCTTTCTTTCCTCCAGACATTCTACAGCGGCTCTGTGCGCCTCTGTTATTTCTAGGAATACATTCCTGAAGATACCCTTGATGCTTCGCCTCTTTTCTTCAATGGCCTTCATATATCTCTGTACGTCTGTTTTCTTTTCGTTAACTCGCACCCTAAGTATATCAATGTTATGCCGTATCTCTAACTCTACATCCACTCGTTCGCGGACAGTGTGGCTGCGAATATTGTGCCGAGCGAAGATACACTTCTGACAAATAAAGGTCTTGCAATCCTCGCAAAAGAAATTTCTTGTCTCCATTTGGTGTTCACTACAATTATCAGCTCCAGTCAGTGACATTTCAATCAGTGCAGCCTGAACAGACACGAGTGTATGGCCCGAGAATACTTTACTCAGTCGTTTGTGACCCGACAGACACAAATCACACATATATTCTTTGCAGTCTCTACAAAAGGAGACAGCTCGAGCACGGCCAGACCCTCCTGCCTCGTTTCCTGTGACATCAGGACACATAGTACATGCTGGCGCAGATTCAAACAATTTTTCCAGTCCATAGTCATCAACGTCGTCGTAAAGATGCCCTTTCTGATCTAAGATTGAGGTCTTTAGTTTGGAACTACATGTACTTCCATCTAAAGTTGGTAATCCCTTCACTTGCCCTTCGTTCAGTTCAGTTTCATGACGGCACAGGGGACAAATAATGTGGCCTTCGTGGCAGCTGGACTCCTGATAATCTTCTAGACATGTTCGACAGAAGCAATGATCACAACCAAGACGTCTGCCATCCTCAAGTTCATCAAAGCATATCGCACAATTCAGAAGTGGAACTGTCTCTAATGATACTGCCATTTCTTTGGAATCATACCCATATATTTCTTAAAGAGAAACAACAGCACTGTCTCTTATGAGATACTGTGGTACGTCTACGAAGTTGAAGCAAATGGGTGCAACTTTTTGGGAACAGTTACATCAGCATTATAAAATCTAGAATGTAACATTTCTAAAATCTTAACAGGAGAAGAAATTATAACAAAATAAAGTCTTCTTGCTCTTCGTGCTTTGACTCGTCAGTTCCGACGTTCATGATCTATGATGCTTTAAATACATGTACATGCATCCACAAACTCACAGTGTACATATTTAACCCTCATTTGAAGAACGGAAAATTACAGGGAAATGTACTTTGGACATCAATAACAATCTTGTGACCAACATGGCATACCGCTGTGGAATTGGATAAATTGCTTTGGGAATCCCCAATTCTAGACTTTGCACTTCCAGTAATTGTTTATGGATATTGCAGTCATCTCTGTATGAAAATAAACTTTAATTATACTAAAGTAATTTAGTGAATCTAAGCAATAATCTGAAAATGACTAATTTCACGTCTCATCTTTTAGACAATAATTCAAGACACTAAGCCTTTGTTGAAAGGAAATTAACTCTTCATAGAAAGTTGCCAAAAGGAGTTTGTTCAAATCATTAGTAATTCCAAATACATGTGTGTAATTAAAATTTGTCTTGTTTTTTTTAACACTTTCAGTGACATTCCTATGACTTTACTCCAAACAAATTTGTACGAAGGGTGAATTCCCTCTAAAGTCTATGCAGATTTCAATCAAATGAACTGTCAGAACACTCTTTTTTTTTCTTTAGGAAATACATACTTTATTTCATAGCAGACTGTACGGGAGCAATGAGCCCCCTCGTGCGAACTACATTTTCATCATCAGTGAAACACGGTAAAGCAGTTCCGTTTATGTTATGTTAGAACTAACAGGACGCAAGGCCCACCGGTCGACATTCTTCATCCATCTTCAAAATAGCTGGATGATATATAAGAAACAATACCTTGTACAGTACAAAATCCAATGCATGAGCAAACTTCCTACACAACTAGTCAGGCTTGTAATCTACCAACAAGATTCAGCTCAGTTTTTAACAAAGATACAACTTGGGCATTATTGGCGACGATAATTCATTTTGTAATTCATTTTATGAAAACAATTTTGATTTCATGTATAGGACATGTAAAACCTGAACAGGTATCACTATGAACATGACGGACAAAGAAAAAGGACAAAATATACAGTTTCTCGTTCTACCCTTAACAATTGCTGTGGTAGACAAAGGAAATCCCTTCACTGCTATTATGTAAAAATGTGTAGAACAGGTGAATATGCATGTGACACCTGTTCTACACATTTTTTACATAATAGCAGTGAAGGGATGTTCCTTTGTCTACCACAGCAATTTTTTAGGGTAGAATGAGACTGAATTGTCCTCTTTCTTTGTCCGTCATGTTCATAGTGTATAGTCCATCCGGTTGACACACTAATTTGTAACTGCTAATCTAGTGGAATGATTGACACATGTCTATCATTTAAGAAAAAACATCTTGAGATGAGATCATAAAAATAACCAATACGGTACTTCTTTTCACAACATCAAAATTGTGCAACATACATCATGTACAAGCTTGTGAATGGTAAGCATTTCTGTGCTCCACTAGACATTAAACCGATTCCTAAAATAAAAGTGTAGCAAAATATTTTATTAGAGCCTTCACAGGTAATACAAAACTCAAGTTCATGTGGAATAGGCTCCTTATATGAACATCTGTTCTAAATAAAAAATGATTTACATGAATTGTTTCTCTAATCTATGTACATGTACCAAGGCAGGTCTCTCCATGATTTGAATTGAAAATAATTATACTTGTTAAAGCTTGGCAAATATGAATTGCAAATACTAGTACAACTATGTGGCGACTTGCTTTGAAATATTGATATTTCTATGAAGATTGTACCAACTTCTTATGGCATGTAGCGTACTGACACATTCATGGTGAATAAAACGATCCCTTAAAGGGATAGTTGAGTTCTGTTGCAGAGGGCGGTACACAATTATTTTTTTTTTGAGATAGTGAAAAACTGAGTGTCAAATTTGAAAGAACATACAATTTAAATGACAAAATCATCTTTGTTTGATCAAAATTGGTTCAGAGACGGCTGAAATATCCATAAATATAATGATTTCTAATAATTGTGTACCACCACAATTATTAGATAATTTGATATTGTTATTTTTAATTAAATAATTAATTAACGGTTACCATATTTTTTTGAAAGTGGAGCTGAATTGGTATAATCGTATTGGCTAAATTTCACACATTTTGGGGTCTAAAATTACCTTCATAGCAAATTTAGGTTCTAAAAGGGCACTAGAAATATCATAGATAAAGAATAAGAGCATTAACCATGCACTTCAAAGGTATTTGCGGTCTGAAAACAGAACTCAACTATCCCTTTAAAGTGTTATAAGCAATCATTGTGGGTCAAAAACAATGTGAAATCAAATATGAATACGGCAAGTTGTGAATTATCAAGAGCAAAACAAAACAAAAGTATAATTTTCTTTCCCATGAAAATACATGAGTACATGTACATTCATAAAACACTACCATTCACATATGGCCATTCAAAGTCTATAGATCATATGAAAATTGAATTCATATTAGAGATACTTCTGCATGCACCAAATCCCACTTGGTTGTTTGCTCTGTAAAACCATCAATATCAACATAACTAGAGACAAATACAAACATCAACAAGAAAAATAGTTGGATTCTTAGTTCTGCTGGCACTTTAAATGTCTTGAAATAATAACATAATTAAATGATTCATAGATTTACACAATTAAATCAGCTTGAAATTTGATTCCACTGTCTTGACATTCATCAAAAGCATACACGATGTAATATTTTTGTCGCAATTACGTTCAGCTGTAAACAACACTTTTACTACCTAAAGATACTATTGAAACAACAAATCAACTACCGTACACAGGTTTCTTTCAGGAAAATCAGATCAGTTATCATACAGAATGACTTCTGAAACCCATTTTTTTTTATAAATAAAATTTGCAATTGAACTATGACTATAATCTAACCGAGGCTTAAAAAATGAGTTTCTTGACTGAATGAACTGTCAAGAATATGGCACAATGCACGATTAAAGTTTTGACATCATTTCTCTCATTTTGATTATACGTGCCTTCTATGGCATAGGTCTTGGGTGAAAATAAGTTTGAATAATGTGCAATATATTTGGATTGAGAAGATGCCATCTTTATGAAAAAAGAAGACATATTTCATACATCTGATCTCACAGAAAGTATTTAATGAGTATATCCCAAACTTGAAATAACAATATCGTTTGGGAAATAACAATCTTTTTTAGGTGACCATTTGCGACTACTTGGTATTAAGGTTTAAATTTGAACAGTTCACTGAATACCAGAATGATTTGGGTTTCTCTTACTTCTACTTCTTTTCTTCTTCTTTTTTTTTCCAACTTGGAACACACATCGCTCAGGGGGAAAAAATGTTTCCAAAAGGGTTCCATGGTTAAAAAATTAGTAAAATAAATAAAATAAATATAAATTGTCCCCATGCCATGATATGTGTGACATCGACCCAGGGTCAAAGGTCATGATCTTAATACTTCTTCTCGCTCTCAGCAAGCAATGATTCAAATTGCACATTACTCAAAGCTCTGTCTTTTATGTGCGACCATCACTCAGTTCCTATGCCATTGTCCTAATAATACCAGTAAAATATATAAATACATGGGAGAATAACTCAAATTAAAAATTAAATAGGCAATCTGTACACAAAATGTTCATCAACGTTCACAGCTTACATATACATCGTTGGCAATTTATGGTAACCGATCCAAAATTCAAAATTTGTAGGATAATGCAATCAAGGCTACAAGACTGGAGAAGAGTGCCCTCTGAAATGTTCCCGGAATTATGAGAACAGCTGTGTGGGTCAGTGAAGTAGCAGACAAAGTTAGTTGAGAATGGACGAGTGTACCTTGGTCGTGGTGATTTTTTTGGCAGCCATCTATGATAGAAGAGAAAGTAATCAAGTTTGGATCTATCATGAGACTTATATGTTGATTAGGAATATTAAACACTCTTGCCTCGATTCAACTCTGAATACATATAGCCTTGACAGTTTCAGTAGTGTAGGAAGTTAAAACTGCCCAAATATCGATGTTTTGTCTAAAATTTTGGTCAAAGAAGAGTCTGTATATGTCTTTCTTTGCATACTTCAAATAGGTTTATGGAATTGCCATATTAGACATCATAAAATCACAACTGCATCAACTTTAAACAATAGAAAAGGGACTATGACCAAAAGGCTCTTTCAGAAAAGGATACAGAAAGGAACCCTCTTTATAGAGACTCCTAGGGAGAAAGAAAATTTGGAACATTGAACCTACTATATTTAGGTTACAATGTATGAAAACAAAAACATTAACAGCAATAAACAAAAACAATCCAACCAAAAGACAACACATAAAAAATAAGTGACCTCATTTCATCTAGATTCTGGTATAAATGTGCTCTTCATAACAAGGGACCGCTGTAATGTGCCTGTGACTTCTGTGCAACATAGAATATGAAATAAGAATCCATCCATCCAGACTGGGCCAAGGGGGTGTTTCACAAAACTTGTCATCAATGACAAATGACAGTTGTTGTTATAAGCTACTGAAATGCTTGCTTCTGATTGGTTATCAGCTGATTTGTCACTGATATTTGTCATCTGTCATTGAAAAAAGGCTTTGTGAAACGGGTCCCAATACTCACTCTAGTAGGTGGAATTTTAGAGCAATACTTCTCAGCTTTGAGTGAGTCTCATTATGATGATGAAGGAGGAGGAGGAGGAGGTTGATCCGGGTTGTTACTATCCGTTTCTTCTTGATTGTTATTTGTGCCGTTTGGATCCGCCCTACTGTTTCTCATCTGTCTCACTTGCTCTACTAGCTGAGGGTTCGTCTGCTGGATCTGAGATGCTATCTGCTGCCCTCTGTTTGTAAGACCAGGCAAATCATTATATCTAAACACTTGTATATATGCCACAGAATTAATCTCCCTGTGCTGCATGCCCTTTATCATGGCCTACATGTATATACACTATGAATATGACGGACAAAGAAAGCGGACAAAATATACAGTTCCTCAGGTAGACAAAGGAACATCCATTCACTGCTATTATGGAAAAATGTATAGAACAGGTGTCACATGCATATTCACCTGTTCTACACATTTTTACATAATAGCATTAAAGGGATGTTCCTTTGTCTACCTGAGGAACTGTATATTTTGTCCGCTTTCTTTGTCCGTCATATTCATAGTGATACGTGTGTACATGTATACCACAGGCTTCATGATCGACTGTTTACAATGCAAGATTATTATATACTGTTGTTAAAAGGGTTGGCATGGAGCTAGTCAAGACTGGAAATAAGCAGAGCTGCCAACCTCCAGAACAGAAAATCAGTAATCACAAGGCTCAAAATCAGTAATTTTGGGTATAAATCAGTAATTTCCTATGCGGCGCTATGACTCTAATAAAAACGGCACGCCAACATTGCACAGACACATGATTATCAGAAATTTTTGGTGATTTTACTCACAAAAAGTTGTTAAATAATGAGTTTCATATCATCACAACACAGTCTTCTAGGAAAAATGGGGGAAAAAAAGAATATATAAAAAAAAAAAAAAAAAAAAATTAAAAATTAAAAATCCGTAATTTCAAACAACATTCCGTAATGGTCGTTAATTTCCGTACCAATTACGGGAAATCCGTACTAGTTGGCAGCTCTGAATAAGTATCTAATTTTGCAAAGCCATTGTTTTTGCACAAAGCAATCTGTCTGTCAATTGGTGCCTATTGTTTTGTGCAAAGTTGCACATGTGCTTAAGAAGTGACCATCCAGAGAGGCGCAAAGTGTTAGAACTTGCTCCTAAAACTCTTAAATGTACTGGGAACACTATGAATAAACAGATTCCCTTTTTTTGGAGAAAACTTTTAATTTAATTGTGTAAGTAAAAAGCATGTACATGTAAATGGCAAAAGGAATATCAAAAAGCTTGTCAGAAGAAACTTCTTATCACTTAAAGGCACATTGTAGTGGGCTCTAATGGGGAATTCAACAATATTTGGGTGTTTACCTGACATAAGGTGTTTTCGATCACAAGGATTCCCGTTCAGTTTTATGATCAATGGGCCTTATGTAATGGCTTTGCATTTTTCATCCATCCCCCCATACTGCAAAGTCATTGTCTTGCATTTCCCTCACCCGAAGACTCTCCATGAGACTAGGGGTATTTCTTGATGGGACCTGTACACTCATTAATGGAATTTTCACCAAGTCTGATGTCAGCCAATTATGACCTTCTGCACATGAAAACTGACGACCATCTCCCTATAAACTACATGTCTGTTTGAGTCGATTATAATCCAACATGCAATCAGATGTGAGGACATTCTTAAATACTAGACTTCTAATTAACCTTTGGGCCCATGTGAAGGTAGGATTATCGATCATATTCCATAAATACGTTTCTCTATTGTCTTAAGAATGACACAAAATAGAGACAACATAATTAATACATTTCAATTAGAGGGATATATCATTATGCAATAAGAATCTGGAGAATTTGAGCTTTTAGAAGGAATTTTAGAGACTTACACAGAGAGCAGATTTGCCATACCACCACCACCACCGCCACCGCTGCCATCTTGGTCAGACTGTTCCCCCGGCTGCATGGCTTGACCCATGAAAGAATGCATCCTAATAAGAATACAACATAAATACAACTCCATTTTCAGTAGGTCTCTTAGAATGGTATCTCATCAACATATAGATAGATCACAACTGCAGGCATACAATTAAAATGGGCTAATGAATGTTACAAATACAGCGCTATGGTTCAAAATAAGGCGTTTAAAAAAAAAATTGTATTGCCCTTTGCGACCGACCCAAAAATCTTGATATCTACGTCGGCTTGAATAGTTTTTTCTTTTTACCGTTTGGAGAAAAAACTAGATGGACCTTCGACTGCACGCAGTCAAAAATGATGCCTCCGCCATGGAGCAATTTTACAAACCAAAACAGAAGCAATTTTTAAAATTCAAGTTTGATTGCAATCCATTAAAAGGTTCTCAGAATATCGTGATTACAAGCTATGTTTCATATACATGTTTTACCTCATGACCCTAAAATCTAATCAATTCATTGCCTCTGCAAAAAACATACATGACCCAAGTTTGGCGATAACGCGATCATGAGAACAGGACGTACGGACGGACAGACAACCCGAAAACAAAAAGGTTTAATGAACACAAAAATATGTATTAAAGCATTCAAAACTGAGCAATAGCAGCCCAAAGAGGGAGAGAAAAAGAAAAAAAGATTTCTGACTGACCGACCGACCCATGTTTTGGCACCTAAAAGGCAATACAAATTTTTGTTTAGGCCTAATGCCAAGTCACAAGAAAAGCTTTCAAACAGCAAAAGGCTCATGTTGCACAAACTTATTGATCAGTTAACAAACAATCAATGATTAAATGCATCTAGGTAGGATACTATCAATAAAACAAATATTAACAGCATGTTTCAAGTCATTTCTTAACTCTAACCCCTCAGTGACCTCTTAACTGCCCGGTGCCCTAAACCTCTTGTTCAGATGGCGAGGTAAACTGCCCACCGCAAAAGAGCTGCCGTCTTCTTTGAACATGTAATATCAATCCAACCACAAGACACAGTGTATTTAGTATGTCAATACATGGATTTGTTTGTGCTTTTATGCAAAGCCCTGTGGAAGACAAGTACTGTTTTTATATCTTATATGTATTTTCTATCTAAATTGCTTTTTTATGTCCATAAATTATTATAATTTCATATTTTTGTAACTGAACTGACTACTCTGGTTAAAGATGTGGAATAAATAATTAATACATTAATTAATAAATCCATATTTACCCATACTCCTATTAAAAAATACCCCAATTCATTCAGCTTGTCAATGAGATTTATGCATGAGGGAAAAATATTATCTGAAGACATAACAATAGGTCACTTACATCTGTTGCATTTGTGGATTCTGAAGAAATGAGGTTGCCTGTGAACAACAAAACAAAAGTAAGATACATAACATTATGAGAGTTGACATTCCTTAAACAACTCAAACATTTGTTGTTCAAGGACTTGTAGAAGAAGTGAAATGTAAGATGATAAATCGTAATGAAAGAAATTAATGAAGATATTGAAAAGACTGACGAGAGATTGTTGCAAGAATTAAATGCCCACTGTACTAATTGTATCTACTTGCTCCCTCTATATAGAAAACAATGCCTAAGCGGTGCCTGTTGGTCCCCCATGATCCTCTTTTTCTTATGTTAATTAAGAGCTGAGTTGATGAGATAGTCACCTATGAGTGACCACCCTGGGTTGTCTAAACATTTAAACATTCTGCATTTGACACTGTATATGTTCCAAGAACATGCAATAGTGGCACATTTACCAAAGCATGCCAAAGAGAATTTTAACATTAGCATACTGGGTTTTTTTTTGGAAACAAGCAAATAGACTCAGAAAAATTGTTTCACTCATCCATCATACTTACAGCATTCATAATAGCTGGATTCTGGAGGAGTTGTGACATGTCCATACCTCCCAGTGAGGGGTTTATGCCTGCCATATTTGGAACTCCACCACCCTGCATTAATCCATGACAAAGAATTTAATGTTAGATAATGATGCAAAGCGTCACCTTTTTTACTTTCTGAAATTCTTTTTTGATTCTTTGAACCTTTAAACAAAAAAAAATCTGTCTACAATGAAATTAACTATGTATGTTTTTATAGCTCGAATGGGGAATTTGACACCGTTCGGGTGTTTACCCATTACCATGTGTTGTCAATCACCAGGGTTAGCCTTCAGTTTTTATAACCATTAGACCTTATGTAATGCTTTGCTTTTCCCTCACCCGAAGACTCTCAAGCTCTCCTCTCGAGCTCTCTGAAGGATTAGGAGTTAATTCTTGACTGGCCTACGGGTTTGCTTTGTGCAGATTTGTACTCCCATTAATGGTATTTTCACCAAGTCTGGTGTCAACAAATTATGGCCTTCTGCACATGGAAACTGAGTTAACTGACGAGTGACTTCCTTTGAGGCTCTACAAAAACTGCATAAAATCTGTTAAAGGCAAAGACCAGTATTGCCAAACACCCCAATTTCAAAAAAATGAAATGGAAGCTCTTATTACCAATCATGTGAAAGAATATGTTTTGACTAATACATGATGATAACAATTTTGTAACGATTCCACAGAGTTTCTTTCACAATGCAATCGCATGACCAGAACTGATCTTTAAGGAAGACGTACACATACTATGCTAGTAGCAAACATGCATGCATGACAACTACTAATATTAATAATAATAATAATACATGAGATTTGTAAGACACCAAATTCACTTAAAATCAAATGCTCAATGCGCACTTGTGAAGAAAAAAAAGTGCAAAAAAGGGGTCACATAAAAAGCATCGGCATAATGAACAAAGGAACAGAACTAAGAAAAAACATATAAAAATTAATTATATGCCAAATAGATCATATATGTTTTAAAGTTGATACTCTAAGCAAATAAATGTCCCTTAATTTGTTACCTACGGCAAGTATATGTTATTTTTAAGTTTTTCAATTACTTAGTATATCACAAAAAAATTCTGTCTACTCGAAATCCTCAATTGAAATGTCTAAAATATCCGCCTCTCTTTGCATAGAAAATCAGTCACGACGCTGGTCTACTATTTATGACCTCACGTCCGGGAGAGAGTATATTCACGTACCCGGATGTTCCATAGCAAACATGTGCAGAGTGATACGATTTTCTGCATATTTTTGTTTCAAAGGCTGAAAAGTCTAATAAATCATAATTCTATGTACAATTCTTTACCTTCCCCTAGTACTTCATAGTATTAATATCAATTCCCCTTTTAAAAATTATGACATATACATGCCAACGATGTGCTATTAGTCAATATTTTCACCATGTAATTTTTGTTTTGGTGTTGAAATCGGCCCCGGCACGGAGTGAACAGTAGCTGTCTACCCATGCACAGTTCATTACCATACACTACAGCGATCTCCCGATGGTTTCTTCTTCCTTTTTCCCATGTCTTTCGCCTTCCTTGGCCCTGAACATCCTTCATCTACCAATTCTGACACCTGTAGTCAGGAGCAAGTCTTTGTTAGTTGTTTTTCTTAGCTGGCAACGTCGCTTTCATTCTCTTGCAATTGCTGATAAACATATAACTAGCGCACGTACGTTCCATCACAAGCAAGCAGCGCCTAGAGCAGCGGCTTGGTCTTACCTCCCGATTCTGCTTGCTCCACGAACGTTCATGCAAGAGCCGCATCACTCGCCAAAATATTATAGAGGAAGCGCGCTTGCATGATCTCGTTCAAGTTTGATATTTTACAACATAAAATGTTTAACTGGTACTGTATCCTTTTTGAGGCAGTCACACACATCTATGATAAGTACTATCATAGTTCTAGACCTATTCGTTTTACAAAACTGCTCATGTACATCTGATGACAATATAATGCATCCGCCTATTCATAAGTGCACGATTTAACTTTAATTCCTAAGCAGTAAACTCGTCTTAAATCTCTACCAAATAGGTGAATATGAGGATATAAAAAGAAATCAGCGACTGGAAAATGCTGCTTCGTTATTCTTCATTCAAATGAAAACAGAAAATCCATCAAATATACTCCTTAACAACAACAAATCTAAGCTCTGACAGGATAGCATTTACTTAGGGATATCACTGCCATTCACTCTCACTGAGCCCATGACTCCCGTTCGTGACGTCACGGATAGAGGCCCGACTCTACGTGCACTTCCGGGTTTCAGACTTAGATATTTTGGTAGAGTTTACTCGAATAAATTCATTATTCTAAACTTGTTTTGTCGGGTGGACACCATTTGGTGTTATTATGGGGGTTAAAAGCTTTCTATTTATGTAATTATCTCAGTATTTGGGATTGTCTTATAGTATCAACTTTAAGATTACTTTTGAACACTTCAAGTGATCTGCTACAAAAAATCTTTGGAGGGACAATATTCCACAGCAAAGGCTCTCCCCCTCCCCCCCCCCCCCCCCCCACTAGCATTGACAAGAAATCTGGTGCCTAGAGAGCGCAAAGATATCAAGCAGTAAAAGGAGCTAAATCCATTTTTGTAACTTCAGAGAAAAAAAGAAACAGTTTACCAGATTTTGTACAGGGGTCATTCCATGTCAAATCACCCCAAAAATCTGAAAATCTGAACCCGACCATTTTTGATTTTGATGAAACTTAGTGTACTTGTTAAGTGTGATCTCACAGCACCAAATCCAAAATTTTAGGTCAATTGGGTGAGGGGTTTGGGGGATACGGCCAACCAAATTTTGAGATATTTGCAAAAATGGGGGTGGCGGGCCTACCTTTGAACCCTTGTATCTCGGGACCTAATGGGTCAATCTTCACAAAATTTGTATTGTTGGAAAGGGTATTCAATAAGGATTCCAAATCTGCCGCCATTTTGAAAATTCGTACATGTTGGGGTACTTTGACCTCTTGACCTAAGATTTGACCTTGAAATTGACCTTGTGGATCACGTAACCTTGACAACATTTTTCATGAAATGCAATCTCTGACATGTTCACTTAAACATATAAAAGTTTCAGAGATATAATATTTTTTGTTTAGGAGCAATAAGGATTGAAAGTATCCATACTTACAGATATTCACAATAAACCCTATTATAATGTATACAATACATGCAATATGCACAGTACAACATACATCTTCCACATGCTTTTTTGTTCTAGTCATACCCATTCTAAATGTCAGCAGTACTTGAATAGAAATAAAATGACAAGTTCATATAGGCCTAAAGGGTTAACAGGATGTAAGACTTCGGCCCCTGAGTCGGTTCTACGATAATTACCCCCCCCCCCCCCCCGAGGACAATTACCCCCGAGGACTATCACACCCAGAGGACAATTAACCCCAGAAAATTACCTCCTAGGACAATCTATCCCCCCCCCCCCCGAGGACAATTACCCCCCCCCCCCTGGAAAATTACCCCCCAAGGATAATTACCCCCCAAGGATAATTACCTCCCCAAAAAAAAATCTGCTTTGATTAAAACAAACTTATTATCAGGATGGACTTCACCTTTAACGAATAAGGAGGGGGGGGGGGGGGGGTATTGTCCTAGGGGGTAATTGTCAGGGGTGTAATTGTCTTAGGGTGTAATTGTCCGGGGGGTAATTGTCCTCGGGGGGGGGACAGATTGTCCTAGGAGGTAATTTTCTGGGGGTAATTTTCCTATGGGTGTGATAGTCCTCGGGGGGGGGGGGGGGGGGGGGGGACATTTCCTCGGGGTTAGTTTTCCAGGGGGGGTAATTATCCTAGAACCGACTCAGAGGCCTAAAGCCGTACATCCTGTTAACCCTTTAGGCCTATATGAACTTAGAATGGATATGCCTAGAACAAAAAAGCATGTTGAAGATGTACGTGTATGTTGTACTGTGCATATTGCATGTATTGTATACATTATAATAGGGTTTATTGTGAATATCTGTAAGTACGGATACTTTCGATCCTTATTGCTCCTAAACAAAAAATATTATATCTCTGAAACTTTTATATGTTTTAGTGAACATGTCAGAGATTGCATTTCATGAAAAATGTTGTCAAGGTTACGTGATCCACAAGGTCAATTTCAAGGTCAAATCTTAGGTCAAGAGGTCAAAGTACCCCAACATGTACAAATTTTCAAAATGGCGGCAGATTTGGAATCCTTATTGAATACCCTTTCCAATAATACAAATTTTGTGAAGATTGACCCGTTAGGTCCCGAAATACAAGGGTTCAAAGGTTGGCCCGCCACCCCCATTTTTGAAAAAATCTCAAAATTTGGTGGGCCGTATCTCCCAAACCCCTCACCCGATTAACCTAAAATTTTGGATTTGGTGCTGTGAGATCACACTCAACAAGTACACGAAGTTTCATCAAAATCAAAAATGGTCGGGTTAAAACCATTGGGTGATTTGACATGGAATGACCCACAGGCGTCTATGGAAAAGTGATATTAGAAGGTGCATTTTTTTCATAATTTCTCCCCCATTTTAGGTAAATAATTTTGTCGAAAGACAGGTACTTAAGTCAACAATGTTCTGATATCAATAACTCAATTTTCATCAAAAGTGGATTTAGCTCCTTTTGGAATTAAAGATGAAGTTGAGTTCTGGTCATGCGATTGCATTGTGAAAGAAACGGTGAGGAATCGACCTGAAAAGGTTGATCATCTAAGCACATAAGTATTTGTGTGTATTGCAAGGTTCTGGAATCATCAAAGTGATAAGAAATTTGGCCAAATCTTGGTAAAGTTACAAACACTGTGCACAGAAAGATGTATACGGGACCGCACGAACACGTGGCGTAAAAATCTGTCCCGATTTTTACGATGTTACATGACATATTTAGAATATGAAGACATTTGAAGAGCCATGGGAACACATTTTATCTGATGTTCTTCCACACTTGCATAATAACAATGCTCAAAAATTATGTGTCACCTCTTCCCAGAACTCAACCTTCTCTTTAAGCTCTTCATATGTTACATAAAGTTACTTTTTAATTCACTCACCCCTAAGCTTGCTCCTTTAAGTTTCTGTTCAGCTATCTCAAGGTTCGCTCGATACGAGCTGTTCCCCGGCTCCAAATCTACCGCTCTTGTGTATGCTTCACAGGCTTTCTGGAATTCATTCATGCTAGAATACGCTAGGCTAGGAAAAAAAGAGGAGGCGAGTTGGCTGAGTTGGTAAAGCGTCTGCCAGTCTGCATTGTGCGTTATTTGCCCCTCCCCTATTTCATAGATGCAGGCTATGTTACAGTGGAAAACACTCCATCCCTCAGTTAGGACGTTCAATGGAGGCCCCATGTAGGGCAGAGTCACCACCTTTGCCGTTAAGAACCCACTGCACTATTCGTATCAGAGTAGGGGGATACCCCAGTGTAGTGGTACACCTGCCCAACCCCAATCAATTATATCGGGAATACAGAATTTTTCAAAGATAAGGTTGGGAGGGCCATTTGTAGAGGTGTCATGGTCGAGTGGATACGTTGCCGGACTGTCGATCACAAGGTCCGCGGTTCGAGTCCCGCCGCGGCACTAATGTCCTTTGGCAAGACATTGATCTACATTGTGCCACACTCGACCAAGCTGAAGTAAATGGGGACCTGGTAGGAATTTATTTGAAACGCGGGAACATGCTGGATCCAACACTATAAAGGTTGAATCTAGTAGGTTAAAAGAAACAATCTGACATTTTGACAGAGTGGTCACTCCTCGGCCCTTTTAAATTGAAATTTAACATTTCAGTTTTTAGAGAGTGCTCTACTAAAGCAAGGGTAATTATGCTGCATTATTGCAGAGAGCTTAGAGACTTCTGATAAAGTGTTAGGCGCTATATAAGCAAATATAATTATAATTATCATTATAGAAATTACTTTGTAAGCTCTTTTTTACAATGTGATTATATGTTTAGAGCCAGAAGGGAATTAACACATAAACTTTTACCATAAAACTATAAAGTGTACTCACCCCATCCTTCCATAGGCTTTGCTGTAGGTGGGGTCTATACTGACTGCCTTCTGACAGTCTTCTAAGGCTTTCTCATGGTTCTCTACCTTGCTGTAAGCTGCTGCGCGGTTGCTGTAATACACCGACTTCTGTGAGTTGAGATTAATGGCCTGGGTGTACACCTCTATTGCCTTGTTGTATTGTTCTTTCTTCATCAATTCATTACCTGAATAAAAAAACATGATAGGAGGGACAGCTATCACAACCATGTTAACCGAGCGGCGTCATCTTCGCCCTGGAATTCGCTCATCCGGCCTTGCTCTCCAGATGCCCATTACTCATCTCAAGGGATATGAAGACCGGGCATTTTCCTGTATTGGTCCTCGCCTGTGGAATTCCCTCCCATCATCTATTCGCGAAACTGACAACCTGGACCACTTCAAAGCTTCACTCAAAACTCACATCTTCCGTCAGACATTTAAATGCAAACTTTATTGGAGGAGCTCGCGCCTTTGAATATTTTTGAAACAGATATATGGCGCCATTCAAATGCTGTGAATCATCATCATCCTCATCATCATTTCCAATGAATTGTCGAACGCATGAAGAGCAGTGAAATTGCATGTAGCTGGAACGATTAACAATGTTTTTCTTTGTTTTATGGGCATGGGACTTACCTCATAATAGCCTATCTCGTTATAAGAGGTTCATGCCTCCATAGAATTACACCTAAATTAGAATCTGCCCATAACGATATCCTCATTTAAATAAGCGTCACCTCGTTATAGCCGACGTAATACCGAGTTTCCCCTGAACATTATCGAAGCATGTCTGTACTAGTTTGGCCAGGGGGATTTGACCTCCGGTACTCACCCTCATTTTTGAGTTTTTCTGCCGAGGCCTTGTCAGCCTCTGAGATCTCTGGCCCTGGTGCTGCTGAACATGCTCCAGTACTGGATGGAGCTCCTTGTGTTACATCAGGCTAAACAACATCAAATTAACAAAAACAAAAAACTTGCTACTTCATTTTCCCAGTGACAAATGTTCTTGCATGTCTTTTTTATGAGGGCTCTATTCCGATAGTCAATGTTAAACAGATTTCCACACACAACAATTCCTATCTTTTTTGTTTGCCAGAGCTATTCTGTTTTTCTTTCTTTGTTGTTGTTGTTGTTAAAAGGAGGTGCACACCATCTTATTTCTTGTTTGTTCGATCTTATGTTTGATCCTATGTATGACCTTACATGTATGTATGTTTGATCTCATTCTTATTTTTATCATTATATACATGATTTATTGAATGAAGAACAGATTTATAATTTGTATGTTTATTAGAAGTTTTGGTAAATAATTTTTTAGTCAGACAATGGTGCGCTTAGAGACACCCGTATTAAGCGCCTAATAAATGTTGAGTATTATTATTATTATTATTATTATTATAATCATGTAGATCACTCACTAATCCTCAATTTCTGGTTGTGTATTCTGAGTGAATGGCTGAATGGTTAACATGAGGTTGAATATATATGTTCAACAAAATTCTACCCCCCCCCCCCCCCACCCCCACCTTCCCTCTGACTATACCTGTCTTTATAAGAAAAAAAGAGAAGAAAAGACAACCTTCAGGATGTGTGTTGTACCTCCAGAAAAAAGAAAGGTAGGGGAGAAAGCACCAGAATAGTTGGTCGCATTATGAAAATTAAAATATAAGAAAGAGTGCAAAAAACAAACAAAAAACAATAGAAGACAAATAGAGGGGGACAAAAGAAGATAAAATAAAGAGGAATAGAGAAATAGGGATCAAGATACAGACATAATTGATACAAAAGACGCATGTCTGGAGAAAATATGGAATAGGAAGAGAGGAGAGATAGAAATTAAAAACAGAAAGAGGGAGGAGTCGCAAATCGATTGGGTACTACTGATTTTCATCACAAGGTTCCCAGGGGGCATCAAGAAGCTCCATCTTGTGTCAGACGACACCCTGAGTGGCTCTCAATCCTTGATTTGCCTCCTTTGGTGCAAAACATTAACAAGACTTGAAGAATTATGATTAGGGAAAAAAATAAACGGGGCTCGGGCGAATTTGCCCCTCAAATGCCAAAAAGAGCCCCAAAAGTCATAAAAGAGCCCTCCAAAAATTGCATAGAGTTCAATGCAAAACAAAATAAAGAGTGTTATTTTCATGCAGCAAGCTTGAAAAGTAGCCCCTGAAATTGTTAAATTATTTTTTTCCCTGATTATGATTGTACCTGTTGCCCTCCTACAGCCGATGTGAAAATCTCCAGTAATGATCTCTCTGTCTTTAATTGTGAAGTGAGGGCAGGATCATCTAAGCTGATTCCATACGCTGTCTGAAGGCACTGCAGGCCAACTACAAAAAAAAACAGAGAGAAATGAAATACTCATTAAAGTTATTTGAAATAAAGACCAAAAATAATTTGAATAGAACACTGTACCACCTCTATCATCAATGGTAAGTTTTAGCAAAAGCATAGGACAAACTCCACAACTATATGCCTACAAATAGCCATGCATAAATCAGGCAATTTTGTTGGTGTGTTGGAATATATATAGAATTCATCTTTGAATCTACTATTCAAATGTAACTAAATAAAGACCATATTTCATAGATTATTTACAGAGTAGTTAGTTTAAAGCCGTCTGCACTAGTTTGGCCAGAGGAGATTAGACCTCCCTGCGAGGTCACTGACAGGTGGTTATCTCATCAAATCAGCTCACAATAAACATAAGACAAAGGGATCATGGGGGACCCACAGGCACCGATTAGGCATTGTTTGCTATATAGAGACCGCAAGTAGCTGTAAGTAGTACAGTTGGGTTTTAAAACTAGCGCTATCCTACTTTTTGTATGAACAAAACCACTTACCTTCTAGGCTCTCAAGGGCCTCTCCGGATACTGCATTGGAGCGAACCTGCTGGTCCAAGAACTCAACAATGGCAAAAACAAGCCGGTTCTGTATCGACATCCTGGCTTCTTTACGTGACGTTACACCAAGACAATAATTCCTGCTTACAAGTTGCAGTAGTTCTGTATTGAAGGAGAGTAGAATGAAAGTTTGTCACGTCTGGAAGAGAACTGGAAGTTCAATTGTTAGATTCTCAGGTCAAACTAATCAATGACACTTGGAATGATTCACATAAATATTGTAGTTTACAATGGATTTCATTTCAGGCCAGATGTATCAAGGCCTTTCGTTTATTATTGCAGGCATGGATCTACAGCCCCCTTCCCCCTCCCCCTCCCCCCCCCCCCCCCCTCTTCCTGGCAAAAAACAGGTAAAAAAAGAAGATGGTAACATTAATTTCAAGTTCTCATACTATCCAAGAGCAATAAGGATCTGGAACCACCTGCCAGTCTCAGCAGTCAATGCAAAAGGAATAACCAACTTCAAGGAGGCTGCTCTACCCTCCATCAGAATGATGCAGCCCCCTGTAGGTTCTCACGTCATATAAGCTTACTAGCTTGGTTTTTACTTGCACTGGACATATTTTACTGTACAAATTAACAAGTGGCTTTGTCCACACACCATTCCAGCAATTCATGACACTCCTTGTAGTTATTCGCCTCACCTACCATCCCAGTATAGCTCTCTGAGTGAGCTGCAAAAGGGATTACCGAACCAATACCAAGTACAAATTTGACCTTTTAAAACAAAAAATGAAATGCCCCCCCCTCCACCCCCTGACAAAAACAAACAAAACAAAAGTAAATTGTTTTGTTTTGTTTGCTCAAGGGGGGGGGGGGGGGTGGGGGTGTTGAGAGAAAAAAGAATTGTTCACAAACCCAAAACCACTAATAGCTGCATTACTATCCTGGCTGTGTGCATTATTAAAAACTGTTCTATTGATTCTCAACATTTCAAACACCACTGTACAAAACTCAATTGAGTTCACTCAAAATTGGTACTTTAGTGACAATTGATGACTCCTAAATGGCAGTAAAATACAATCTTTTCAACTTTTACCAATGTTAGAAAGAATATTTTGAAAATTCAAATCGTGAATCTACTATCAAACTTGCCGATCAGCCTCATCGTATTCATTGTGTGCATTAGTGTGCAGTTCTGTGTAATGTGTTTGATTGCTGCCTCTCAGCAAGTACAGCGCTAGAGGTCAATACGCATTACTATTAGCATTGACTCTATGCTTTGCTGGAGTGACGCTAGACCGAATTTTCCATCTCTTTCGTTCGTTATGCCTCTTATTTGCGTAGGGTCGGCTCTCTCTTTAGAGACAGAAACGGACTAATTTAGAAAATAGAATAAATCGGATAGAGTCTATGCATGAGGTAGAATGAAATTTGGGGGAGTTTTCGGGGCATAAAAATATGGCCGTAAATGGCCATGGTGTTTGAAAGTGAATGCGTATAGTTCATTCCGTCTCTAAAGAGAGAGCCGACCCTACCCAAAAAAGAGGCTTCACGAACGAAAGAGACGGAAAATTCGGTCTAGAGGTAGAGGAGTGACGCAAAACCGAAGCGCGAGGAAAACTTTGGTCTGTTTCACAAACGCTAGCGCTGACCCAGTTAATCAAGTCCATTCGTTTAAGTGCAGTTGTCCAACAGAAGTCATAGATGGCGTTACCAGTAATGTATTTGTAATGCTGCACCCCCTTTAACTTTAAGCGTCGATACACAACTCCACATCATGCTAGCAACCACATCGCCAGCCACGGCCACGATCCCGTCGCGTCCCGAGGTCTCGGCCGAGCCCTTCGCGGACCCCTGAAGCAGTCCACACATCTGCTGATAAACACAGCGGCTCTCACTCACCCGACGACCAACTCTCCTCTATACTACACTAGCAACACTGAAAATACTCTATAATGGAATGATATCCTGCAGAGATCTGTACATACCATTTTACAAATATATCAGAGACATTGACTCATCATTTTCAATAATTTTACTTACTTAAAACGGTACAGTAGTGCGGAGGACTGTGATTTCGGTGTGACACGATTTCTTAGATTTCTTGTGTACGCCCTCTTAAGTCGAGCTAAAGTCAACATATAAAATGTCAAAATCATAGAGATTATAGTCTACTACTAACATTATTAAGCCTTATTATATCTCTATGGTCAAAATGCACTTCTTGTGCTTGATTCTTTAATTTACCCATGTATAGGGTCCATGATTTACCTAATAAAAAATTATCAAAAATTTGATTGCATCTTTTGCATGAAAATTTAGGTTACTAACTATATCATGAACAAGAGCCTGTAAATATAAATCTCACTCAATAAATGACAAAGTATAGACAAATAAATAAATTAATAAGGATTCTTATGAATTCATAAGAATTCAACTAAATTCTTTTTTATTATCCATACATCATTGATTTTGTTTTTTTGAATGCGTAATGTAACATTATATGACACAATATGATATAGATAACAGGAGAAGTGCAATATGAAGGTCATTTCATCGACTTGTTCTTCAAAGCCTCCCAGATAGAAGCTTGAATGGATGACAATTTAAGCCAAAATCACAAATCAGATTATAATGATTTTAATTGTTCATAGATGTATCATAAGGTTTGTTACTTTTAGTTTGTCTGATTTTAAAATTGAAAATAATATATAAGTACGTGTATATTATTAACAAAAGTTGAAATACATGCAGAAGCGGCGCTCCAGGGGGGGGGGGCAGGGGCACAGTGCCTCCCCCCTACTTTTTCAAGTACCCAGGAGTGCTCCTTTTTACATGGGAAAAATGCCCCTTTTACCTTGACAAGTGCCCCTATTAATTTGTAAAAGTGCCCCTTTCCCTTTCCAACTATAATAAGTCCCCCTTTTCCTTCGACAATTAAGTTTCCATTTTCCCTTCCAATAAGTGTCCATTTTTCATTCTCATAAGTGCCATTTTTTAAATCTATAGTAATTGCCCCTTTTCAGGAGAAGCGCTAGCGCTCCTTTTCACTTTTGATAGGCGCCCCCTTCACCTCTGATAATTGCCAGATTCACATATGAGTGGTGCCCATTTTGCTTTGACAAGTGCCCCTTTTCCTTTGTAGAAGTGCCCTCCCCTTTTAATAACTACCCTTTTTAAACTCGGTTAAGTGCATAATATTTTTCACAAGATTGTCTTGTGCCCCCGTTCCTTTCTAATAAGTGCCCTTTTTCCTTATGATAAGTGCCCCCATTAAAAAAAGCCCATTCCCCTTCTCATAAATGCGCCTTTTCATTCTCATAAGTGCCCCCTTTTCACCTCTTGTAAATGACCCTATTCAATGCTGAGAGATACTCCTTTTATTTTGACTTCCCCTCCTGATAAAGGCTCGATCTTTTCATCTCTAATAAATGCCTCTTTTATTTAGACATGTCCCCCTTTTCCTTCCTAATGAATGCTCTTTTTCCTTCTTATAAGTGCCCCTTCCCCTTGTCATAATTACCACTTTTCATCTCTGATATTATTTAAGTGCCCCAATTATTTTAACATGTGCCTCTTTTTCTTTGTAATAAGAGCCACTTCTTTTGAATAAAAGCCCCCTTAATCACCTTAAAAAACGCCCCTATTAAAATCTGATCGGTGCCCCTTTTCTTTCAACAAATTCACATTTCCCTCTATTATTAGTGCCCCTTTTTCATTCTCATATAAGTGACTCTATTCATTTATAGTCAGTGCCCCTTTTCTCCTCTAGCTGATAATTACCCTTTTAACAATAATACGTACCCCTTTTCCTTTCTAAATAGGAACCTATCCCGTTCATGAATGCCCATTTTCACTTCTTATAAATGCCCCTATCAAAATCTGATGGGTGCCTCTTATCCGTCGACAAATGCCCATTTTGCCATTCTCATAAGTGCCATCTTCATTCCAGGTGCAATGAGTGCTTCTTCTTTTTTAGGTGTAAGAAGTGTCCCGTTTTCACCTCTGATAATTAGCCTTTTAACTTTGACACGTGCTCCTTCTGATAATCCCTTTTTCCTCTCATCATTAAAAGTGCCCCTAATTTCAAGCGATAAGAGCAATATCCCCCAAAGCTCGCTTGCTCCGCTCTTCCGCATTTATTGATGTAATTATGTTACCTAGCTATCAAAGGTCTTTTTAGTCTTACGTTATGAGAATGTGCTTTTACCCCATCAGGATTGGGTTTTTCCTCTTATAAGTTGTAATTTTTTGCACTGCGACCTCACAACTCTTAACAACGGCGCTCGCTTTGCTCACTTGCAAATGAATTTTCAGACCATCACACCCAACTGCAAAGTATGATGCTTAAAGAGAAACAAATATTGAAATCATCCCTGATAATGTAATTACAATATAGGGTATATATATATATACCATGTCTAATTCATTTTCGCCATCCCTGCATTATGCTACTTGGTGGCGATGCATGATTTTGTCCTGACCCCCCCCCCCCCCCCCCCCAAAAAAAAGGGTTTTGAGCCCTGGGAGGTATAGGGTACGCCGCTAGCTTTTAATCTTGTAAACGTAATATTGAAGACAATTTTAACTTTTTTTTAGCTGAAGAAAAGATTACTAAGAAATGTATTTCTCCTATTCATATACATGTACAAGCTGTAAGAAATCTAAGCGAGTTGAAGCAAGACTAAAATTATATCATTGTGTTGTGTAAATTATACTCAGTGTCAGTTTTTATCTGAATTTAAGTGCATTAACCAAAATTCAAGCTTGAAGATGTTGAAAGTATTGAAAGTAAGTATAATATGTTGATGTATTTAATTGACGATTGTAAGATGCTTGCAAAATGGACCTGAATTTGACAAATCTTCCAACATTTTGTATAAATCAGTCCCACCTGCTGAAATTCATGCACCGACGGTTATTCAGTTTCTCATAGAAGATCTAAGGAATAGTTTATATCTCGAGAGTTGGGCATCATGATGTTGTATAGCATGCATAATGCAGCCATTTTACTTCCAGATATTTTATTTTGACAATGAGGATAATGTTATAGTATGATTTATGGATTAAAACGAGTGGATCTTTGTCAAGTTTGTGTTTTAGAGCTAGTCTGGCCTCCAGACAGACATTTTAATCGTTAACTACTCGCTATTTCGTAATTTATAATCCAACTGTTTTTTTTTTAATAAATACATTATATGATTATACCATGTCTGCTTGCTTCATTAGCATCATCTTTTGTTGTTGTTGTTGGTTTCCTTGAGAGGACAAATTTGTATTCCATCTCCCAATAAGTTTTTTTCTAATTGAATGAAACTCATTTAGTAAAGGACGTACCCCACCCCACGGCCACCCCCATCAGTTGGATTATGACCCGTGAAATAATTTATGCTGACAGCCTGTGGAGAATCTACACAAATTGCAGACAAATTATGCAATGTAGATTTTCTTTTTCTTTCTTTCTTCTCCTTTTATTTTGGTGAAAATGAATACATTTTGGCGTAAATATTCACAACCCGAATAAAACATCAACAACAGATCTCTTTTTTTTCCCCGCGGTCAGTTGAACTTTAACAAAATGGCTCAAAATGTACACTGGTAACTATAATACCATGCATTAATTTTTTTGAAAAGCATTGAAATAAATAACTTTCTGTGTAATTTTATAGAACAGATTCAACAGAACTACCTCGTCAGAAACCATTCACCATACATTGTAGAGGTTATCTTAAAAAGGGGTCATTTATGGGATTTAATTTCCCCTTTTATTCATATGTTTTGTAATGTTTTTTTATATTGATGATAATATCTATTCTCTGTTTGGGCAGCAATTACCTTCTGTGAGCAGTAAATTGGGAGGACTTTGTCACAGGAGTCTTCACAATGGAGCTAAACTTCATACACCACTAGTGCCCATTGTCATCGAACAAACGGTAAGTTTGTATGTTCTATTTGTTATTAAAGAAATAAAGGATGAATTGTCACAAAAAGTAACCCCAAATTGCATAGATTCTATGAATTATTTTAATGAAAGTGCCATAATTACTCTTTCTAAATCTCTTTGATTTCACAAAAATTGTGAAAAATCAAAAGAATGAAAGAATGAAGTTTGATTTGGGAAGGGCTATCTGTCTCTGAGAAAACAACCTAGTGGGATACGTGCCCACCTGTCCCTCTTTGGGGGGGGGGGGGGGGGGGGACTGAGTAAATGTACTTTTGATATAGTGTAAATAAAAATTATATTTTCAATGCTTGCAAAGACTTCATAATTCCTATACTGGTACTTTGATAATTTCTGTCTTTAAGTTAACTCAGCTCAATGTCATTCTTATCTTTGTTTTAATGTTTGGAAATTATGACAAAGATATTGTCTGTTGTCTGTAGGTAAAATATAATTATTACCCTCATGATTCTCGATCAGCAGACACTATTTTCTTTACTCATCTTGCACTTAATGAATTTAGCTAGTGTTCATTACTATATTACTATATATCAGGCTTTTCTTTACTCATCTTGCACCTAATGGATTAAGCCAGTGTTCATTACTGACGAGTGCTATGGTTTAGTTTATTATCTGGTTTTTGTTATACAATTTTACTTGTTTATTTACAGGGAATCCCACTTACAAGCTTAAGCTTCTCTCGGGTTCCCTAACCATTTTTACCTTGTATGTCCAACATGTTTTGTATATGTCCTTCAAACATTGTTTGTGTTTCTGAATGTTGTTTTAAAAAAATGATTGAACCAATAAATGAAATGAAATATAGGTTTTTCTCAAATAATTTTTATGATTTATCAGGGAAGAGGTGAGCGAGCTTATGACATCTACTCCAGACTACTCAAGGAGCGTATCATCTGCCTTATGGGACCTGTAAGTAACCACTCTGAAAACTATACCTCCATGTGTGGAAGGTCCCTAACCTTCATACATGCACTTCTTAAAGCTTGTCTGACATGGGCGTAAATCCTTATGTAATACCTATTGTTCAGGGGGATGATCTATTCATTCATTCCCCCCCCCCCCTGATCAATAGGTATTACGTAAGGATTTACGCCCATGCTGTCTGCACTAGTTTGACCAGGAGGGATTAGACCTCCATGCGTGGTCACTGACAGTTCACAGGTGGTTATCTCATTAACTCAGCTCTGAATTAACATCTGGTGCTGCTCAGTGGCTGCCGGGCTCACAATCTATTGGGCAAAAAGAATTTCCATTTTCGGTTTAACTTAATAAAGTTTGGAGTGGACTTTAAAAGATTATTATTATTATTATTATTATTACATGTATATTACAGTATATCATTGTTATATTATTGTTCCTTGTTCATTCTAATTCCTTTGAAATCTTATGAGACTTTGATTTCTACTTTTAATAGGTAAACGACACAGTATCTAGTGTGGTGATAGCACAGTTATTATTCTTGCAGTCAGAGAGCAACAAGAAACCAATTCACATGTACATCAACAGTCCAGGTATAACAATTTGACTTTAATACTTACCTCAATATTTCCATAATCAATACATTTACGGCAGGCTACATCCACCCTGTAGATGTGAATGAAACTATGCTCCTATGATGTTAACTTAAATTATAGATGTGTTGCTGAAGTTGTGGCCGTATTATTCCTTCCATGTTAGATTTACAAGTATATGATTTTAACAGGTGGATAAGTGATAGCTGGACCCCGTCTTATAAAGAGTTGATATCAAACGCGACTTATTGATATCAATCGCAACTACATGTATGTACGTAACAGATAGGGGACTGCAAACTTGCGATCGATATCCAATCGCAACTCTTAATAAGACGGGGCCCAAGTCTTGGTATCAATGAAACTGTGGCATTTGTCCTACCTCCTGTTGACATTGTAGACCAGGGGAGGGTTTCACAAAGACTAAGATCAACTTTAAGTTCAACTTAACTATGGCAGGCCTTTAATTTCACTAGTTCCTCTAACCATTCTTTGCATTGGTTTCTCAAGGGACGTACAAATCGTGGTCACAATTTCTACAGAATTTACCTTTTTTGATAGTTCATTATTGAAGGAAAAAATGTTATCTAAAGATCATAATTGAGAGACCAATGGTGAGAGCAACTAGTGGCTTGAATGGTCTGCCATAGTTAAGTCCAACTTAAAGTCGATCTTAGTCTTTGTAAAACACCCCCAGGCTAATTGTACGGATGGACTCTCTGATGTTTCTTTGCTTTTTTCTTACAGGAGGATCAGTAACGGCTGGCCTTGGTATCTATGATAGCATGCAGTACGTCCTACCTCCAATAGCCACATGGTGTGTAGGACAGGCCTGTAGTATGGGTTCTTTACTTCTCACAGCGGGTGCACCAGGGATGAGACACAGTCTGCCTAACTCAAGAATCATGGTTCATCAGCCGTCGGGTCAGGCTGTGGTAAGTAACGCTCTCATCAATCACAGTAATAAATTCATTTATGATGGACTTTTCAAGAGGATTCAATGCATTAGATATCAGTGTTTGAGTTTAATCGAGCCACATGGATGTTGTTTAAGCATTAATTGAAATTCTTACTTAGGGGCTACCCAATTATCATCAGACTGTATTCCCTTTATTTAGAAAATATGTATTCATGTACCTTTTGATGGAGAAAGAGATTTTGAAATTCAGTTCACAGTTTTGATGTGCCATTATACTAATAAACAATCATGGACTACTTCAAGAATGCTAGATTTACTCCACCTGGCCACTGTAAATGTAAATTCTGTAGACTTGTTACCATGATTTGTACGTCCCTTGAGAGACCAATGCCAGGAATGGTGAGAGCAACCAGTGACATGAATGGCCTGCCAATGGCCTGCCATAGTTCAAGTTCGACTTAAGTTGATCTTGATCGTTTGTGAAACACTCCCCTAGCCAGTTATACTTGGAGGACAACAAGTAGTATCTGTCCCAGAATTGCGGTTTACATTTAGTGGAATATGCACTTGCTACTCTCCACCCAGGTGTTAAATGGGTACCCGGTAGGATGCGACCATCATTATTGGTCAAACAGTTTTTGAGCGTCAAGTAACGCCTGGCTGGAATGCTCCCCAGAGAGTGGAGATTGTGCACACAGTGTGTGCGGGAAAGTATTGAATCCAATGACAGGGGTAACAGTATATCTGTAAAGCATTTAGGGACATTTGTATTTAATAAGCGCTATTTAAAAGCGGAATATTGTTATCATTAATTTATTTTTAAAAACTATTAATTACTCATGCTCCCCTGATGTGCTTTGCGATATACACAGTTTGTGATTTAGACATCCATGCACACATAATTTTTTCATCTTTGCTTTGCTTTTTTTTAGGGTCAAGCAACAGATATTCAGATTCAAGCAGAAGAGATTATTAAGCTCAAGAAGCAGATCAACAAACTATATGTGAAGCATACGGGACAAGCTTTGGATGTTATAGGCAAGTAGTACAACCTTCACACTAAAAGTAGACTCATCGCATCATCATGTTATAAGTCATTTTACACTTTGCTAATAAGTGACTTATTAAACAATGATTGTACTGGAGACAAATAGCAAAGCAAACTGATCACCGATACAGAATTTGATACAAATGATGAAGCTTTTTTTGTTGTTGTGAGAATGAAAAATGATTAGTTGTCTGAAATGTTACCCCAAGAACAGAATTTCTTATTCACGCAATAGAGAGGTTGTACAGGCAAAACCCCCAAATGATGGCCTCTCACATGACATCATCTTGTATTATCAATTAAAAGTTGCAGAGTAATTCAAAATGGCACAAGATGCAACAGACTGATGATACTGATATCTTCATGTACAGTATGTGATATCACTGATGGTGATAAGTGGATGCACAAGTTAAATATCAAATTCACCCAAAATGAGTAGGCCAATTCCATCTCTTTCACTTTAGAGTGTACCATAGAGCAGTTGTTTTGACGTCGTCTCTTTATAATCTTTCCTTTAATTAGAACAAGCCATGGAGAGGGATCATTTCATGAGTCCACAGGAGGCCTTACAGTTTGGTCTAATCGACAAGGTCCTAGACCACCCACCACACATCGGGGAGAACAACCAGCAGAGTACCCCTGCAGCAGAGTCCTAGCCTAGTCCTAGACTAACATTTGAAAAGAACTGGACTTTCCTGAACTCTGAAGGAACTTTGTGAGAGTTTGATCTAATCAACAAGGTCCTAAGCCGAGGGACCTTATATTGATTTTGAAATGGCAACATGCGGGGGTGTTATTGGTTCACCTTCATGGATATAACTGCGGTTGTCTGGGTGTTATCTACATCGCAATGGACCTTCCGTGTGGTTAAAGAGCAAATGAAAATGATTAAATTGTCTTTGGAGCCACAAGTGTATTAACTATGTAAAATGATACAAGGTAACACTACTGTGGCTCCAAATAAACAATATATTAGGCTAATATTGTCAAGCAATAGCAAGTCGTCCATTCCATGGCATTGCAGTACATGTGTTGCTATGTCAGACAAGTATCCGGAAAAGGACTCATATGTTTTCGCATAGATCATAGCATGGACATTGAAGGTCAACCAATGTTTGCGTGTGTGCACTGTGTTGGACATTCTTCCGAATTCATCTACAGAAATAAGATGTTATATAATCCTAAAAAAGTATTAAACCTCATCTGAGAAGCTAAAGTTTAAGTGTAGACATAGAAGCCTAGGTTTTGGATTCACTAAAAAGAGGGAAATTTGAGTGCTGAAAACAGTTCCATTTTACATTGGTATGTGATTTTTCAATAGATTTTCCTCATTTTATTGAAAATCGTGTCAACCAATGGAGAAGTAAACTTTCCATTAATTAATTAATTAATTAATTAATTTCGATCAATTGGGCAAAAAGAATTTTCATTTTCGGTTTAATAAAATTTGGAGTGGACTAAAAGATTATTATTATTATTATTATTATTATTATTATACATTTCATTTCATTTATTTCACTCTCTTTTAAAAACATCAAAAGTACCAGTATATACCTGTACATGTTTGTTAATTATCAATATAAGAGAAAATGAAGTGGGGAAATCATGAAAGCCAAAATTGGCTTGATGAAACAATCCCAAATAAATACAGAGCATAAAAAAGACACAAATTTATTTGATTGATAATTGATACTAAATGGATTTTGTATAAATATTGCCACAAGCCATGACTGGCTCAGTATTCCACAGGTTCAATCAACGTACTTGGATCGCTGGAAGATTTTATGGCCAGATATATCCACTAGTCAAGCCTGCGTAATCTTCATGTTCTTGTACTGTGTATCATATTAATTTACATTTTTACTTTTATTTCAAATTATGAGTTTAAAGAAAGTTTTATTCCAATAAAATGTCAATAGAAATAAAACAATGTGTCTTTATGTTTATATTCCTGAAAAGAGAAGTGGCAATGCTGTTTTCCGTGCAGACTCCTTAAGCAATAATATGTAATGTTATGAGATGAGGTTATACAGCACTCCTAATTCAAACATACTAATATTGAGGGTTCAGTGACACAAAGACGCAACTCCTTATTTTACCAAAATGATCATGGGATATCAAATGTTCAGAAAAATGTGGGCTTTCCAGGAAACACAAAGACTTAACTCCACCGAACACCCCATTTAAGTCAATGGCTAGTGAAACATAACTCCCTAAGGCCCAAGTGCTCAGTGACATATAAACCACTTTTTCTCAAATTGGCCAAAATGGAGTCACGTCTTTGTGTCACTGACCCCTCAATTTCTCAACTTCCTCTTCTTTTCCTATCTCACATCCTTTCCATCTTTGGTAGCAGCGGTGGGATACCATTACAGTACAGTTCGTCTATTGAGAGCCAGAGAGTTTCAACTACTGTAGTAGAGCTGGGGGTGTTTCACAAAGCCTTTTTTCAATGACAAATGATAAAAAATAAGTGACAAATCTGCTGATAGCCAATCAGAAGCAAGGATTTCAGTAGCTTATAACATCGACTGTCATTTGTCACTAATGACAAGTTTTGTGAAACACCCCTCTGATGATCGAGTCTCAGGCTTTAAGCAGACATATACCGGTATTCAACTGCTGAAAACAAAGTCATTATATATACGACTTAATTTGATGACCTATAGTCAAACCTGTCTACAGCAACCGCCGAAGGGAAACGCACAAAATGGTCTTTGTAGACAGGTTCCTCTAGTACATTATAACTTCCTCTTCTTTGTCTATTCCTATCTCACATCCTTTCCATCTCTGGTGACAGTACAGTTTGTCTATCGAGAGCCAGAGAGGTTCAACTACTGTAGTAGAGCTGAAGCGTCTCTGGCTTTGAGCAGATAAATATTCAACTGTTGGAAATTAAAAGTCATTAAATGAACAGTTTAATTCCAAAAGGAGCTAATTCATTTTGAAAACTTCGGAGAAAAAAAAAAATGTTTACCAGATTTTGTACAGACGTCTATGGAAAAATGATATTCGAAGGTGCATTCTTTTATAATTGCTCTCAAAATTTAGGTAAATAATTTTGTTGAAAGACGTGTACTTAAGTGAACATTGTTCTGATATCAATAAATCAATTTTCATCAAAACTTGATTTAGCTCCTTTTGGAATCAAACTCTTCATATATAGCTTAATTTTGAGAGTATAGTGATTTTTATGTCACATATAAATGCATGATCATCTTTTTTTACTCTTACTCTAAGATTTACATTTATTATGAACCCAGAAGTGCTTATCATATGCTTGAAAGTGCACTTAATTCGTGTTCTGTATTATTCATCTTTCCTAAAATCAATCAAAGGCTGTTTGGTTCACAGCAGACAACAACCACTGTGATCTTAAAGGGATTGGAATCCCCTTTTTTACTACCATTTTGAAGGAGACTTGTGCATTATCAAGAAAACACATATTTCTTATTACAAGGGGGGGTCAAAGATCTGCTCCATAGCACCATTGCATTTTGATACAGTATTCCAAATTAAAAAACAATCCCGTGTTATGAGCATCGCAAAGTCACAAAAGTACCTTTAATTTGATATTTCAGTCTGGAAAAACAATATGGATGGCATAAATGTATTAGAGATCATTTTCCAAGGATTCCATTACATTGTGTACACATTTTCATGTGTGGAAGGAACATCCCAGAATAGTGCTCTATAGTAATAAAACAAGTTTATTATATAAAAAATACTAAGATTTTTTTTTTTTACGACCATTGTTGAAAAATCTACCATTATTGACCAAAATACAGTGAAACCTGTCTACAGGGGCCCAGAGGCGAGAAAAGTGGTCTTTATAGTACGTGTTTCAATGAGAAACCATTATCAAGGGAAACAAAAGAGTGGTCTTTCTAAACAGGTGGTCACTAAAGAATAAAGAATAGATGAATGATGTAGTTTGAAATGTACAATTTCTCTTTTTATAAGAAAAGTGGCATGTCAAATGAATTCTATTAAATAAAAAAAAAAGGAAGCGATATTGTTTGCATACTAGATAGAAGCAATTTATTCATTTCACACACAAGCATTTATAAGTACTTGCAAAGAAAAATGTACTGCATGCCAAGCATAGTTAATAGCAACTGTTAATTTTGTTGAAAATAAATACAGCAATTTGAGAAGTACTGCAAATCATGATTTATATAAATAACATTCTTATATTACATTGTACACATATTTTGGGGAAAAGTCATTCTAGTGTTAACATGTTGTCATCTACATCTTTGCATATTTATTTAGGTACTATTATTTTACAACGCTAGCATGCAATCACGTTATCACATTCATGACATTATTAAATTGAAAAGATAATCATTACTAATGACGACATGGTGCCTCCTTGAGTCATGCTCCTGTCTGTCCTGCCGTGACTCTAGTATTCAAGCAGCCAGTAATTATAAACATGTAGTGTTCCAGTATAATGTAGTGTTCCAGTATAATGGGTATCCATCTAGGCCTACACCTGGGTACAGGGTGGCAAAAGTGGATTGATGTCTTTAAAGGGTATTTAGAGCCTAGCTGGGATTTAAAATAAAAAAATTACAGGAAAAATATGTATTATTTACACTGTCTTTGTCTTATGGAAATGACTGGGAACATAATATAACAAGTACAAATTAAGCATTTAAAAAAGTAAAGGAATTCACTTGAAATGAAGATTCATAGTACTTAGCTTCGTTTGCTTTGATGTGGAATGTCACAATTAAGTGCTGTAACAATTGAGAAAATTAATGTTCTTTACATAATGAACTGAAAAAACAAAGAAATGTCACAGTGCAACTTTCAATTTTGTATGCTGAACAACATAAATGTGTGACAAAATAATGAATTTTCATCACTGTTCACAAATAAATATCAAATTAGATGTACATACACTATACATTCTCCAGTCATTTTTCAAACTTCCTTAGAAGAATCAGTACATAAATTTACAAGATGTATTGATTGGGAGAGTTTGGCCAACCCGGTTCGAGTTGGGCACAATATGGCAAGGAGTGCTTTCTTGGGTATTAAAGCACAGAACTGACACCAAGTTGGCCAAACTCTGTGTATACCGTAAATGGGTATTCAATTCTGTGTCTACTTAGACAAGCATTTCAAATATTTGATACAAAAATGTTGTACATTAAGGGGATCTATATCTATTCATTGAAATCTGTTTTAATCATCTTATAACAAAAATACCACTTTACATAACTATACACAAGCTATGTCAACTATAATATAACAGTATATAATGTACTATGATAATGATTAGATATTGCCTCACCCAAGAGAAACAAGACCTGTATTCTACTCAACTTTAAACTCGATGCTGGCCTGAGTTTCACAAAGAAAGTCGAGGTCTAAGAATTCCTTTGTCAATACTCAGGGTTTAGCTCGATTAGTAGAATACAGATGCTAGTACATGTATTTATTACAAGCAGAGCTAGCTAACATACGGTATATGGCACTCAGCAGGGTCGTGCAGCAGAAAGATGCTATTTTTTTAATGCAGTCTTTAACCCGTATTGTGGTACCAACATTTTAAACACGTATCAACAATAACATTTCACAAGATAATTTCAATCATAAAAGTAGCACTTTTGTATCGTTTATATTGATAAAATATAGTTCCAAGATACCATGATTTCACTATTTATAAAGCCATTTTAATTTTTCAAAAGAAAGTAAAGCTTTTTTATGCCCAAAACACATTTGATGCACTGTCAAATGGTCAGGGCATTTGAAATTGCATATGGCACTGTAAGGGATTTATAACTAGGTGTAACATATACATGAACTTTTTGTGCCCAACATTCAAAAGTAGAAGAGTAAGAAAGTGTCAATATAATAGGCAAGAGGAGTTTGTCAAGAATCAAAATGGGATGTTTCACAATACTGCAGAATATTTGAAGAAGAAAAACAAAAAAAAGGGAAAATATGACAGGAAAAGAAAGAAATGTAATATGTAAAGGGAAAGTGTAAGAAACAACAGAAGAGAATACAATCAATGAGATGAAGAGATGATAAACGGTCTTTACATGCATTACAAAAGATTATTCCTGACGGGGCGAGGGCTTGTTACGTTGGAATCCTGTCTCTGAGGTAGGCCAAGAGTGTGACAGTTCCCTTGTTGAGGATGGCGGGACGTGGGTTCCTAAATCGGTTACCAGCAAGCAGAAGAGACCTGATCGGAAGAATGAAAAGCAAGACGAAATATAAAGGAAAGGAAATGAGTATCGGTATATTAAAGACCGTCAATACTACTGGGCCAGAAGGGATTAGACCACACAGCGAGGTCACTGACAGGTGGCTATCTCATAACTCAGCTCTCAACTAATATAAGAAAAAAAGAGGATCATGGGGGACCAACAGGCACCGATTGGGGAAGTTTTCTATATAGAGGGAGCAAGTAGCTACAAGTAGGACAGTGGGGCTTTAAAGAAAGAACAACTATTGTAAATCTGGTGAGTTATTTCATGCCTCTTCATCAAACTCAGTGCTAGAGTGGTTTAGCCTAGCATTTTCAAAGGCTTGGCTTGTATTTTATACACGTAAGGTTGACAAGGGTGGATGAGGGTGGATAACTCAGACGCAATTGATACAAATTACGTTTCCTCTCCCTCCTCCTCCCTCCCCCTCCCTCCCCCTCCCTCCCTTTACTATATGGGTTCACTGTATACATCGACTCCCCTTAGGGGATAGTGATCCTTCAAAGCTTGGGAGTAAAACTCTAATGACATTGTTCTGTACATGCAAGGCTGATGACCAAGAGAAGTGTTTTTATACCAGTCATATCCAGTTGTCTATCTGGTTGTATCAATGCATCATACATGTATAGGTACTCACCTGAGACTGGTAAATGTTCCTAGCTCTGGAGGAACCTCTCCAATGTCATTATTCTGTAGATCCAATGTAGATATCTTGGTGAGGCGTTTGAAACCAGTCAGGTCGATGTCCCCTATTTGGTTGCCGTTAGCTAAGAGGGTCTCGAGGTTGGTCCAAGTAAAGACGACATCAGGGATCTTGGAGAAGCGGTTGTAAGAGATGACGAGTTCACGCATCATAGACATTGTCTCAAACTCAGATGGAATGGTGCTAAGTCCATTGCTCCTGTGAAATACAAACATAAACACAATAAAGAAAAGGATTTTTTTCTTTTCTTTCAACAAGAATTTCTCATCAGGAAAGAAAACACAATGTGTTTTGTAACCAGTGAAAGTGAACATTTTATACAATGAACAATGGAAAGCAAACAATCTGATTCAATCTTTCACTTGCAACAATATCATGTTTGACATCGTTTATTTTTTATATTAAAAAGAAAATTTCTATGAAGATGAATCAGAACTTAAGAATAAAACCTGAATGTGAACATATATATAAACTATGTAGTTTTCAACTAAATGACTTTCATAAAGTATTAAAAGGGAGTAGGGAGAGGTACATAAATACAGACATGGCAAAGATGGATGCAAAAACAGAAGACCATGAACAGAGGACAGTGGGCAGACTGGGAAGAGGAGGGATAAAGGTAAAAGTAAAGGGTCAAACACAAAAGAAAATACATCACATATACAGTTAACAACTAAATTTTTCAACCCTTAACAATTTTGTAATTTTTTAAGTATGTGAAAAATGATTTGTCCCGATTAATGTTTCTTGAGAAAGTGACATACGAAAGCTTTCATCTAGAAGTATTTTGACAAAGGCCCTAATTCAACCAGTGCACCTTTCATTCTTGAGTTATAAAGAAGAAGAAAACAATTTACAAGGGGTATGAATAATTCAGTTGTCAACTAAAGATCATAATTGAGAGGCCTATGGTGAAAGCAACCAGTGGCATGAATGGCATGCCATAGTTAAGTCCAACTTAAAGTCAGTCTTAGTCTTCTTTGTGAAACACTCCCCTGATCAGTGAAAGCCACAAAGACCTTACCCGAGATCAAGTCTTGTGATATTAATCATCATCTGCATCTCAGTCGGAAGGGTTGGTATCTTGTTAACACTCAGATTCACATCCACCGCAGTCTTATGAAGTAAGATCAAACTGAAAGGAAACAAAAGGCTTGTTCATTAGGCCAACGTCCTACATGTACATGTGTATGTGACAATGTTTATTTCAGTATACTTCATATCAGTCTTATGAAGGGAGATCAAACTAAAAAAGTACAAATATAAACTATGAATTAGGTCAGCTTCATACAGTGTATAAATGAAACATTTTGTAATAGGAAAAAAAAAAAAATCACATTGTGGTATAAAGTACTTGTAATACAAAGGTTCCTTCTCTCCCTTACTGAGAAATTGGAAGTGTCAATATCATGTGGAAAATAGCTATAAAAATAGATGATACACAATGTAAATGTACATTACCAGTGGTCAAGGCTGTCTTTATAATGCAACATACAATTAATTATTCACACCCTTACCAAGTTTTTTTATTTTTACAAGTATGTGAAAAATTGATTTGTTCCAATTTATGTTTCTTGTGAATGTGAAATATCACAGCTTAGATCTAAAAGTATTCCATGAAGGTAACAATTCCAAAAAAAAACACACAAAAAACATAAAATTTACAAGGGGTATGTATAATCTGGTTGTTAACTGTATGCTCTTATTTTAGGAATAATGAATAAACTTATTTCCCAATAATTAACAGGTCATAATAAAATGTCCTTGTTACATTACTCACTTCGCTGGGACTTCTGTCAGCATATTTTTGCTGAAGTTTACAGCCGTGACTCCACTTTCCTTGGCAGGTTCCCACAGAGAGACTGGTATAGTTCCTGACTTCTTATTGCTGAGAATAACAGAACATATGCAATCAGATTTAAAAAAAATGATAACCACTCGCATAAGTGAACATGAAAAGACACTGAAAGTTAAAAAAATTGAAAGTTAGGTACTGGAAAACAATTTGCTTGTGATCTAAGATACATAGATTATTATTCATATGTTTTGATTTACTATTTATGGGTTGTACATTTGATTGAAACAATTATTCGAGCTGATAAAGCTGAATATTCGCAACTGATGCAAAATGCTAATACTGTCTATATAAACATGCATGTCCATAAATGGGTGCATAAGCGTTTGGTCTCACAGTGTAATACTATCATCTTATCTATACCTTTTCGAGACTCCTCTTTGCGATCTTTTGGGCAGTGGATAACGCAGGTGGACTGGTCTGAGCTAGACGAGTTGACTGATACCGACATGAAAGCTGTCCGGTTCCAACAAATTCTAACAGCTCAGTATAGATTACACTTTGAACAAATCTCCATCGTCCGTCGGCCAAAGGATAAAGAATGAATGAACAACTATATCAGACGACTGATAAGAACTTGTGATGCACACTTTCGTCGAGCGGATGTTCGTGCCTACAATCAAGCTCATAATCTTGTGCAGCGAGAGATTTTCCACTCCAAGAAGAATTTCTACGCCCGGAAGATTCAACAGTTGAAACAGAGCGAACCTGGTAAATGGCACCAGCAGATAAGGAATCTAACTGGAATGCACAAAGCACCACCTCTGCTGAAGGAAACAGATAAACTTCAAGCAGAGATCGCTCATGAATTGAACTGTCACTTTGCTAGGATCTGTAATGAACTTCCTTCTCTCAACTTGGCTGCCCTATCGGCTTACCTTCCTGGGCCTCGTCCCCCAACCATAGATAGGGAGGAAGTCTACAAACGGCTCAGAAGGTTGAATGCATCAAAGGCTGGACACCCAACCGATGTCCCCATCCGACTCTTAAAGGAGTTTGCGTATGAACTGTCATTACCCCTGACCATCATCTTCAATAATTGTCTTAACAATGGACAGTTTCTAAACTCTTGGAAAACTGCATCAGTGTGTCCTGTTCCAAAGACATCACCAGTCACCGAGTACAATCAGCTTCGACCAATTTCGATCACACCGATCATAGCACGTGTTTTTGAAGGCTTCCTGGCAGAATGGGTGATGGCTGATATCAAACACCAAATCGATCCAAAGCAATTTGGTAATATGAAAGGCAGCTCTGTGTCACATTACCTAGTCAGCCTGCTAGATGATCTTCAGCGGGGCCTGGATAAGCCAAGTCATCATGCCACGATTTGTACAAACGACTTCAAGAAAGCCTTTGACCTCATCGACCATACAGAGGCTCTACAGAAGCTGATTCAACTGGATGTCAACCCGGCCATCATCACAGTGATAGCTAGTTTTCTCATGCAACGTACGCAGACAACTCGATATTGCGGTACACCATCATCTGAGCAAGAGCTATCATGTGGGGTTCCACAGGGAACCAAACTCGGTCCGGTAATCTTCCTAATTATGATCAACGATGCCGCCGAGACTACCTCCAAGAGATGGAAATATGTTGATGACGTAACTATTGGTGAAGTTGTCCATAAAGCAGAGCCAAGTCATCTACAGTCTCATGTGGATGTTCTATCTACATGGAGTGAGTTGAATTAAATGAAACCAAAGCCTGAAAAATGTAAGGTGATGCATGTAACTTTCGTGCGTAATGGTCCATCTTCACCGGTGATTACTATTGGAAATCAAGTTTTGGAGTCTGTAACGTCGCTTCGCCTGCTTGGTGTTATCATTCAGACAAACCTAAAGTGGGATCTACAAGTGGAACAGGTCATCAAACGTGCATCCAGACGTCTATATATCCTGTGCAAATTGAAGAGGAATGGAGTTCCAACCAGTGATCTTGTGCTTATATACACAATGTATATCCGACCATTGATGGAATATTGTGCACCAGTGTGGAGCGGTAGCCTGACAACACAGCAGTCAGATAGCATAGAGCGGGTACAGCGTAGGTCTCTCAGGATGATATCATACCCTGATCAACATCACTACGAGGAACTCCTGAGCAGCTTCGGCATTCCCTCCCTTGCCAGGCGAAGAAATGACTTACTTAACAACTTTGCCAAATCAATCCTTGTCTCCTCGCAACACCGTGATTTGCTTCCGGCTGAACGACAGCATCTCTCGCAAGGTGGACTTAGGAATTCTAACCACCTACACATTCCTTATGCAAGAACTGAACAATACAGAAAATCAAGTGTCCCCACACTTGTCAAACTGGTCAATGCTCAGTTGTAGATCGTCTATAGTAATGTATCCCATTTGTTTCTCTTCTTCTTTTTAATAATATTATAGTTATTGTTTTGTTACTTTGTTTAATTGAACTCAAGATCGATCCCCAAATCAACATTTCGTGCACATATTATTGAGTGCTCTTCATTTTTCTTATAAAGTTTTTCTTAAACCACCGTGTATAATTCTGCTGCAATAACATAATTTAGCTCAACTTTAATTTAAAATATAATGTGGAAACTCAACAGTTATAATAATTTGTTTATGCTCATAAGCATTATACATCACTTTATATGAAATGCTTTAATGATATATTTTTAATGTAATAATTCCATTCAACATAATTTGACCTTACCTGTCACACTACAGACACACCTGCATGTATACTATTTCAGTCTAGTTTTGCAATATAATAATTTCCCCTCTCTCTCTCTCTCTCTCTCTCTATATATATATATTTATTAATTTTTTTAATAATTTTTTTTTTTTAAAGAATATTTTTACTTGCAATAATTGGTCCAATATTTCAAGTAACTGATATAGGTTGTTCATCCATCTATTATCATTTATTTATATATGTATATAACTTTAGGTATGAACAATAATGTTAACTTTATCTTTTATCATTTTTATTGTACATTTATATGATCATTCCTGTTTTTTATGCACATTTTATGTAAACATTGCATTATTGGTCCCTGAACTACTGCATTGTACATTGTATATGTTGATATTAATAAACCGAAATTGAATTGAATTGAATTGAATCTATAGTCCAATGCTAATTTAGGCAGTCACTGAATGGATCAGAGTAATAATAACAACAGTTCGTTCTTATATAGCGCTTTCAGGACTACATAAACTTTTGCATCCTACCAGGGTACCCCTTTAACACCTGGGTGGAGAGTGTCAAATGTATATAAATGTCTTGCCATAGAAAATAAGTGCAACGGCGGGACTTGAACCGCAGACCTTGGGATCCACAGTCCTGTGACATATCCACTCGACCACAACACCTCTACAGTATATACCCCTAGTGTCACGGGGTCTAATACTATCACCTCACCTATAGTCTAATGTCTTGCCAGCCACTGCATCAGTCCTGCCTAGTACACTGGATGGATCAGAAGCAAAGGAACTATCAGGATTATGTATCCCTAGTGTCTCAGAGTCTAATACTATCACCTCACCTGTAGTCCAATGTCTTGCCAGCCACTGCATCAGTCCTGCCTAGGATACTGAACAGATCGGAATCGGAGGTACTTTCAAAATTATGTATACCCCTAGTGCCTCAGGTTCTAATACTATCATCACCTCACCTATAGTCCAATGTCTTGCCAGCCACCACCTCTGTCCTGCCTAAGACACTAGATGGATCAGAATCGGAGGAACTATCAGGATTATGTATACCCCTAGTGTCTCTGAGTCTAATACTATCACCTCACATATAGTCCAATGTCTTGCCAGCCACTGCATCAGTCCTGCCTAGGATACTGGACAGATCAGAATCGGAGGAACTATCAGGATTATGTATACCCCTAGTGTCTCTGAGTCTAATACTATCACCTCACCTATAGTCCAATGTCTTGCCAGCCGCCGCCTCAGTCCTGCCTAGGATACTGGACAGGTCAGAATCAGAGGAACTATCAGGATTATGTACCCCTAGTGTCTCAGAGTCTAATACTATCACCTCACCTGTAGTCCAATGTCTTGCCAGCCACTGCATCAGTCCTTCCTATGACACTGGATGGGTCAGAAGCAGAGGAACTATCAGGAGTATCCTCTGGCGTCTCCTCGATGCGACTCCTCAAGTACTTCATCAGCTCCACAGTACCTCTCTGTAATAATGTGAAATTAGGTATTAAGTTACTAGCAACGATTTACCAATGGTGCACTAGGAAAACCACCTCCTCTCCTCTCCTCTCCTCTCCTCTCCTCTCCTCTCCTCTCCTCTCCTCTCCTCTCCTCTCCTCTCCTCTCCTCTCCTCTCCTCTCCTCTCCTCTCCTCTCCTCTCCTCTCCTCTCCTCTCCTCTCCTCTCCTCTCCTCTCCTCTCCTCTCCTCTCCTCTCCTCTCCTCTCCTCTCCTCTCCTCTCCTCTCCTCTCCTCTCCTCTCCTCTCCTCTCCTCTCCTCTCCTCTCCTCTCCTCTCCTCTCTCTCTCCTCCTCCTCCTCCTCCTCCTCCTCCTCCTCCTCCTCCTCCTCCTCCTCCTCCTCCTCCTCCTCCTCCTCCTCCTCCTCCTCCTCCTCCTCCTCCTCCTCCTCCTCCTCCTCCTCCTCCTCCTCCTCCTCCTCCTCCTCCTCCTCCTCCTCCTCCTCCTCCTCCTCCTCCTCCTCCTCCTCCTCCTCCTCCTCCCCCTCCTCCTCCTTGTGCAGGTTGATCAAATGGTAAAAGCGGTTTCAAAAAGTAAAAGTGGTTCTGTATGCCAGTTATAAAACCATCATTACAATATCCAATATCCAAATTTAAAAAAAAAAGAGAAAACGCATATAATATGATATTTTTAACAAACTTGCATAAATAGGCATTATTAATGCTAATAAATGAATTACAAGCAAGACTCAATTGGTGTTCTACAAAATCAAAGAGAGACTTTGATTGTGACTTACATTAACGATGTCTCTCCTGATACCACGCATGGGATTCCCATCAACAACCATAGCCTTTAGTGATGTTAGATTACCAAGCTTGTAGGGCAGACTGAAAGATTAAATATACCAAAGATACAATTTAGGTTGTCATGTGTGATTCATAGAAGAACTGTGTGATTCACAGTATGTATGTGTCGATATATGTGTCATGGTTGGTGCGCCAACCACAAGTTTGTTTTCAAATTTCTTCAGGGGCTCCTAACCCCATGTTTTTATATTTTCATGAATTATTGTATATGTATTTTTATGGTTGAATAAATTGAAATTGAAATTGACAAATTCATATCAAACAAATATATGTTTAGCATGGGAAAATCTGTCTATCCTTCATTAAAAAAGAACACGAACATTGATGTTTCTGACATGCTAGAGACACATCTCTAGGTTCAGATTAGATCATACATATAGTAGGGAAAGAAGACAAACGAATGGTGGACAAGCAATTATGACATTCTTACTTTAGTTATCAACTTGTTCATAAACACTGTAACCTATCGAACCACTTGAATTTTTACCAACAAAACTCTAAAAGCCCACGATACACTACACGATCATCCTGCAATCCAATTTTTGAAGAAAAGGCAATTGTATTAGACAGGAAATCTAAACAAACATCTTTCTGATTTAGCTTCTATATAATGATAAGAATACTAACAACCAGGATATTGGTGCATGAAACTTTCCTTGTCAAAATAAAAAGCCAAATCTGCTTCAAATCGTAGACAATCGCACTACTGGTCCGACATCACTACACTTCTGAGCCGATTTAGCTTTTCCTTTTCCAAGAAAGCATCAAATACCTTGAAGTTGTGATTTTCTTAATCATGAGAATTCAGATTCTCTGTCATCAATACATATTTGAATGCTATTGCAAATTTTCAAAAATTGGATCATAGGCCGATTATGTAGTGTGCAGTGGGCTTCATGCATCTGCAAATTAACAAAAATCACTTCTGATATTAAAGCTTATCAACACTAGTGTGGCTAAGAGGGATTAGACCACACAGCGAGGTCACTGACAGGTGGCTATCTCATCAACTCAGCTCTCAAATAACATAAGTAATAGTGACATATAATTTACAAGACTGATGTTTGAAAGAGGATGAGATAAGAAAGACTACCTTGAAACATTATTGTTGGCAATATTAAATCTGGTGAGAGTGGTAACCTGTACCATCTCTTCAGGGATGATGCTTATCTTGTTATCTCTCAGATCTAGTACATTGAGAGAGGATAGAGACTGGAGCAACTCAACACTCAGCTCAGTAATATTGTTATTTCCTGCATGGAGTTCCTGATAGAAATAAAGGAGAACACAGAAAGCATTTATTTTAATTACATTTATCATTATTCCTCATCATTCATCAACAATCCAGTCAAAAGAACATTTTCTAACATGTGTTTTGTCTGGGTGTTTTTCTGTATCCTCAATGATATATATCAATGTTATATCATCAAGTTTTGAAATACAAATTTACCTTGTATTTTTTTAGTGTACAGTAGGTCCTTGTTCATACTAAGAAATACAAAAATATCAGAAAATTTGCAACATGAAATTCATGAGGATTGCAACATTTCTTAATTGTTAAATGTCATCATTTTGTAACAAGAAACTTGCAAATCTGGACCGTAATAAACACAATTCTAGAAAGCTTTAGGGCCCTGTAACATAAAGTTACGATCAATTGTGTGTGAAAAATGAATAGTCTCCACTCTCCTCTATTATTCATCAAATCTTTACTATGAATGGTAAATTTTAGCCACTTCTATGTCAACAAAAGATACAATTTATTGTAAGAACCATAATCAATTGAAGCAAGAAGGGAGATACAATTATCAACTTCAAGTAATTTTTATGTGAGGGGTCCTGGTGTGTTAAATTTATCATTTAAAGGGCGTTCTGCAGTATTTATGTGCAACTTAGCTGCGTTGGGCCAGTTGGTCATGTATCCACCATGCACAATGCCTGGAGTTTAATTTGTGCATAGTAAATACAGAATCAGCTGGCAGCTAAGGTGTGCACAAACATTACTGCGGAACGTCCCTATTAAGATCTCTCTGAATTGCAGAGTGACATACCTTTAAATCTTTGCATTTAGTGAAAGGAGGCAGTGATGTAATTCTGTTGAACTTGATATGGATCTGTTCTAGTGATGACATGTAACTCATCTCAACAGGTAGTGAAGTCAGTCGGTTGCTACTCAGCTCTAGCATCTGCACTCCTGTAATGAAAACCATAGTGATATTAATCAACGGTTTCAATGAACTGGTTCGATCATGTTAACGAATGGGTGAATAGTTTCATCTTAACTGTGTTTTTTATGCACTAGACATTGAATAATAATAAAAGCAGTCAAAATAACGATACATTTATATTGCACACAAATCCAAGGCGCCTACAAAGTAGTATTATTATCCTGGTTTTAGTTTAGCTGCCCTAAGATGCTGAAAAAAATATTTTGAAGAGAGTAAACCTTGTAAATCCTCAATGCTTGCAAATTTTTAAGAAATATATTACATTGAAATACTTCAGAATGACAAATGTCGTTAGTCAAGGCTGCTAAGCCTTTAAAGGGATCTGGTAACTCTGTCTTAGATCCTTTCAAAAAAAATCCTTGATTTAGCTCATGCTGCAATGATAATTATAAATCTTTAGGTCAGTCAGGAACCCCTTGACTTTTACAAGCCGATCACCTGTTTGATTATCAAGATATTTATGATTGAAAATTGAAATCAAATTTTTCATTTGCTAAACAGTTTTCATAACACTACACTCAGTTTATTGGGGAAAACGAGTACCGGTATGGTAAAACCGGTCACTCAAAGATTTTTACTTTTTTGAGGCACTTCTTGATCGTTTTGAAGCCAATTTTTTTAGGGCTTCAATATAAAACCATATCACAGACATTGATAACAAGTAGGGCTGTGCATGTTAGATTCAACATTGTTAAACGATCCCTTTTAAACATAAACTGTTAAAATGTGACCCATCTTCTGAAAACATCGATAAGTTCCCAGAATTAACTGTTTCCAACAGATTCCAAGTTTTCAAACGATTGCAACACTGGTAGTTTATACTGGTAGATTATTTTGAATACAAAGATATACTAATCTTTAACCAGCATAGAAGTATTCTGTGAAAAAAGTACCTAATTTGACAGAAAGGTAAATGAATACTTTATAAAGGAAATGTGGATATTGGGCCATCTAAAGTTGGCTTCCAATTATTATCTCCTTACCCTTGAGGTTACCGATGGTTGTAGGAATGAATTCTAGTTGATTCTCTGATGCGTTAAGACTCCTCAATTTACGCAGACTCCCGATGGATTCTGGCAGCTCACTCAACTGGTTGTTAGATACATCCTGAATTCACAATAAGGTTAACAAAAATTCATATAAAATTTAGTGACATTACAAGATGCTACAGCTAGGCATACTCATTCACAGTAAAACCTCTCTAAAATTACTAAAGTATGTTACTCCTGATGATGCTTCAAATGGAGTTGAGAGGTTTATGGAATGTTATGAACAAAAGGAAAGATTCTCAAACAACTGGAATAAGAAACAGCCCTCTTGTCTTGGAAGTTGCCAATACAGTGCACAAACAGAACAAATGCTGAAACTCTACTTTTTTTTACACAGGAATGTTTTACCGGTAGTTTAAAAGTAAAGACCAGTTTTGGAAACGCCCCCCTCTCAAAAAATGAAATGGAAGCTCTTATGAAAAAATATGTTTTGACTAAATATGTGATACAAATTTTGCCGGGAAACCGCCTACTAATCGATATATTTGGTAAATTATTATATCTATCCGGACCGGATAGATATCGCGCACGTGTCGCGTAGTCCCATATACATTCTTTCTGTGTACAGTGCTAGTAACTTTACCAAGACTGGGCCAAATTTCTTATCACTTTGATAATTCCAGAACCTTGCAGTACACACCAATACTTATATGCTAGATGATCAACCTTTTCTGATCGATTCCACAACGTTTTTTTCACAATGCAATCGCATGACCAGAACTCATTTTACCTTTAAGGTCAAATACTGGACATTTCACCGATACTTACTAAATTTTCCAGATGGTTGAGTTCACCAAGGCCATCTTGCAGGACGCTGATCTTATTGTGCTGGACGTGAAGGAAAAGAAGATCGTGGAGTTGGGATATCTCGGATGGAAGCTCTGTTAAGCAGTTATGACTAGAGGAAAAGAGAGGAAAATAAATTAACAGTATCACATCTTGTGAGCATTCTCACAGGTCACATTATTGTAACATCTAAGCCCCTACTATTAAGAGGTGTGATAGATCCAAAGCTATCACAACTGTTTGTAAAAGGTTTGTTTGTTTTATAATTTATTTGTTGTTTTGTTTAGTTTAATGTGTTTCTATCTATAGTAAAACCTGACCTACTAAAACAATATATATCAATAAAAAGCAATTAATTGAATAAATGTACATGTAATAATAATAATGGTGGTTGGATGAATTTTTATTATTAATAGTGGAACACCTGTTATGAAGATATTCCAGGATCTGTGGTTTGTGACATGATTAACCAATCAAGCTATCACTTCCTGTGGTCTGATGATGCAACATGATCAACTGCCAAGATATTCATCTGATGATGATAAGTACACTAGTACAGCAGTATAGTATAGTAAAGACGATCTAATGAAAGATCTATAATGCATTAGGCCTACAATGAGAGAATACATTTATTTATCAGAAAAAGAAGAATCCATTAAATGACTTTAATTCAAGTCAAGTAATTTAAATGCAAGAACCTGTTTATGGATAATTATTGATAGGTGCATAAATGGGTGTGAAGTAGGGTAAAACCTTCTTCTAGATTTCAAATATTTTAAATTACTAGCTGTAGCACCCCCCCCCCCCCCCCCCGCCCCAAACCCTTTCTCCCACCCCCTCCCACCCAAACAAATAAATATATATGTCAAATAAATGTGATTTGTTAATAATTAATTATACTCTTAGTATGTGTATTCTTACCTGATATTCAATCGTTGCAAATTGCGAAGTTCTCCAATCGCAGTTGGCAGGGAAGTTAACTTATTGTCATGGACCTGTACAATTCAAACATAGTAAGCCAAAGAGATCAACCTAAAACATATCAGTAATTCAGTACTCTCAATTACTTTATCATCATGTCGATATAGAACCATATTTAAATTTATCTAAAATTATTTATTTCGAATATCTTTTGAAATTTGAATTTTAGTACGAACTTATAAACTTCTTCAAACGTGGTTCCAAGTTGCTTTATATTGTTGCAAAATACTATATTGTCACTTTAGATTTCAACTATAGAAATAGTAACATCAATAGAATTCGTATAGAGCCTATTCTTTATGAAAAAGATTTAAAAAATAAAAATAAATAGCAATGGAGCATAGTTTGTTCAATGTTTGCATAGCACTTCAGAATGGCATAACTTGAGAATGAAACCATCTTTAAAAAGGCAGCTTACATCAAGCACAGTGAGAGCAGGCAGTAGTTGGATATCATTTGAGAGTTCTTCTAGTTTGTTTGAAGCCAGAATAAGCTTGACCAATTCATTTTGATCCCACCATCTTTCATCCTGGTTGTCCAGTGATACATTCTTAGATTCGGGCGGGACATCAGTGTTGATATTCCATACTGACTGAGGAACTGTATGGTGCAGAATTTTGAAGAAGAAGAAGAAGAAGAAGAAAAAAGGGGGGAAAGGGATTTACTTCAAACGATTTGGGGTATTCTATTGTAGAGCTATATTTTGAACAGAACATTGATTGAACTTTAGCATGACTGTACGCTTCCTATCTTCCCATCTGTTTATTTGTATGCCTCTATCATAAAAGTCCATTCTATTCTTTCCATCAACATCACCTTTACCTCCTCTCATGCTATGTTCACTCTCCCAACTTAAGTGTCTTTTGTTCCTTCTTTCATTTATAAGCTCTGTTATTTAAACATTTATTATTTACAGTTGTGCTACAAATGTACACTTAAATATAGATATGCAAAATAAACTCCTGAGCCAAGGTTGCAAGCATACATAAACTAGGGCAGTTCCACACAGGCAAGCATGGAGTGAAGATACATATCATATACATGTATGTGTCTTGTTCTTAGAGCCAGGTCTTGCCTTAGACCTAGCTGCATAGGCCACCCTACACTACCCTAGAACATGAATATTATAATGCATTTAAAAAATGAAGAAAACCAATAAGTGAAATTATGAGGCAAGTTCCACCACAACCAGATAAGACATTTTGATGTTTTTAGGGGATAAGATCCAGTTTCTCTTATAATTTACAGTTCTCCTCCTCCTCCTCCTCCTCCTCCTCCTCCTCCTCCTCCTGAGCTTATATTAGGGTGTCTGATCGCGTACCCGATGTTGTGTCCTAAAATTCTTCCCATAGAGATTGCACGCATCCCTATGCAGTCTATGTGCATTGCGCGATTATGCAAAAATTGTCAATTTTTTAAAACAAAACAAGATTCAAAACTTTATTTGTTGTGATCCTGAAGGTGATACTCAATAAATGAGGTGTCATATGAAAGAGCAGATTAATCTCCATCTCAAAACAGCGATTTAAATGTTGTTTGCATCCTAGCTCTGAAATTGGCCACTTTTTAGAACCGACGGATCGATCGATTATAGTCCAAGTCGTAAGGAATCGATCCATGCGCTTGTTTTTTCACTAGCCCCAAGGGATCACAAGTTTTTACAGTATAAAAATACTGTTTCCCCATTTTTCGGATCAGCTAAGTAAGGGAGGCATGAGCGCCGCTCAGCCCAAACCCATGGCAATGGCGCATTTAATCTGCACATGCATACAATTCGGACTGCGTGTGATGTGACAGCGTGTGTGCGTTTGTTTTAGTTGCGATCGCGCTCAAGTAGCGCATGCAGAGAATCAGACTTTATGCACCTGTCAATTGTATGACCCACCCCATGAACCCCGGGGATGGTGCGTCACTTGTCTAATGTGCGTCGGATTTTACTATACCATGACGCACATATGCGGCAAAACTATGACGAACTTCAGGCTACCAATGACGGTACCTCGGTCAAAATTATGACGCACCAGTTGTTGATTTTGACTGTCATTTTGACGCACATTCGACATGGTCGAAATGATACAGAACGTGTTTTTCCTGATTTGCGATCGGGGTCTAATCTCATTTCCAGGCACGAGCACTCGTTTGTTGTTGCAATACCGTTCCCCCACCTGCACCGTGCACGGCACAATGTTTTCTGTTTTCTAGTAGACATCTACGATAGATCTACTGGGATGGTGGTGCAGGGCTTTGCCATAAAATGCCCTTGTTTTTATATAATATTCCCTTTTCTGAAATCTATCATTAATACGCTCTAGATCTATTATCAAAATCAAAGTAAAATACAGAATACGTACGGTCAGATTTGTTACATATTTCTTCAAGTCTTTTTAATGCGCGCGATGGTGATGCACAGTGCGCCGGTACGTCACTTGGATCTCACACTCATCACACATGGATGAGTTTGTTTCGCTGCACTGCGCAATGTCTGGCTTTTACATACACATTTCAAGGCAGGTAAGATGCTGCGAACGTAAAAGCGCATTTAAAACGCCGCTTACTTCAGTCCGATCACTATGTATTGAACCCACAGAAAACCAACCGCATGGCGATCTGCGATACATGTGCTTTCCTATGCGAAAAAATTGTCTGTAGCTTGTCGAGTGCTGAGCTGAAAGTTAGTAGTACAAATTTAAGTGCCAATTACAAATCAATTTGAAGATCGTATTATAAGTATGATCGTAAGTAATAGTACTTGCATTGTTCGTGTTACGGTGACCAGCGCATTAATTTCGCTCTTTAATTTGGCAATTGCTTGCAAGAACACATTGATTTTCAGCAATACATGTGTGTATTAAAATACGAAACAAATCGGCGCCAATTTTGTTTAATAGGTGACTCCAAATTAAAATCCCGCTTTGAGCAAGTTGACATTTTCTTTTTGAAAGTAAAATGCCAAAATAATGAATCGCTTACGAGATTCTAACAAATATAAATACCAAAATATTTGGGGCAAAGTTTGCCGACTCGGCATTTTGGTTGGACTAGACTTCACGAAGTACACCCGCGCTAGCGAGCTTGCGGGCTTCGCTAGCGGCCGTGAATACACTGTACTTTATTCAGTGACGCACCTATGTAAAGTGACTGACATCGACACACCCCACCGTCAATATTGTGACTGACCATAGGAGTAAAATGACGGTACCCTGAGTCACACCTTGATGGTAAATGACCCAACCATGACGCACCTTCCCCGGGGTCCATGGGGTGGGTCATACAATTGACAGGTGCATTAGTCCAACATCATCATGATGGTCCAACTTACTTTAACTCCAAGTTACTTCACAAAGTTATTTACAAAATAACAAATCACATATTCATAATCCTAATCAGGCTAATATTATTTATAATAATCATGACAATTAAAAGTAAAACACTGTGACTGAACAGTTTACACTAGATTCTACTTCTAGATCTAATGCAGCCATAATTCGAGTTCAACATGACTCCAAGCTGTCTACTACACATTCATCACAAATTACTCTCATTTAACATGTTTATGCCAAAACCGAATAGAGAGCGAACAAATAAAGTAAACACAAATTAAATCAAACATGTATTTCAACACCCGGGACTACAGTGAGAAAAACTGTGACTTTACCAGTTGTGAGTGAACGGTTTGATAAATTCAATTGTCCACTCGAACGTGCTTGTTTGAGGATGACAACTGAAACTCCTTTCCCGTCATCTTCCTTATTATTGTTGCCGGCTCTCTGGAACCCAGCTTTAGGGTTGAAGGGCTGTCTTCCACCACGTCGAGACATTTTAACTGTCACTGTCAGTGTCGGCACTCAGCTCAGCACCAACTTTGAAATGAGGTGCATGATTGATTGTTACGCAATATATGCACCGTGTGTGTATATGACGTGGAGGCGTGAGTCACCCCGAACGGTAGGGGTACCTAGATCGGGAAGGTTATAGCAGGACCTGGGCGAATGAGACTTCATTGGAATTTTGTGGAATATGGTGAAAAGGGGGCGTGGTCACGAGAGAGAAAGTGAATGAGTGTTCTTAGCTCTTTCCCGATCCTTCCTTCGTTTCTTTCTTTCCTTTGATTTTGTCTTGCATTCTCACCTTCTCTCTCCCTTTTGCCTGATCCTCTATCTATTTATTCATTCTATCCCTCTTTTTTTCTTTCTTCCTTTTATTCATTCATTCTTTTCACTTACTCTACATCTAATTTCAATAAATAATATTTCTTTCCGTCTTTCCTTCCTCGTTTCATTCCTTTTTTTTCTAAACTGCAGAAATGGGTTTTTCCTTCAATAGTAATTTTAAATTTCTTTTTGCATTCAACCCTTTTCAAAGCTCTTTTATGGGGAACAATTCTTTAAATATTGCTTTTGACTGAACTCCTACATTTTTTCTTCCTTCAAATAGCGTCATTAACAATTAATGCACTCCTTGGGGTGAAAGTACCTGGTTAAATGAGTGCTCAAAAAACATAAATGGCATTATCTTGTTATAATGAGATTTTGTTATATATATATATCAGTGTTCATTATAACAAGGGTCCACGGTATGTCAAACCAGAGGAACAAATATTTCAAAGGCTACTTTTCACGCCTGCTTGCATGAAAATAACACTCTTTAATTTGTTTTGCATTGAACTCTATGCACATTTTGGGGTGCTCTTTTATGACTTTCGGGGGCTCTTTTGGGCATTTTTTTTTGTGTGTATTTTTTGCCTGTGTCAAACTGACTTCTCAGTCAACATATATTTCAAGTATGTGTACATGTATTACTTCAAAACAGAACACAACAATATTTCATACATTATATAGTTTTAATGACATATAATTGGTTCATATCATTCCATGATTACAAGATCATTTAAATCATTAATTAAATGAAACTAGTGTTACAGGTTAAAAAACAGTTCAATGATACAAAATAATTATAACCTATAATACTAGCAAATTATGAAAGTTTCATGCTGCGGAAATAGGTGTTGTCAACAATTTAAAAAAGTTATATTTTTTACAAAAGTTAATTGGTTTTGCAGCACAAGTGTACAATGCTGACCACAGAATGTTCCGTGATAACTATCGGTATTGTGTATACTTTCTCAACTAGGGTTACAGTTTACATTTTAAAGAGTGTTGACAGTGTCAACATATTGTAAAAGAACATGTGACGAATATATGCACACATTTGACTGAGATCCAATGCCCAAGGCCTCATTCAGGTATGACGCGGCACACCAGTGTTTTCCTTGTTTTAATGACGTAAGTGTAATACGCTTCATATATATCTCATAACATATTACAGTGAATACGTGGTATACTTCAGTATTCTAAGACGTTTACGAAATGTTGATGCATATCATAATAATAATAATAATAATGGGTTCTTGAATAGCACTCATATCTGTCAGACTTGACACTCCTGGCGCTCCACATTTATTAACCTGGCTTTATAGAATGGCTGCAATTACAGCACTCTAGCATTTCAAAGAATTAATTCTGCCAGGTACCCATTTCATCACCTGGGTCGAGGGTGGCAAATGTAGATTAATGTCTTGCCAAATAGTGCCACGGCTGGACTCAAACCGCCGACCTTGTGATCCACAGTCCGGTGACGTATCCCCTCAATCACGACACCTCTTATGTTCTAAGGTCTTTGGTTGGAGATATTTAGGACATCTCCAGGCAATTCAACACAAACGGAATGGAACTTATATCTTCCAAGATTACAATAATTACAAATTGCCTACGTAATAATAGTATCAGTTATATAATGTAGTGCTGTACCATTAACTGACCAAAGCGCATACAGACCAGACAAAGGATTCCAGAACTATCCTGCAGATTACAGTGCACATTCTCCATTCCCTGGGGAGCATTCTAGCCAGTCCCCTTTTTACAGGTACATACATGCTAATCCAACCACAATGATAAGGAACACTAATTTTTTTTCCCCTCCAAAATTTGAATATTGCACCCCCCCCCCCCTCCCTTGAGCACCAGGGGAGGGAGCCCGTCTTTTTTTTATATATACAAATAAGGATAAGGAGCACTAATTTTTTAATTGTTTTTGCCCCCCAAATTTGAATATTGCACCCCCCCCCCCCCCTTTGAGCACCAGGGGATGGAGGCCTCTTTCTTTATTATACAAATAAAGGTAAAATTAACATGTTTTTACCTGTTTTTTCCCCAGGGGAGGGGCCCCCCTTCCTGGATCCGCCACTGTACTGAGAATTGCCTAAGGTCTTTCTCCATTAATTAGCATTGGGACCAAATAAAGTTATGGCTCACAGGATATGAGTGATACAAATAACATCTGGTTCTCGTAAAGCAGGGGATGGGAGCTAGTGTTCAAATGATTGCACAAACTGGAAACTTTTAAAAGCAGACTCTTGAGCCACTCCGATTGCTTTTATCTCATACATTTCACTAATTTTCACCTAGAAGTCAACTGGGTTGCTGTGAAAGCATGTGAAGACTCCGGTGTGTACTTCTGCAACATCTGCCAAGATTCCGAACAAATTTTAACAAGACTGCGTGATGAAGATACAACGAGTTATAATCCCAACATGGCTGCCATTTTTCACAAAAGGGTCATACATGGTTTCTATCTTTACAAAATAAATACAGTCCGTTGTTGTGAGTACTAATCAGATATTCTTAACGGGGCCATCCTGCTCTGTGTAGACAAAGACCTGTGCTATGTCGTCATGTTCGTAGGTCCTCTTCAGATACAAGTCGATTAGTCTCATGCCAGATATGCTCTGAAAAGAGAAGGATAATTTGAAACAACACTCAATTTTATTCATATTGTGCATATTCTTGGTGAAATATTACACCACTGCGCATTACATCTCTTTATGCGCCAGCCCTTACATAACCATATTTGTGTACAAAATACTAACTCTTTCCTACTTTTTCCAAACTTAATTATTCAATTCATATACATTTCCACATAGTTTCTATTTTCAACTTTAACACTGACTCACGGATGGCATCTCAAAATGCTCTGCATCCAGTAGAAAATGCTGGTTAAAAATTGCAACTATTATATTTATCATCATCATATCAGTCTGTACTGTGTTTTTTTTTTTTCTTCAAACACACTATTCCGTTAATGCATTAATGATAACTCCTTATCTTATATGTGTCATACATTCAAACATGATACAGTCAAACCTGCTTAAGTGACCACTTGTCTACAAAGACCACATTTTTTGTTTCCCTTGAAAATGGTTTCTCAATGAAACATGCACTGAAGGAACCTGTCTACAAAGACCACTATTTTTGTTTCCCTTGGGCGGTCGCTATAGACAGGTTTGACTACATGGTTTTAGAAAGTTTATGAACCTACCTGTAATCCTGGGATGGTTGGAATGAGTTGAAGTTTGATGTCCATACTGGTGTTTGGTCCCAGCTTACCGAGCTGTTTACCAGAGATACCTAGCCAGACCACACCAGTGGTGTTGTTCTGAATGAGCTTTAGATCCATTGTCCTCTCACTGAAACATAGCAACAAAATTTCAATTTTAATTTCAATATATCAATTTCATAAAATACAAAGCTATAATATATAATGACAGACATGAGCGCTATACAAGAACCCACTATTATTCATTTTGACTACACGATGTAAGTGTAATGCTTTTGCAAACTTACTTTTGTATTTAAAGTAGTTGATAAAAAGTATCAAAAGAAGTTGATAAGAAGCAATAGCTCTAAAGTTTGCTTCTTTTTAATTACTTTAACAAAAGCAAAATGATGGAGGTAAAAAAGAGACAAATCTATACAAAAGCAAAAAGATATGAGATGTAAAGAGTCCTCTTTTTTTACCTTTACTGGAAGTACATTACCTTCCTATTAAGGTTTACAACCGTGTATCAAAACTAGAATTTCAGAAAGCAAGTTTTCAGGTGTTCATTTTGTTCATGTAGGGTTCATTACTCTGAAAGCTCATCATTCCTAAAATGTATTTATTCTCAGGATTATGAACCTTATTTATTGTTTATTTATTTATTCATACATATTTATACAAGTACACAAGATCAGAAGTAAACCTGTTTTGCATCTTGGACCTGGTATTAAAAACATCATATAAAAAGTAGTAAAAAGATCCGACAGTAACTTCATATGGTTCATAATAAATTGCAAGAATGAATAAAGTTTATTAGTCTGTACATGTAGGTTCCTACGGTAATTACAAACATGTATACATAGGGTTTTATTGCATTTTCTGAATTATGAATCCTATTTCGTTTGTCAGGTTTGTGAGCTCAAAAAATCAAACATTTCTAGTACTAAAAACCTTCATTATTAAAAACTTTTGGAATAATTAACCTTTCGATAGATGAACCTTCAGATATATTTTTGTAAAGTGAACCATTGCTCTAATGTAGACAAGCTATTGAGAAATTAAACTTTAGACCAACATCATCATCATGGTCCAAGTTACTTTACAATAAAGTTATTACAAAACAAGAAATTGCATGATATTCATAATCATGACATATGACAATTAAACAAGATGTAACCATGAATCTTACCAGCAGCTTGTGACTCTACAGGTGAGTTGGAATGGTTTTTCTAGAGGTACGCTGTCAGGTATCTGAGCGATGCTCAGCTTCAGGTCTCCATAACCAGGTGCCTGTAAAACAACAGACATCATCTCAGAAATAATAATTTGAAACATTGACCAAGAACATTAAACATTGAATTTGTGAAAAATTGTAGAGCAATTAGCGCCAGAAGCGGGCAATACATTGTAGCACTATACAAGAAGCCCTCATCATCATCAGAATACCCATGTATTCCTTATATATGGCATTCTTTCATGTTGGGATGTTGGCATGCGGAAGGGATTAAAACATCACTTAGACATGGAACTGTTCACTTGGGTTTTATCATTTTTCACTGTTTGTATAATATGATAGCATATTAGGTGCAAAAGATGTTGGCCTAGGCAACTAAAGAAGCCCTGCAACTACTACTGTAATACTTCACACCATTAACTCTACGTTTGTAGAGCGATAGGCCATTTTCGTAATGTAACCAAATTTGATGCAAAAAAAAAAAATCTTTGTGAAGTGCCTCAATACAAATTATTTCATTCACCTGATAAGAATAATAGTATTTCAATAGTCAGAATGCAAACTGGATATATTAAGTGTTGCTAGGTAGGTCAAGCCATAATGTTTGTCCTACCTGGCAACAACTAATGTATGCAGTTCGAATTCTGTCTATTAAAATACTATTATTCTTATCAGGTGAATGAAATAATTTGTATTGAGGCACTTCACAAAGACGTATGCATTAAACTTGGTTACATTACGAAAATGGCCTATTAAAAATAATGGATATACATGTAAAACTGTACAGGTACATCATAACATGTATCTAAATGAAAATAACTTGAAGAAACATTGTTTTCACATGTTTTAAAAATATTAAAAAATCTTCCTTTTGCACAGTCACTATTCACTTACAACAAGAACCTGCACCACAAAACAAAATGCCTTTCTAGATCATTCTGGAATATAATTTCATTATAATATATTTGATTTGAGAGAAATGATTGATTGAGCAATGTAGGCTATTGTTGAAGGGATTAAAGCACAATGAAAGAACAAATTCAAATCACTTGAAGTAACTAAAAGTATAAACTGACTTGAAATAGTGACAGAAGTGTCAAATCGACATACCATTCTCTGGAGTTGACTGGTCTGAAGACGTCCCTTCTCACCCAAGGTGGTCTTCCAGACAATGTCCAGCTTACCGATACTGGACACACCCTTGATGAGGGATGGGCGGTCAGCTCCGGCCTGAGTCTTTGCCTTGAGACAGTAGAGATATTGCCTGGTGTCCATGGGGTTCAAGTAGGTGAAGTCACCGAAGATTAGCTTCCTGCAGAAAGGAAATGAAAGGATATCATAGTATAAACAGAGCTGCCAACCTCCAGAACAGAAAATCAGTAATCACAAGGCTCAAAATCAGTAATTTGGGGTATAAATCAGTAATTTCTTATGCGGCGCTATGAATCTAAAAAAACGGCACGCCAACACTGCGCGGACGCATGATTATCTGAAATTTTGGGTGATTTTACTCACACAAACATGTTAAATATTGAATTTCAGGTCATCACAACACAGTTTATCATGAAAAATGGCTTCTATTTACAGCACTCGCTACGATCAATCATATTTAATTTATTTAAAAAAAAAAAAAAAAAAAAAAAAAAAAAAAAAAAAAAATTAAATCCGTAATTTGAGACAACATTCCGTAATGGTCGTTAATTTCCGTACCAATTACGGGAAATCCGTACTAGTTGGCAGCTCTGTATTAACGGCATCGTTTAACAATTTTAAATCTGAGATGCATGGCCCTACGTGTTATCGGTGTCTTTGATAATTTATGGTGTAATATTGAAGCCCTAAAAAAATTGCGCTTCAAAATGATCATGAAGTGCCTCAAAAAAGTAAAAATCTTTCAGTGATTGGTTTTTACCATCCTCATTTTCCCCAATCCTACCGTAGTATTATGAAAACCGTTAGGAAAACGAAATATGAAATTTCAATTTCCAATCATAAATATCTTGATAATCAGACAGGCGATCGGCTCGTAAAAGTCATGGGATTCCTGACTGACCCGAAGGTTTATAATTATGATTGCAGCATGAGCTAATTCCAGGATTTTATTTCAGAATCTGAGGCAATGTTACCGAGGCACTTTAACAGTTAACCACAAAGAGTCAGGTTCAGTCTCCATATAAACCTTGGGACAGTAGATGTGTGGTCTGGTTATGGTTGGATAGAAGAAGGTAAAACCTGGGTTGAATTCACATAAGGATAAACAAATTGTTTTTTAATGAAGATGAAGTCAATGCCAAAATCAAACGTTCACCAAACCGACAAGGTCTATCGATTAACAGGGAGTTGGATAGCTCAGTGGTCTTCAAACTACTTTGAAACTAATGAATTGTGCCAAGATAGACCAAGAGTGTTCAAAATGAATTCATTCAGTATCTTTTTTCTCCCTTTTTTCCCCATTTTCCTTCTCCTCATCTTTCTTTTCTTTTCAAAGCTTTATTTCAATCTAGGTGCATCTGGTCGGGTGTGGGGAGGAAGGTCTGCGGATCACAATTATTAGGTTAACTTTTTCCATACCCGGGCAGCTCGACCGGATGCACCTGCTATTGCAATATTTATATATGCTTTCTATTGATTTTATCTCAATTCATGTTTGTTATATTGTTGTATTTATGTGACTTGATTTGCCAAATAAAATAATAATATAAAATAATTTGCACAAATAAAATATCTTTCACTTACTTTGAAGTAGCATCTGTCTGAGTTGAGTTGAGTTCTTCTACTATGTAATCTGCTGTTGGTTCTAGGGCGACCTTCTCCATACACATAGGTGATTGAGTGATGTTCTGAATCTGCGCCTCCAGGTAGACCTCATCAGACTGAGAAAAAAAGAGACAATTAAATTCTGGTTGTAATGTGAGTAGGAATAATAAATACCTTCCTTGCATTAATGGCAAAACATTGTTTATAATAACCATCCGATAAAATGACTTCCAGCTATAAACTGAAAATCTGATAACATGCATGTACAAATATCTTTATGAAATGTTAAATGAAGTTTAAACTAGCACAAAGAAAGAACCCAAAATCAGAGAAGCAGACCGGTGAAAGTCTGAATAAAATCAGACAAAAGTGAAAAAGTCATGAATTCTTAAAAGTTGTAATCTCTATATAGGCCTATGGTCACTTCAAATTAGCTGGATCGGCAGTGTCACTATGATGAAGTGACCAAATTGCCAATCTGCACAGCGGATTTAGTGATCTCGTATTTCAAACACTCATAATATTTTTTTCCCAATATATTTATAACATTAGCCATTTTGTTTCCCCTATTTTTCCGCTTTCATACAAATAAAAGTATTACAAATGTTGGATTGCCCTTTAAGAGATAAAGCAGGCAATAAACAGCGATAAACAACTTTTCTTAATAACACATACAGGTACATTCATGGCAAGCATTCACAATGTGCCCTAGTTCATGCACAGATGGTAGTATTCATACAAAATCATATCTTAAAAACATGTGCTTTGATGAAAGACTGTTCACATTTAGTTAGTATATGTTTACCCCTATGCTTACCCCTATTAGTATATGTTTACCCTATCAACATCATTGTAGTTACCGTACTAGCAATGAGCATGATAATTAATTGCATAGTGATTTGTTGCATGCATTCACGTACGTTCCATATACTTGTTAAGTTATGGAATGTGATCTATTTTTTATTAAGCAATTATTTTCAGAGAATTAATCAAATAAAAATAAAAAGGAGGGCTTTGTCCAATTGAAAAGGGGTGGTTAACCTTTACTGGTAAATATTCTTATGACATAAATGATCTTCGCCCCCCCCCCCCCTTCTCCTTTTTTTTCTTTTTGATTTAGAGCACTACATGCATTGATGAATGTAACCTTTCCTGTTCTTATTGTAACTGGACTCATTTGTATCATTTCATTATAGTTTGAATCTGAATATTCATGATTTAACATTACACTACTTTTGGCTGCAATGAGCAACAGCTATATTTCATACTTTTTTTCCAACAACACTTCACTTGATTTCATGCATAAGGAATTGCAATGAGTTTTAAAATGCAATGCAATATAAAAGTGCATGTGGAGAAGAAATATTGATCAAAATAATTTGACATTCATGGAATTTGTTATAAAAAATGAACAATAATAAATGGAACAAGCAAAATGAGGATGACAAAGTACATAACAACTTCATTACAATGTTTAAGTTGACATTAATATATAAAGAAATAAACAGTGATATATGTAGGAGTGGTTTTTCTTTTATAAGACATCTAGGTTCATTCGTGGATAATTGATAACAAATAGGGGGAAGAAAAAAAATGGAAGAAAAAAAATGGAAGGAAAAAACATGGAATGTAGCAGGACGTTAACAGAAATATTCATGCTTGCAGGCAAATGATGTGCATATAATTCCAATTTAAAAATGGCAAAGATGGAGCAAAAGAAGTGGGAAAATTGTCAAAATATTAATTTTTCCCAGTTTTCTGGATAATCAAGGAGTCCTCCAGGGTCATGATCTAAATTTTGGTCTGATGATCTAAATTTTGGTCTGAAAATTTACATCAAGAAATATTTTTTTTTTTTAAAAGGTTAAAACTTTTTTTTTTTAACTCAGGTATTCTTGACCTAGTCAGTTATAGAGGGCCTCATAAAAAGCCAGTGAAATGAAAAATCACTGATTCATATTAAAGACCGTCAATACTACTGGGCCAGAAGGGATTAGACCACACAGCCAGGTCACTGACAGGTGATTATCTCATTAACTCAGCTCTCAACTAACATAAGAAAAAGAGGATCATGGGGTCCAACAGTCACCGATTGGGGAAGTTTTCTATATAGAGGGAGCAAGTAGCTACAAGTAGGACAGAGGGGCTTTAAAGGGTTACTTTAGAGCTTTTTCAAATTGTTACCTAAATGATTTTTTTTTTTTAAAGAAACTATTTCACTTAAAACCTGATGTGGGGGTATTGTAGAATTATTAGAAGATATAGATGACAAGTGAAACAATTTATTGGCTGCACTGAGAAGACTTGGCTTGAAAGTTCAATTTTCAGACTTTCACTTGCCTGTGAGAAATGTTCTGTGGTAAATTACAATGTGATGTTATTATCATCAAAATAAAAATGCTTACATCAAGGGAAAGTAATAAATATGGGAAACAAATATTTTGCATTAACTTTAACAATCTCATTACCTGCACTCAGGTCAGTCAGCATAAGATGATTTTTTTTGGGTAGCTGATATATTGCAAATATTATATAATGCCGATATCACATTGTATTATATGTTTTGCACAATTACTATAATAGTAAATGAGGCATTGCTATACGGCGGCTTAATTCATTATTCTGATTAAATAATAGACATCAATCTCATTCACAGGAAAAACAATTTCACAATTCGTCTATAACAGAAACTTATAATCTAAGTGAGATAAAATATGGGGAAACAGCCATGACAAATGCTTGCAGCATAATAGCAAATCATATTGTGACAAAGAACAAATGATTTGTAACCAAAAAGTTTCAAGACTTACAACATGATCCTGATTTTGAGGCAAATTTGGTTGGATATGAAAGAGAGTTTGGTTCATGCAAACGAGAGAAAAGGGGGAAAATAATGATGTAAATTAAATAAAAACAAACACCTAAGTATTCATGACTAACGTGGTAACCTAAACCTAGAGCAAATTCTTAAAATTCTATTGATGAATTTACATTGAGTATGTCTTTAAAAGAGTAAGATAACAAATAAAACCAACATGTTAGGCAGAGAGCCTGCTATTTAACTATACGCCACATTTCTGATTCATCAAGTAACAGTATATGTTCTATATTTGAATTTATCATTAACATAAATTTGCATAGCATTTTAAATTGAATGAAATCTCTAAAGATAAAAAATCTGAGAATGAGATGAACTAGGTTCAGATAGTTTTACGTTTGCACACCTATAATCTACTGTATGATACACAGATCAGAACATCACTAGAACGACACTACATTTATCTCTGTCAGCATAGTACTCTAGAAGAAAAACAAGGGAAACGCTCTCGGCGGTCTCGCCTGCATAACGCAATTCAATATGATAAACCAGAACGTCAATGACGTACATTGTAGTGCTCATCCGCATCTCGCAACAACAAATATCGTGGTACACTTTTGAACTGGTCAAAAAATAAAAATGTGATGCCCTGGAAGGGACATACCGTAAATCTCCGTGTATAAGGCGCACTTTTTTGGCGCCGAAAAAATTTGAAAATCGGGGGTGCGTCTTATACACAGATACAGAAAAAAAAAGATTTTTTTTTTTTTTTTTTTTTTTTTTTTTTTTTTTTCCCCTTCCCGATTTCGATTTATGGCGCTATGCCTGGCAATGTCTCCCAGCTCAGTAATCAGTGTGTTGACTCACCACTCGGAAACTACAACAACACTCAAATTTGTCTGTCATCTTGGTTTGAAAGTAATCTTTCTAATAGATCTCAAAATGTAGTTTTTAATAATTCCTCAATTTTTTTTTCTATAACAAATGGTGTACCACAAGGTTCTATCCTAGGTACTCTATTGTCAGAAATTTAGAGGATTCTATTCATATCATGCATGACTATTGATGTTTGGCATAGAACACAGTGCTTCTGCTAGCTGATGTGATGAGGCTGGTGTGGGACACTTGGTATCATGAAGCCTTAAGAGTCTGGACCTGTTTTTAATTTACATTAATGATCTTACACACATTCTTCTACAACGACATTGTTACTATTATTTGGTGGGTTTTCGGCAACAAAACAATAACAACAACAAAACAAAAAAAAAACGATTTTTTTTTTTTTTTTTTTTTTTTTTTTTTTTTTTTTTTTTTTTTTTTTTTTTTTTTTTTTTTTTTTTTTTTTTTTTTTTTTTTTTTTTTTTTTTTTTTTTTTTTGCATAAAGTACCATAAATAATCAATGGAGCAAAATCTCAAAATTCTGTGTAGAAGTTTAGTGTTCCAAATTTAGCTCTACCAGATAAGGCAAACCAAATCAAAATCGGTCAAGAAATGAGGGAGAAGAAGCAATTTTTGTGATTTTTAAATTATTTTTGGAATAAATTTGCATTATTATCATAATTAATCAATGGGAGTAAAATCTCAAAATTCTGTGTAGAAGTTTAGTGTTCCAAATTTAGCTCTACCAGATAAGGCAAACCAAATCAAAATCGGTCAAGAAATGAGGGAGAAGAAGCAATTTTTGTTATTTTTGGAAAAAATTTGCATAAATTACCATTATTAATTAATGGAGAACAATTTCAAAATTCGGTGTAGAAGTTTAGTGTACCAAAGTTAGCTCTACCAGATAAAGCAAACCAAATCAAAATCGGTCGAGAAATGAAGGAGAAGAAGCATTTTTTGTGATTTCAAATAAATTTGCATAAATTAGCATAGATAATGAATTTCACGATTCTGTGTACAAGTTTTAAATCCCCCTCCTAGCCCTATCATATGAAACAATCAGAATCAAAATCGGTTGAAAAATAAGGAAGCATTTTGAAAATCTTGATGATGATGCCACAACATAGTCCAAGTCTGTTGACCTGAAATGACCTTTGACCTTGACTTTGTGATCTGAAATTCTACTCACATGATTGGGGATACTTGATTACCCTATAGTCCAAGTTTCATTGACTCAGAACTTATACTTTAAAAATTATATCAAAAATTCAAAAACTTAACCTTAGGTTAAGTTTTCGATGATGATGCTACAACATAGTCCAAGTCTGTTGACCTGAAATGACCTTTGACCTTGACTTTGTGATCTGAAATTCTACTCACATGATTGGGGATACTTGATTACCCTATAATCCAAGTTTCATTGACTAAGAACCTATACTTTAAAAATTATATCAAAAATTCAAAAACTTAACCTTAGGTTAAGTTTTTGATGTTGACGCCGTCGCCGTCGCCGCCGCCGTCACCGGAAAAGCGGCGCCTATGTCTCGCTTTTTGCTACGCAGGCGAGACAAAAAGCAGTTTGTATATTAAACTTTGCAAATAAAAACTGAATAACTAGTTTATTCTTCTCCTTGCACGAGTTGAGTCTCAGGGAAACAAAAATAACGATAAGTTTACTAAAAATGCAAACCTTTCAGAAAAGCTAAATTAAAGAAAGAACAGAAAATATATGTAGCTATCATGATAAGACAACAGGCTAACAAAGATACTGGATCAATCAAACATTCATGCGCAATTAAACATAGTTTTGTCTTGTACCGCATCACTCTTTGCTCTGTTGTCACAACTGCAGGGATTAACTTTGCACATCGAGCTGCAATTCATACAAATCTAACAACAAGACAAATTAAATGTAAATTATGTCACACTTTAACACTAATAGAAGCAGTGCAAATAGGTCGAGGGAGTACGTTCTACAATGTGACATGTATAGATATGTAATTACTCTCAACATTTAAAACTACAGACGCAAAAGCAGAAAGGAACTTTAAAAAAAAAAAAAAAAAATTCTGATTTTCTTTCCTTTATTACACAACGCAGGGCAAATTGTTATAAATAACTCCTATTCCATTAGCCTGGATTAAGTTGTGCACTCTACATAAACAAGCACTCTACATGTAGTTCTCTTGTACTCAAATGAAATGAAATATTAGCTGTACTTTTAATAATTATGATGATCACAGCATACACACATCTATTACTGGTCCACAAGCAAAGTTTTACAATACATAACTGACTATCCACTATATCACTTAATGAAGTTGCAAAGATAACACATTTAAATTGTTTTAAAAAATGAAGGCATGTTTAAATAAATACTTATGTAACTAAGCATGCAGATATGTACAACTATATAAAAATCATTATAAAATTTAATCTCGCTTAGAAAATGTATAGTACTTTACGATTCACTGCTTAGCTTGGTCAGTTATATGATCATGAAGCCCAAGTAGATGAACGACTGTTTCTATACCAATATTGTTGCGTTGGTTATTTTTCTAAATATTTTCATATAAAACCTTTAAGATGCTGATGGTATACCTTTCATACTCAATCTCACCAATCAGATTTATTGTTGTGTCAATGATTTATTTGTCACCTTTATTTCAAATTACTTTCAAAGCTAATGAAAATGGTACCTTCTTCTCACTATATGATCTTGGAAGAGTAAACGACCAGTATTACAATCTCCCGGTAATGCTTGGATTAAGGTCGAAAGGGGGGGGGGGGGGGGGGGGGGAACAACACCAATCAGACTATCTGAACACACTAACATCTTTATACTGACTTGTGATTACCTGATATCCTCCCGTGGCTCTCATTCTGAGAGAGTACTGTTCATACAACCATGAGAAACGTTATGCAAGAACATGATTAAATATTTCAAGGAGTGGTGAAGTTATGAAAGGACAAAGAGATAGAAACAAGAGATGAAAAGGAGAACTTGCATGGAGAGAGAAGTAGAGTGAGGAGGGAAGGAACGCAGGGAGGAGTATTAAAGGTAAAGGCCAGTTTTGGAAACGCCCCCCTCTCAAAAAAAAAGTGCCAAGACTGGGCCAAATTTCTTATCATTTTGATGATTCCTGAACCTTGCAGAGCACCAATATTATATGCTAGATGACCAACCTTTTCTGATCGATTCCACAACGTTTCTTTCACAATGCAATCGCATGACCTTAACTGGTCTTTATCTTTAAGTCAAGGAGAGAGAGATTGTGAGAGAGGGAAATAAACAAGGAAAGACAGAGAGAAATCTTGAATGAAGCGAAGGAGAAGGAGAGAACGATATATTGCATGTAGACTGTAGAGCATAGTAGAAAGGAGGGGCGGGGGACAGTAGAGTTCATAAGTAATCAGTAATCGTATAAGGCCAATGAAACTCACTTGTGACTTTCCCGTCACAAACTTTTCACTAGCTCATAATGAGGCAACTATTTCATTATTCATTATTTGAAGATTCCTTTATGTTAGTGTATTTATAAGTTTTTTTCATAACAAATCGACTAGAAGTGTGATAAAAACAATGTTGTATTGAATTTTCCAAAATAATGAATTATTTCAGATTTTCGACCGCAAATGCGGGCGGGCGATGGGAAACTCGATATTGAGTTATAAGGGCTTAATGAGAACAATATCTACACTCATCTCAACATGTTAATAAGGAATGATATAAAAATGTTATAATGGCAGTGATTAAAGAGGAGATGACTTTAACCTAATGCTCTGCAGAGTCTTCTCACAGTCATACACACATAGATTCTATCAGATAATTCTTTTTGATGTTAAAGGCTCGTTCTGATACGACACCGTTATTTGAATGAGGAAGCAAAGCGTAACTCATAAGCTTCATATTTCTGTATCTAACAATACAGAGCTCAGTGGATACAAGAAAGTCCTTTCTTACGAGCAGTTGCCATTCACTTTACACATACAAAAACAGCAGCAATTTTTTTTTCTTTGTTGGCGTTGGTTTACCTTGCCATATCTGAACAAGCCTTCACTGTGAATAAAAATAAAAACAAATCCAAATGGTTTTACAAGTTTCCATAGAACCAACCAGCACAATTCATGAACCCATTTAGAATTTAAAGAAGAAAGACAATCTCTTATTGGTCCAAACACACACTTTTCAGGTGATTGCATTCTTCTGAACTGAAAAGGCTAAATTTTAATATATTTTTCCATTTTTTCATCTCATCTTACCTCTGCATTGTAAAACTTTGTCTTCACATCAAGAGGCTTCAAAACCTGGATAAAATATAGAATTCACAAACCACAAATGAGGATCAATTACGACAACAACTTTGCTTGACAAAGAAGCAAATTGAAAAGTCATATGCAATTATTGTGTAGAATCATATTTAATATGACAGCAACAAAATACATCATTCTTACATTATAGATTTTTCATATCTGAATATCTCACAGGTACAGTGAATACCAGAGTCATATTAATGTTTAAATGTCAAGGATATAATTTGCTATTTCTTGCTGAACTTCTTAGGTTTTTAACATTGTAATTTGATTTAGTAGGCTATATATTAAGTAGGCCTGAGTCATGTCGGGATTTTCATAAATCGGGTCCCGACGGCCTTGCACCGATCGGGACCCGGTGTCCCGAAATCAGCTCGCAGGATTTGTCACTTGCCTCTATAAAAAGCGCATATCATCAGTATGTCCCTTAAAAGTGACCTTTGTTATCAGTCAAATAAATCAACACATGCGTACCTCGGCACAGACTGGTAGCCTATATTCTTCCATTTGACATTATTTTTCATCCATGATTGGCGATGTTTAGTGGCATTATCGTGCCTCTAAAAATAAAAAAACTCGAGCAAAAATATAAAGACAACATTCGAGCCGCCATTTTGATTCATGCAGGTTGAATAAATCGGGTCAAAGAATACGAATGTTAGAATAATAAAACGGCTTTCTAAAAAATTCTTCTTTACAACATACCGATCAAATAATTTGTTAAAGACAAAGAAATATTTATCTCTTATTTTAAACATCGCATGCTTTTTTTTAAAAGCTGAAAATTACTTGGTAATCACAACAAGAAGTTTCGATACGGACAGCTGTTGCAAGGCAAGTTCAGACTAGTCACGGAAAAATGCGCAGTGCACCTCTTAGCTGTAATGCGTGCCAGACCAAACCAAAACAAATATACTTGATCGTAACAAAAAATCATTAAAAACTACGAGAGCACAATTGGAAAGAGAACTACTGCTCAAAATTACCATAATCAGATACATTACTTGGACAAAGAATTCAATAATCGCCCAAGAAATGCCACAGAAAATGTGATAATCGAGGAGTAACTGGGTACATTTTTATCGCAAGGGGCCTTCTGCAAATACTCGAATACTTTGTTATACTGCTTTTACCGTAGAGGGCGGTATTTGTTTTCGATCTAGCCTCGTGTTCAATTTAAACACGTGTAATTCAGAGCAGAAGGCCCATTCAGATAATGATTGTACCTATAGTAACTCCTTAAATATCACTGTTTCTGTGGCTTTTCTTGGACAACTATTGTATTCTTCCTCCAAGATATGTATCTGCTTACGATAATTTTGAGTAGTTGTCTTTCCAATTGTGCTCTCGTAGTTTTTAATGATTTTTTCTCGTTACGATCACGTCTTTGTTTGGGTTCGTTCTGGCACGCATTACAGCTAACGACGAGGAACACTGCGCATTTTCCCGAGACTAGTCTGAACTTAATTGCCTTGCAACAGCTATCCGTATCAAAACTTCTTGTGATTACTAAGTAATTTTCAGCTTTTAAAAGAAGCATGCGGTGTTCAAAATCAAAGAAAAAATATATACTTTGTCTTTTTAAAATTATTCGATCGGTATGTTGCAAAGAAATACTTTTTAGAAGGCCGTTTTATTATTCAAACATTAATGTTTCTTTCAACCTGATTTAATCATCCTGCCGAGAGACCCGGCCTGTATAGTAGCTAGCTAGCACTACTAGCAGCTGGCAACAACAACCCCATGGGGCGAACTGCTTTGCAACCCATATTTATATCAGCAGTTCGGATTGATTCAGGATGAGCTAGAATATGATTGGTAACAATTAAATACTTAAGTTTTAAGGTGGAATGATTTTAGTGGTGTGCAAAACTGCAATTTCTTACATGTTTTATTATTTTTTTTGGAGCGTCGGTTCTCAAAAACGAAACCGGGACCCGACAGCAACGGGCGGGTCCCGGTGTGATCGACCGTACCGACTCAAGCCTAATATTAAGTCTCTGTTTTTTTTTACTTATTAATGATTTAATTTATCCATGTGTTTTTTTACCTTGTTATATTTTTTTGTTATGCATTTTATATTGTAAACTGACTTGTTTAGCCTTCGGACTTTTTAATCAGTATTTTTCTTGAATAAAACCAAATATCTATCTATCTATCTAATTAATTCTAAAGAAGTCCTTGGATATATTCATTTTTGTAAGATGATTACCAGTTTACTATCAATTATTTCAATAAATTCCTTACTTGAGGCAATAACTTTAAATCATCAATTCAACTTTGAAAAAATACCAATTTGCAAACATGTTAAAGATAATAATAATTTCTCCCATTCTCCCTTTTTAAATTGCATAAGTTTGTGTCAAAGTAGGGTTTTATGAGTAACAATTAGAAAGTGATATGGTATTATAATATCGACAAAAAATTACCTGAAATTTGTAGAATTTCCTAAAACTCAGTGTCTCACCAGATGGAGAGGTGTAACTGACAGCACACACCAATCTATGATAGAAATGACAGATAAAAAGTAGAGAATTCATCATCATCATCATATATTTATACAAAAATATTTCTGTATCATGATATTCCCATCAGTTTTGATTGATACTTCTTTAGAGCACAAGAATCATATACAGCATCTCTGATCCAAAATGTCTTTATAGTTATCGTTGTTGGTGAGATGAAACAAGGCTTTAAAGGCATCATTTAACAATGTTAAATCTGAGATGCACGGCCCTACGTGTTATCAGTGTCTGTGATAAAATGTAATATTGAAGCCCTAAAAAAAGTTGCGCTTCAAAATGATCACGAAGTGTCTCAAAAAAGTAAAAATCTTTGAGTAACCGGTTTTACCATACTCGTTTTCCTCAATAGACTGTAGTGTTATGGAGTGTTATTTGGCAAACGATTTTCAAAATTTGTAATTCCAATCATAAATATCTTGACAATCAGACAGTCGATCGGCTTATAAAAGTCATGGGGTTCCTGACTGACCTAAAGGTTTAAAATTATCATTGCAGCATGAGCTAAATCCAGGATTTTGTTTCAGAATTTGAGTCAAAGTTACTGGATCCCTTTAAAGAAGCGCAAAGAGGTAACTTACATGTGAGTTCCTAATTCTTTGACCTCATGATGAATGACCTGATCAATACACGCCCCTGGGGCAAGGTTAGGGGAGGGTGGGGTCGACCCTCCAGACAGGGTCAATCTCTGAGAGCTAGTCTGTAAATCAGTCTTCACATGGATGTCCTGGTCGTAGGATGATGAGACAAGGAAAGAAAGACATTCAAAGAGATATGAAGAATAAAGACACAATACCAGATAAAACAACATCTTGTTGAAATTTTCAATCAGAAAGTCAGTCTAAATATTGATTGGCCCCTATATACTAGTCTTAATGTTATTCCTAAAAAGACATGGCCCCATTCCCCTAACCCCCCTTCCCTCCAGACATATTGCAATTACTTTGCAATACATGAATAGTTCACAGAGCAGTTTCACCTTTTTTCTTCTTTTCTTTCAAAATCTTGCCCATTATTTGACCTAGTTCAAGAAAATCTATATATTATATATTTGTGATAGTCATTTTCATACCTAAGCTCCGTTTCCAATCTTCTTATTTAATGTGATGCTCCTGGAAATAATAGTGAACATTAAGAAATAAACATCTTCTCTATAATTACCTGACTGTTTTGTAGGCTGTCATTATGCACACTCACAAAGCAGGAGAATGTTTCACCCAAATATATGCTCCTGCAAATAAGTTGAGAAAACATATATTTTTTTTTTTAAATCTATAAAATAAGCTGGATGTCAGGAGAGAGACGACAACAATTAATAATCGAAAAGCCTCATGGTTAAATGTGATCAATAGCCGTTATACTTACAATGTACATGTATGATACTCATCAAATATAAAATGGTGTTGAGAGCAACTTATGAAACAATTTATAATTTTTCAACAACGGGAAATGTATCCCATCCACGACCCCACATTGATAGAGATGCTGAGACTTTTGAACTCAACTATCTGTACATATGAGAAAAAAAACCTTGACAAATTTGATTCCATTATAAGTTGATAGTTACATGTACAACTCATATCAAACTGTTATTATTGCATTTTGTCGCATTGTTTTGAAACCCCTTACCCAAAGTTCTGTGGAAGAGTAAGAATTTCTCCCATGGTGAAACCAGGGAGACCAGACACAGCTCCACGACTGGAATAAAAGTCTGCTGGCTTACACTCAGATGAGACTGGAAAAGATAAGAAGTACACTTGTAAGCAATATTGTAACTTGGGATAAGGTTGGCTTATAATGGACAAGTACTGGTAGGCCTATTCTTTCAAAGAAAACATACTAGATTGACTTCAAAGATGTCAAAAAGTGCACTTGTAGGTTTTCCAAATTCTACTTGATAGGATAACATTTCTAGTATGGTAAGGGAGCTCAAGATATGCATTACCTAGCAAAAAAAAGAAAAGGGGCTTGAAACATATTTAACAGGGCTACATTCATATGTGTGTCTGGAACTGGAATAGAAATGTACATTACTTGATAACAGGCCATAAATATCAAATTTAAATTTGCAAAAGTTTCAAATTGTACAAATAACTTTACAAATATAGCACAAGTTGTAATAAGAATAAGATGGATTAATATACAGTTTCAGTAAAATCAAAAAATCTGCACAGGTACAAAAATACAAATAAAATATACACATGAAATTATTCTCCTTTCATTTGTTTTCCCTCCACCTGGTTCAGAATTTCTTTAAATCATGATCAGCAAAGCAAGAAATGAGCAAAGACGAAAAATTGTAATAAATCAATAAATATAATAAACATAAATAAATAAAAATATAAAAACATGAATAAATTTAAAAAACAAATTACTCACCATTTCCAGGTAGATCTCTGCTCTCGCATAGAATAGGAATGTTTGAGACAAATGAAGGCTTTGTTAGCCTCATAACTGCATGATCAAAGAAGAAGATGAATAAGAAGGGAAATGGTCAGTGGAATTGCTGATGGTGAACCATTTATGTAACTTTGCACGTGAGTATAAAAATATGTGATAAAAATTTACTAGACCAACTCATACTCCGACTTAAACCCTCATCTAGCATCTTAAACATGGAAAGATACAGCTGGAGCTGCTTCATCTTTGAATATCCATGTTTAACTTCAATCATCATTTGACATCTTCTGCGCTTCTGCGTAGGATGTACACTTATAGACCCCCCCCCCCCCCCCCCCCCCCCCCACCTCCCCGGGGATCTTCGATTCTTCATCTCTTTCTCTTGCCCCGAATCCCTGGCCCTGATTCCTTCTGATTCTATCCCTCCCTCCTCCTCACATGCTCCTTCTTCTTCTATCATTCTGGGAAAGCTTGTAAGACTAAGAGCTACTAAAAGGAATTAGCATCTTATTCTTCTTCTCCTCATAGTTTCTCTTCTTCTATTTCTACTTCTCTCAGTTCTAGAGTCTACTTCAACATGTTCAATTTCAAACATGTTGTTCTTCACCTTCCTTTCCTTTATTGGCACCCTGATCCTCCCCCTTCTTCTAATTATATTCTATTCTCCCCTTTATCCTATCCTCCTCCTTGAATGAAAATCTATGGTTGAAATTAATGAATTCGAATTCATATCGCTTATCAATAATTGGATGAAAAGAATAAATGAACAGACTACAAACACAGAAATCAATATGTGGGTCCTCAGTCACTACACTACAACTGACACGCCTACTTATCTTTCAATAAAATGCATAACGAGATAATGACCTTAAAATCTATATTATAAGCACGTTCAAAAGTTATCATTCGCTCAAATTATAATCAAATCCAGGAAGAAAGATACAATCTGAGATTTTATACCTTTTATTGACAGCAGCTGCTCTTTTTCTCTCACGACATCCATTTTGCTTTTATCTCTAGCGCCATCTGCGATGTATAATTACAAACATTTATAATGTAAATATTGACTGCACTGGATTTCTTAGAGGTGTTTTAGACCGGTCGAAGGGATGATCAGAGCAAGTAAATTAGACCAAATCAAGAGATAAGCCGAATACATACCAATTTTGCCAATTCCTAGGCTTAGAATGGCAACTGCAGATGTCGGTGTCCTCAGACGGTTGTCTGGTGCTCGACCAAAGCAGAAAAATTCCAATGTAAGTTGACCGGCGTCATGCGTCAGACCTTTTTTTCTTCACTTCAATTAAAATTAAATATCAAAATCACCTTGATCTTCTTTGCTTGGCTTCCTCCAGTTTGAAGAACTGCAGTTGGTGCATGTGTTGGTAGTACACATATAAAAAGGATAGGCAGGTTTACAGTGGAATCACATACATGATCACACAAAGCTCAAAGCTAGTAGACCAAATTAAGTAACCGTTGTGATCAGAAACTAAAGCTTTCGGTCTATCTTCGACTTTTACTTCAGCTTGAAACGGTTGTTCTGTTGAGATTGCATCAGGCTCCTCAGCTCTGTCTGACTGACCGCCTCTCATATGGGGAATGTCAACAAATGTCAGTTCTAGTTCTATTATTTTAAAGAATGACCCATACCAGACGGTTATTTTTGTCTAAGTCTAATACCCCATTCACAGTGGTTTTGAAATTTGTAGCGGCGTTGTAGCGGAGCGGCGACACCGCCATAACACCGCTACAAATGCATTCACAGTAGAAAAGTTATCCCGCTGCAGCAGCGGGATAAATATCATGTACCCATTCACGCTGCAGCGGGTGATTTTTATTACCTCCGTAACAAACACGTGTATGCATGGCTCATGACCCGCGAGTGACCCCGATATGACCGGAAATACTTCAGCGCGGGTTTTTTTCGATTGCTTGAAATTGCGCGCGTTAGCTGTACTTTACACACTCTTCCTCATGTAGCTAGCTCGATTTAGCTATGGATCTATCTATACTTAGACCTATGTCAAGTTGCTTTTTGTATCCTCGATCATATTACTTTTTAAAAAACTAGCATTTTTATTGCTTCCAGTCAGAATATTTTAATTTTTTGAAGTGTGAAATATTTTTATTTGGATAATTATAATATCTACATAATAATAAAATCAATTTGAATCCACTGGTTACTTTATTTCTATTTCACTTTATGTTCCCCATTGCTGGAGAAAAGAGGTCAGTGATAGGTAAGTAAACAAATCACACGTGTTTGTCACGGTGTTATAGCGGAGAGCCTTCACACTGAGTAAACACCGCGACAGCAGCGGGACTGTCCCGCTGCTGTAGCTAGGCGAACCTAGCGATAGTTTGTCGCGGCGTTATCGCGAGGCGGTGTTATCCCGCGATAGTTTATAACGGGTCCGAGCCTTCACACTGAAGACAACACCGCGACAGCAGCGGGACAGTCCCGCTGCTGTCGCGGTGTTTGAGGCCACTGTGAATGGGGTATAAGAGTATTAATCCTACCTTGGATTCCGCGTAATATGGGTTTTATGGGTTGTCCGTCTTCCCGAGGAATTATCGCTCATAACGTTAAAGTCTCTGTACAAAGTCAATGTGAAATGCATCAATTAAATCATTATGCAATCCATTTATTCGCATCGCCAACACGCGGAATGGAAATCAGAATTGTCAGCGAAAATGCGGATGCATCTGTCCGTGTTTATGAAGACGATCCTCGTTTATGTGGACGATCCTAAGTCTCGGACCAGCGCCCCAACTGAAAATGCTAGATATTGCATAATTAATTATATAATGTATCAGACAAGTTGGACCCCTAGACCCAATTAGCAGGCTTGGGGATTTGAAGCATGTTGAACTTGGGTCTATTGGGAGTATTAACGATTTTGTGATTTTTACTTAACAAGAACACATTTACATTTCATCATCACAGAATTAAAAAACTACTTTATTTCAAATACAGACAGAGAAATTATGTTGGGGGGGGGGGGTGTACATTCCATGAAGTGGTACTTTACCTTTACCTTAATCTTTACCCAAGATTCTGGAAGAATGCTGTGTTCTCAGCAGTAGGGCTTCCAAGTTCCAGTTCAAGTTTGTAATATAATAGTACAATGCAACATATCTGAGTCTGACATTTTGATCATTGCCTGTTGTGTTTCTATCAGCCTCCAGGATCACTTACTTGTCTAAGGTTGTCTCTTGTCTGCCATTGTGTCTCAATCTCAAGAGTCATAGTAGACTATAGCATCTTTTCTAAAACTTGTCTCACACTCTCACTTAAAATTAGAATCTAGACCTCAAATCTAGCTTCATAAAAAAGTTGTCATCTAAACTCTATTTATTGTGTATGTGTTTGTACTATCAACAGGATCATTCTCTTCAGTTTTACAATTTAGCTTTAACGTCAAAATCTGTTTTTAAAAATTGATATAACAGTTAGATTTATAGATCTAATAGATTGTGATGAAAAGTCCTTTTTCTTCTTCTAATAACAATATCGGCTTTTCTCGTTATCTTCCAGGTCTTGGAATGTCGGGTGTGTGAGGATATCTTCAGTCTCCAAGGTGACAAGGTGCCACGCCTCCTGCTATGTGGCCACACCCTCTGTCACGAGTGTCTGTCGAGGCTGACCCTACAAGGCAGGGCCATACTCTGTCCGTTTGACCGGCAGCCCACTGAGCTGACCGACTCTGGGGTTTGGGGGCTCAAGAAGAACTTTGCCCTGTTGGAACTCCTTGAGAGATTACAGACGGCCAAGGAGACGAGTCTTGTTGCAGACGGAGGCTTGATCAGTCAACGGAAAGGGGTGAGTCTACAACTACAATACAAGGGGCCAAATAGATATACCGGTACATCATTTGGAGGTATAGAAAAACCTATTTATAAAGACTGCTCAATTTAAATAAAATAGGTCTCTATATGAGCAGGTGGTATAAATGTTTGCATTTCTGTAATAACAATAATGATAATAAACAAGTGATATAAAGCTCTTTCCCCCAAAGTCTCTAAGCGCTAGTACAAGTTTCAGTGAGAAAGATTATATTGGTCAAGGGATAAAACAAAAACGGGGAGTCTTTTAGACAGTAGGTGGCAGTTAAATGGAGAGAAATCATTAAAATTTCAGCTAATTTTAAGGAAAAACTACATGTTCATGTACCTGTATTATTACTGTATAATATTTTGTATCCGTCAAAAAGAATCTGCACAACTTATTGGTGCATTATGTGTCATGTGATGAAAAAGAATTCACACAGTGCCTCATTAAAATGAGTATATTGCCATCAGGGGTAACATCTGGTCAGTATAGGAATGCGAGTTGTGTGACAGCACACACAAACATACGTAAGTATGGTGACATCATAAAGTTGGCACTTTAATTGCAATAAACAGTATGCTATGGCAGAAAGTTCTTAGTTGTATCGCTTTAAAGGGATCCGGCAATTTTGTCTCAGATTCTGAAACGAAATCCTGGATTTAGCTCATGCTGCAATGATAATTATAAACCTTTAGGTCAGTCAGGAACCCCATGATTTTTACAAGCCGATCGCCTGTCTGATTATCAAGATATTTATGATTTGAATAACAAATTTCCAAAACCGTTTGCCAAACGATTTCATAAGACTACAGTCTATTGCTGGGGAAAACGAGTTTAGCAAACCGGTCACTCAAAGATTTTTACTTTTTTGGAGGTACTTCTTGATCATTTTGAAGTGCAATTTTTGTAGGGCTTCAATGTTACACCATATCACAGACACTGATAACATGTAGGGCCGTGCATCTCGGATTTAACATTGTTAAACGATGCCTTTAAAGAAGTTGAGTTCTGGTCATGCGATTGCATTATGAAAGAAACGGTGTGGAATCGACCAGAAAAGGTTGATCATCTAGCATTGTGTATTGCAAGGTTGTGGAATCATCTAAATGATAAGAAATTTGGCCAAGTCTTGGAAAAGTGACAAACACTGTACACAGAAAGATGTATATGTGACTACACGAACACGTGGCATAAAAATCTGTCCTGATTTTTACGATGTTACATGACATATATAGAATATGAAGGCATTTGAAGAGCCATGTTTTTCAGGGAACATGTTTTATCTAATGTTCTTCCACACTTGCATAATTACAATGATAACTCTCACAAATTATTTTTCACCTCTTCCCAGAACTCAACCTTCTATTTAAATAACAATTTTCCCTCCCTGATCATGTGTAGGAGAGTGGCGTACCTTGTGATGAGAATGAGAGCCACCATGCTGAGGTCTACTGTACCGTATGCAGTACCAACCTGTGTGCTCGCTGTGCCCAGGTCACTCATTCAACACGTACCCTCGCTAAACACAGACAGGTAACATACCATTCCATAAATATGTTAATTTGAAATAATAAAACGTTTATTAAAAATTCTCAATTTCTTACTTTTACTATCTGTTACAAAGATGACTCTATACAGTAGGCTTGCGGATGCACCATGTGAGAGAGAGGGAGGATTGAGGTGTCCTGAAAAGGACTCTCTGTAATCTTTCTTGAGGGTGTGTAGTCCTGAAAAGGACTGTTGGTGTAGTCTTGAAAAAGACTGTTGGTTATCTTTCTTAGCTTATAGTTCAAAGGAGAACTATAGCGACGATTGGAGAGGATGGGTGGCGGGAGTGGCTCAACGTTTCGAACAGGTTGACTATCCATCGTCTCTCACATGGTGCATCTGCAAGCCTACTGTATATCTACATCACCATGCAAGCCGATGACTCTTTTTGGTGAGAAAAAAAATCCGCTGTGAACTTGTTATGCCCAGTTTACTAAATTAACAAGATTCCTAGCCAAACACACATATCCTGTGGAAATCAAAGTAATAAAGCTTTTTATTCAAGTTTGTGATGATAATCCAATACTTTTATTTCTTTCATTTCAAACTTTCTATTCTCATTTTTGCAACAATACTGCTTACTGTGTATTAGCTACCGGTAGGTCAAAGTGCACAGAGTTCAAGATTGTTGAATTCTTTTTATTTGTATGCCAGTTGGAAAGAATATTGTAAAAGAAATGTCCCTCGAAAAAGATCTTCAAATGCCATAATAATCAAAATATGATGAAATAAGTGAGGTGTTCGGACCAAACTTACATTGTACATGCGACATGATAGAACTTGATGCATGCCATAATGCAACTTAAATATATAGTTATACAGAGAGTTTAATTATTTTAGATGAACCATTGTCTCATTGACTTTCAGGTACCACTATCTGAGAAGCCCAGGGAGAAGTCAGTATGTCAGGATCATAGCCCTCATATCATAGAGTTTGCTTGCCAAGAGGTCGAATGTCAAGCCATGCCACTCATGTGCTTCGTCTGTAAGGACTACGGCAAGCATAGAGGTCATAAGGTAGGACCTTTGAACTTTGACCTTTTATTAAAGAGGCTGTAGCATGGAAAATACTGGTTGACGCCATCTACGTCTTTTGGACGACTGCACGTAAACGAATGGACTTGATTAACTGGGTCAGCGCAGGCTAGCGTTCGCGAAACAGACTAAAGTTCCCCTCATGCTTCGGTTTTGCGTATGTTGCAAGCACGTGAATACGTAGGCCTACTGCGGTCGCGTCGTCCGTAGTCGTATTATACTCAATTTTCCCCGAGTGGACCTCGGGAAAGACGTATAGTCTTGTCATGCTACAGCCCCTTTAACTGAACCTGACGTATGGGAGCCAGTTTCCTAGACCAGTCATTTATAGCAGTTATATAACCATTATTCTAGATTGTACATGTTTTGATCTCTACATATTTGATCTGCCTGAGCAGCTTTGAATCTCAGTTGGTAGGTTAGTGAAATAAAATCTTGTCATGATCAACCATATGGTTATTGAAAATTTGTGTATAAATTTGTGTACAAATTTCAAAATGTAGTTGTAGTAATCTGCAAGGATATATTTTTTTTAAAGAATGTGTTTATGAATGAGTTTCAGTGATGTAACCATATTTCATACATCAAGTGATTCTTCTTTAATTCGTGTACAAGCATTCTGATATCAAGATTTTGCTTTAAAGCCCCATTGCACTACTTATAGCTACTGCGCCCTCTATACAGCCAACAATGCCTAAGCGGTACCCGTTGATCCCCCATGATGCCCTTTTTCTTATGTTAATTGGAAGCTGATTTCAATGAGATAACCACCTGCCTGTGACCTTGCAGGGAGGTCTAATCCCTCCTGGCCAAACTAGTGCAGAGGGGCTTTAAAAGAATTTAGGATAATGCTTAACTCCAGACCCCCTCCCCCTCCCTCCCTTTCCTCCTGCTAACAATATTCTACATCTATTTGTATTTTCTGCTCACAGCACACATTACTAGAGCAAGAGGCCGAGAGTACCAGGTCTGTAGTAGTTGGTATGGTGCAACAGGTACGACTGTTCAGTGAGGAGATCTCAGAATCCGGGCGGAGACTCGGTGACATCATTCAACAGGTAGAGGGCGGTGTTGGCATTATCGAAGATCTGGATGGGGTCGCTGAACCAAGACATGTGAGTAACTGTTTGAGAGATGAAAATATCAACTATTTTTGAAATTTCATTCACTGATTTTAAAGAGAACAACTCTTTGCACATTTAAAAAAGAGTCTTAAAGAAATTGAGGCTGCATCTGGCATTTTGGTTATGGAATTCCCTTTTGAGACAACCTAGCTGGAATTAAGTATGAATTACTTATCGTGAAAAATGTTGTTTATTTTTACCAGCAAATATCAACAAACTGACAGAATGTTGTTTGAAATTACATTCAGTGTAAAGCATGACTCATGTGAGACAACATGTTATGCAGGTGTGTAGAGACTACATGTACATGTACATACATGTATGCACGTTTTATTTCCTTAACTCTCTTGCATATAATGGATTTTCTAAAACATCATTTTAAAGATATCATGTGCATGAATTTAAGGTCTTGAACATTCAAATGTGGTTTTAAATGTTGTGAAAACTTATTTTTCATCATGACCTGTGCATCATTCCACAAAACTGTCATAAGTATGCCGACTTTCCTTTGAAATGCGTGTTACAATCAATACACACATTTAAATGGAATGTCTGTGAACTTGTACTTACAATGGTTATATGAAATGACGCCCACGACTACAGCTCTTGCGACTGGTTTTGGGCCTACTTACCCTGATTCCCTTATCTTTCTATGCTCATTTCTTAGCCAGTACGGGTATACATTTTCTACCAAAATTGTTTTGGCAAATGACATTTATTTTTAATCTTGAACATTCAGTGTAAGTTTTCTTCGATTCTGTGAGAATTCATTTTCTATTTTTACCAGAACTCAAGTTTATGTTTAACTTTCAGGTACCAGGAATGGCTGAGATGGCGAGGGCCAAGGTGCGGACCTACTTTGCTGAGCTCCATGAGACCCTGCAGAGGCAGGAGGAGGTGGCTGCCAGCGTCTTGGACACCCACATCAGAGAAAGACTACATTTACTCAGGCAGCAGCAGGAACACTTTGCTTTCATGAATTCCAGTATTGCTTCCATGAGCTATGAGTGTGAATCAATGCTCTACCAGGTTGGTATTAAAGCTCTAGTTGAGTTCTGGTAATGACAAAAGTATTTCATACATTGGAAGGAATTAAGATTTAAAGGGATCGTTTAACAATGTTAAATCTGAGATACACGGCCCTACGTGTTATCAGTGTCTGCAGTATAGTGTAATATTGAAGCCCTTAAAAAATTGGGCTTCAAAATGATCAAGAAGTGCCTTAAAAAAAGTGAAAATCTTTGAGTGACTGGTTTTACCATACTCGTTTTCCCCAATAGACTGTAGTATTATGAAAACCGTTTAGCAAACGGGTTTCAAAATTTGTAATTCCAATCATAAATATCTTGATAATCAGACAGGCTTGTAAAAGTCATGGAGTTCCTGACTGACCTAAAGGTTTATAATTATCATTGCAGCATGAGCTAAATCCAGGATTTTGTTTCAGAATCTGAGACAAAGTTACTGGATCCCTTTAAAGATGAAGTTGAGTTCTGGTCATGCGATTGCATTGTGAAAGAAACGGTGTGGAATCGATCAGAAAAGGTTTATCATCTAGTAAATAAGTATTCCTGTGTATTGCAAGGTTCGGGAATCATCAAAATGATAAGAAATTTAGCCCAGTCATGGTAAAGTTACAAGCACTGTACACATAAGGATGTATATGGGACTACACGAACACGTGGCGTAAACATCCGTCCCGATATTTATGCTGTAACATGCCATATTTAGAATATTAAGGCATAAAAAGAGCCATGCTTTTCAGGGAACATTTTTATTCTGATGTTCTTTCACAAATTCACAAATTATTTTTCACCTGTTCCCAGAACTCAACCTTCTCTTTAAAGCTCTAGTTGAGTTCTGGTAATGACAATAGTATTTCATACATTGGAAGGAATTAAGTGTACCAATCACCATTTTTTTTGTCCAATGCTGTGTGTCGGGGTGACCAAGGAGCTACACTATTTTAAAAACATTAGTTCAAATATTATACTTCTATAGAGAGTCTGAGAGATACTGCCCGCTTAAATGCTCTCTCTATGAACATAAAAGCAGCTTGTGAGTAGACCTTGTCCCAATTAATCCGTACATGTACGGGTTTAGGGCCTGAGTGCATGGAACCAATCCCTTTTTTTTTTTAAACGATCATAAAATATTATATGTTGGCAATGCAGGTTCCTGAGATCGTATGATGTCAAGGATTAAGCACATCACAAGGCTCTCAAATATACTAATATACAAGTAATCAGGTTGCGAGTGCATTGATCAATATGCACTGCATGTAAATTAAATCTTAATAGCCAGATAATGAACAAGAATTGTAAGAGTTCATTATCTGGCTTAATTGTGGCTTTCACCAAGTGCAGTGCATAGCCCTAATGCACAAGCTACAAAACATGAATTTCTGTTTCATAAAAAGTGTCTTCATTATGAGTATAAATAAATGGTCACTGATATTGATAAGTCAGTTTCCTTTTTAATATAGAATTTGACATGCTACAAGACTTGAATTTCTGTTTTATAAAAAGCATCTACATTATGAGTATAAACAATGTTCGTTGATATCGATAAGTCAGTTTCCTTTTCCATTTAAAATTCTTCTACCCTTTTCACCCTGCCCCAGGATGATGCCAAGTTGCTGGTCTCCAAACAAGAAGTTTCAACCCTCCAAGACTCTCTGCAGACTCACAAACAACAGTTTGCGGACATCACAGAGCATATCCAGCTAGATGCAAACATACCGGTCACATTCACCAAGGTTTGTAGTTGTAATTAGTTGTGGTAATGGTAGAACAACTATAGTACAATGCGTAGTTGTAGTAGCAGTAGTATTAAAGATATCTAGATCGATTTCAGGTAATGATATACATGTACATGTAGTATGATCTAATTTTAAGGGATCCAACATCTTTATTTTATTTTTATTTTTTTGTATTATTATTAATTTTTTTTTTTTTGACATTTGTATTCTTGTTATTAAGAGTTATTTCCACATTTGTTTTCTTATTTTAATTTGTATTATGAATTATATATGTTTTGTTTATGTATATTGTGTGAATGTTTTTAACAGACTTGCTGAAAAACAGCCTTGTGGCTGATGGCAGGTGTTTTAACCGTGTTTAAATAAATAAAACAAACAAACAAACAAGTAATGCATGTTTTGATTGTGTTACACTTTCACCTGCAAAAATTGCTCCATGTCAATTTCCTCAACTGACTGAATTCATGATTTCAGCCATGACCTAAAACCTAGTTGTAGCAATAACCCTACACCTATGACAAAATAAATCCTGGATAGGGTGTCACAAGATGTAATATCTCATCCCCGTACGTGCATGTGTGTATATAACTTAAGATGACCTTTTATTCACATGTAAATTTGCTTTATTTTACTTGTATGATTACTAAGAATAATTATGATCTTATACATATGATTGATCTTGCATGCTTTTATTCGCAGGATAACTTAACCGAGTACACATAGGACCTAATAAAAATAATTATCTTCGCATGCATGTTTTTATTTGCAGGATAACCGAGTACACATAGGGCCTAAGATGGAGATGAGGGTTGTGGTGCTAGGTCTGGATAATGCTGGCAAGACTACCATCCTCTTCAAACTCAAGCAGAATGAATTCATCCAAACAATACGCACGATAGGTGATTGCAATGTTGTACATCCAAGGCATCCTGATGCTTAGTTTTTAAAGGGATAGTTGAGTTCTGTTGCAGAGGGTGTTTTTATGCCTCCGTTACGAAGTAGCCGGAGGCATTATGTTTTCGGGTTGTCCGTCCGTCCGTCCGTACGTCCGTACGTCCCGTCCGTACGTCCGTACGTCCCGTTCTTGTGATCGCGTTATCTGAAGAACCGATTAATGGGTTCTTGCCAAACTTCGGTCATGTATGTATCTTGCAAAGCCAATGAACTGATTAGATTTTGGGGTCACGAGGTCAAAGGTCACAGGGCTCATTATGTATGCAAAAACAGCTCGTGATCGCGTTACCTGAAGAACCGATTGATGGATTCCTGCCAAACTTTGGTCATGTATGCATCTTACAGAGCCTATGAACTGATTAGATTTTGGGGTCACAAGGTCAAAGGTCACAGAGCTCATTATGTATGCCAGAACAGCTCGTGATCGCGTTATCTGAAGAACCGATTGATGGATTCTTGCCAAACTTTGGTCATGTATGTATCTTGCAGAGCCGATGAACTGATTAGATTTTGGGGTCACGAGGTCAAAGGTCACAGGGCTCATTATGTATGCAAAAACAGCTTGTGATCGCGTTATCTGAAGAACCGATTGATGGATTCCTGCCAAACTTTGGTCATGTATGTATCTTGCAGAGCCAATGAACTGATTTGATTTTGGGGTCACAAGGTCAAAGGTCAAAGGTCACAGGGCTCATTATGTATGCAAAAACAGCTCGTGATCGCATTATCATTAGAACAGATTGATGGATTCCTGCCAAACTTAGATCATGTATGTATCTTGCAGAGCAAATGAACTGAGTAGATTATGGGGTCATAAGGTCAAAGGTCAAAGGTCACAGGGCTCATTATGTATGCAAAAACAGCTCGTGATCGCATTATCATTAGAACAGATTGATGGATTCCTGCCAAACTTAGATCATGTATGTATCTTGCAGAGCAAATGAACTGAGTAGATTTTAGGGTCATGAGGTCAAAGATCAAAGGGTCATATATGTATATGAGAAATTGCTTGTAATCACAATATTCTGAAAACCTGATAATGGATTACAATTGACGTTGAATTTGAAAAATTTCTTCTGTTTTGGTTTGTAAAATTGCTCCATGACGGAGGCATCATTTTCGACTGCGCGCAGTCGAAGTTCCATCTAGTTTTTTCTGTTGCAGAGGGTGTTTTTTTTTAGATAATGAAAAACTGAGTGTCAATTTTGAAAGAACATATAATTTAAATGACAAAATCATCTTTGTTTGATCAAAATCGGTTCAGAGACGGCTGAAATATCCATAAATATAAGGGTTTCTAACACTTGTGTACCACCACAAATATTCGATAATTTGAAAAAGCCGTTGGAAAAAACAAAAATAATGCCTTTTACGTCGTATTTCACCCAATGCCGATGTTGGCTTTTTTTAGTTGGTTATATTACGCACAACGAGCTGGACCATGTATTGTTATTTATAATCAATTCATTAATTAACGGTCACCATATTTTTTTGAAAGTGGAGCTGAATTGGTATGATCGTATTGGCTAAATTTCACACATTTTGGGGTCTAAAATTACCTTCATAGCAATTTTAGGTCCTCAAAAGGCACTAGAAATGTCATAGATAAGAATAAGAGCAATAACCATGCACTTCAAAGGTAATTGCGGTCTGAAAACAGAACTCAACTATCCCTTTAAGCTCTACAAATAAATCTGCCTGTTTTTCTACGTGACCTTATAACTTGATATCGTGCCAGTATATTCAACGCTCTGCTGCCCTCTACCTCGAAGAAAGCTATAAATAGTGTATCGTAGTGAACTTTATCATGGTTGTTTTTATTTAAAAAATCATTTTAGACGTTTTAATCCAAACATTTAAAATGTGATAATGTCTTAACTTTTAATAAAAGTAACTCATTTCTATGTGTACCACATCCAAATGATTTTAAACGCAAATTAGTTTAGGTATCACTTTACAAATGGCAGGATACATAAATCTAAATTGTACAAGGTAAGAGTACCATTCAATTTCTCTGCATCATTTTCCACACGTTTAAAATGTGATGTCTTAACTTTTAATAACAAGATCTGACCCTTTTCTGTTTTGTTGTTGTTGTTGTTTTTACCATTTTATGGGTCAAGTAACTAATTTGTATGTGTACCACATCCAAATGATTTTAAATGCAAATTAGTTTAGGTATCACTTTACAAATGGTAGGATGCATAAATCTAAATTGTGAAGTTGTAAAAATCTAAATTGATTACGAATCAATTTTGTGTGTCAAGTAGAAATTCAAATTCCAAAACTGCATTGTATGAATAGAAGTTTGTTAATCAATACAACCAAAGAACTCACCAGCAGTAATTCCAGAGGTGGGCTTTGGGGGTGATTATAAAATAATTCATCAAATGCAGGAACCCCCTTTCCCAAGCCTCCAAAGCTCCACCACAATTATTTGTGTGTAGAACCACTCCTGGAACACAATTCCTTTATTTCCTTTCTACAGGTTTCAATGTAGAGACAGTGGAGTACAAGAATCTGAACTTCACTATTTGGGATGTAGGAGGAGACACCAAACTCAGACCACTCTGGAAGCACTACTATCTCAACACACAAGGTATTAACACAAATATTATTTGTATGAAGGGTGTGTGTGCCACCTTGACAAATTGGTATATCTTATGCTCTGCGCAAAAGTACGTGGATGACCATGCAAGTTTCATGGTTTGTGAAAAATTACCTTGATGAGAATGCAATATTGTTTGAATATATCAAAGTTTGGGATGTGCGGCCGAGAGAAAACGATTTTGATTTTCAAAGGATAATATAATGGATGTATGCACACCACCCTTGTAAAATGCCTGGATAAGGACCAGAATGTATTGTACTCTTTGTGTTTAATGTGCATGTTATTGAATACAAACACTAATAAGGGTGTAATGGTGAAAATGTAGATACTAGGCTTCATAGAGTTAATAATATTATTGAATGGCTCTTCTTTCTTGGGACTCAGGAATATTAAACTTGCTTTAATGCTATTTCACTTGTCGTCCCGACTCGTGAAATATGCTCATCAGCTCGTGGGATATACCCTTTTATATTTTGATCAATGAAATCCTGTTCAGTGATTGGTCAACATGGCATCACGTGACCAAACATAACATTGCTATAATGTAACCGTGTCGTCATCCATGGTATAGCACACTATACCATGGATGACGTTATATATATACGATCGATCAAGATCAATGTGCTACATTTTAACTAGAGCCTCTTAGTGCATGGCATATTTGTTTAGTATCCCACTCAAGGCCATTTATGGAGGGAATAGAAGAATGAAAGAGAAGATAGAATATTGAAAATACACAAAAAAAACTGTATCATTCATTTGATCATTAAGACTTTAAGAGCCTCAGTCACACATGTTTTTACAATTTCAATGTCTTGTTTTTAACCTCTTCCACAACTGCCTCCTTAATGCAGTTTTGGTTGAAGTTTGAAGTTTTATTTATTCCACATTTTACATAGAAAAACAGTTTATATATTTTTTTCTGATTTTTTAATTTTTATATATAGACGTATATTATTATAAGAGTAGATTTCACACAAGAAAAAAAAATTTAAAAAATTAAAGACTTCAAATCAAATAGAATGTATGGAAAATAAGTACGAAATTTCAAAATATGTAGATAGAACAATGTAAAATGTGGGGAGCCTAAATAAAAAGCATAGCTTGTATGTTAATAGGCTCCCGTACTGAGTAACACAATATAGTAGGTCTGAATTTAAAAGGTATCATAGGGGCGAAAACGGAGTAGTATAGTATGAGATTGTATACTAAACTGTGAGCAAACATATGACCGTTTCCATTGTCTGTTTCTCTTTGTTCCAGCTCTCATCTTTGTAGTAGACTCAACAGATGGAGACAGATTAGATGAGGCATATGATGAACTTGCGATACTCATGTCAGAGAAACAGCTTAGGGATGCGCTACTGCTTGTCTTTGCAAACAAACAGGTTAGTTGATGGTAGTGACTAATTAAGAATGAGGATGTGGTATTAATGATGGTGATGATGATGATGATGATGATGATGATGATGATGATGATGATGATGGTAATGATGATGATGATGGTATTGATGATGAGGATGGTGTTGGTGATGATGGTGGTGATAATGATGATGATGATGATGATGGTAATGATGATGATGATGATGATGGTAATGATGATGATGATGATGATGATGGTAATGATGATGATGATGGTATTGATGATGAGGATGGTGTTGGTGATGATGATGAGGATGGTGTTGGTGATGATGATGATGATGATGATGATGGTAATGATGGTGATGATGATGATGATGATGGTGATGATGATGATGATGATGGTGATGGTGATGATGATGATGATGATGATGATGATGGTGGTGATGATGATGATAATGATGATGATGATGGTGGTGATGATGATGATGATGATGGTGGTGATGGTGATGATGATGATGATGATGATGGTGGTGGTGGTGGTGGTGGTGATGGTGATGATGATGATGATGATGATGATGATGGTGATGATGATGATGATGATGATGATGATGGTGGTGGTGGTGGTGGTGGTGATGGTGATGATGATGAGGAGGTGGTAATGTGATCATTTGATAATGATGGTGTCGATGATATGCATCATGAGTGAAGATGATGGCAATGATGTTGAGAAGGATCGTGATAGTTATGAGAGTAATGATGATGGATAATCAATTAACAGAGATTCCATCCTCTTCATACTAGCTTACTACCTATGTTTAAAAAAGCATGTATAGTGTTAAACCTTTTTAGACTTTTGACATCTTTTCTGATTTGCTTTAGAGAGTATTTGTCTTTTAGTTTTGTTAAATTGCCATGGAATATGAAGTTCAACTCTCCTGAAAAGACCATTAAAACTCTCTTTGAAAACCCAGTAATGTTAAAACCTGATGTGACTTTCATTTCCTCCCTCTCCCTTGATAGGATTCACCCAATGCTGTTAACCTGGACACCATCAGTGACCGTCTATGTCTCAACAAGCTTTGCTGTGGGCGGAGTTGGTTCATCCAGCCCTGCGACGCCCTGAGTGGGGCGGGGCTCTGGGATGGTCTGGAGTGGCTCTCGGCCCAGCTGGTGGCAGCAGGAGTGATGGACCTGGCATGAAGCCTTGTATTCAGTCATACCTAGTCTGCAAGAATTTGACAATTTATTACAGCAGCTATCGGGTATGGAGTGAAGACTAACACAGCTTCTACTGGGCCGAAGCAGCTACAGTAATAATGATATCCCGCTTTTATGTAGCGCTTTATATATCAGCAATAAGTGATTTCAATTTGGGTGTTAGTGTTAGTGTTAGTGTTTAGAGCAGTCAAGAGCTCTTAAATCGAGCCAAATATTTGATGATGAAATTAAGAGCCTGATACTGATATCAATATCGATAGCTTAACACCACTGTGACATCGCCACACAGACTTGATTTCACGACGATGATTTAAAAATAGTTCATCAAAACTAAAGATATCATGAAAAGCACAAAATGAATTTACAATCATTTCTCTGGTCTTTTAAAATAACTCATTCTACATAAAAGAATATATGAATCACATAGTAAAGGACCTGTTTCACATGTTTTTATTTGATCGTTAGACAATAAATTAGCTTCGTTCGTGCATTGACTGCTGTGTGGGTACAACACTAACACTGAACTGGAAGGATATCAACATTTGTTCAATTCCTAGGGGCTAGTGTAAGTGAATAGGACATTTGTACGTAAATTATTAACACCAGCCACAAAGGTCGGCTCAGCAGATGACAATTTTGCAAATTTGATAACACTACCTACCGGAAGTTGACGATATTCAGAGGTCAAAGCCTTTACACCAGCTGATTATCCATTTCGATGTTTAGGGCTGGTGTTAGTGTTTATTAAACACTAACACCAGCCCTAAACACCCAACTTGAAATCACTCATTGTCTCTAAGCGCTTTCACAGATATATTATTACCCCGGTCATCGGATTTAAGATTCCCCGCACACAATGTATGCACATTCTCCACTCCCTGGGGAGCATCCCAGCCAGGCGTCATTTTACCAACGCTCATATTACAGTGCAGGGCCTATTGATTATAGATTATAGTCTCCTGTCTCAGACCCTCTGGTATGCTTTACGACTGACCAGGGTCTGTGCCTGCAGACTACTTGGTGTCTGTGGTGCAAGGAGATTGATGCCCTTGAGACTATTGCTCCACCCTACATTTCCTCAAAGCTATAGGGTCAGGTTTAGGGTAGCAATTGGGTGTTAGGTAAAGTTTAGGATTAGGGTTAGATTTAGGTATAGTGTGCGTGCGGTCAAGAATTGACGTTGAGAATTTGGTTAGGTTAGTGATTAAGTTTCCAAAATTGACATGGAGCAATTGTCGTTGGAGCATATATCGAGGGATCAGTGACACAAAGACGTAACTCCATTTTGGCCATTTTGAGAAAAAGTGGTTTATGTGTCACTGAGCACTTGGGCCTTAAGGAGTTAATAAGTCTATGTTTTGCTAGCCATTGACTTCAATAGGGTGTTGGATGGAGTTAAGTCTTTGTGTTTCCTGGAAAGCCCACATTTTTCTGAACATTTTGGTATGAAATACTCGTTTTGGCAAAATATGAGTTATGTCTTTGTGTCACTGAACCCTCGATATGTTGAACAACCATGTCACTGTTTGCAGTATACTATGTGTTGAGGACTATGTGAACAGTAGAAATGTGCCAAACATTAAAATGTACATAATTATTAATGTTAATAATGCTAATAAACGATATACTACTAGTAGAGGGGTTTTTATGTAACTCTCATGTCTGTTTTTACTTCTCTGATTTGGAAGGTAAATGTATTTATCATGTACCGTACATGAGATGCTGATCAAAATCAATAAGACGTGTTTCTCCCTGGACTTATTACATGTGTATCAACTCAATGAAAGTAAGATATATTCAGACATTCTGAAATTCAGAAATTTCATAATGATTACTTTCCGGACTTTGCATAATATGTTGGACTTCAGTTTATTTCCCATAGGTTGTGCTGGATGTAAACAATTTATTGGTGACAAACTGCACATACCTTCTATTTAAACATGTTTGCTGCCCTCATGTGGTAGTAACTGTACTTGGGATAGTTTGAGTGGTTTGTCGATCCATGTACACTAAGTCAGTGATTTATGGTTCGATGTGTTGATTTTACCTGAATGCTGAAGGAAAGCATTCATGTGTATGCTTGTAAGTATAAGCAAGAGTTTCTTTTATTCAATATTGTTTCTAAATGTTGAAGATGAGGAAGAAAAAACGATGAGTAAGCAACCAGGGGACCGACGGGAGTCCTCTCTTGGTTAATTTTCTTTTAATAACTATACATAATACATGTTATGTAATTAAATTACATATATATTAAGATGAATGTATGCACAGTTCAAATATTAAGCTGTATTTTTTTGTAATGCTGATTATCGTTGCTGTGGTAGTTCTCAGTACCTTTTTAAGTTGTATTTTTCTAACAGTAAATTTGATCTTGTATAATATACAAGAACATTGACTGTTTAAAATGAATTCATCTCATATTGAGAGTGTTGAATTTTGTTGTGCATGTACTTTTACGCCAACCATACTGCAGTAACTGCACTATTCTGTCTTTGCACAACATAAAGCGTGTGTGAGTTTCTTTTATTCAATATTGTATTTGAAGATATTTGTTGAAGATAAAGAATACAACAACAAAAACAATTAGTAGAAGAGTCCTTTGAAAACAAAATAAGGCTGCATAAACATGGAATGATATTTTACATGGATTTTTTTTTTTACAAAGTCATGATCTTAGAATTACAAAGAAAGAGGAAGAATGGAAATTGTAGAATACATGTACCGACTTGAATAAGTTTATTTTTAATGTTAGGAATAGAGGATATGTGTGTGCATTATGCTCATGTTGTATGCATGGATGTTTAAAGGGCTGTGCAATAGAAGTTTGCGTCAGATTGTAATGTAAATGCAGTTTGGCTGCAGAAATTATGATTTTATAAAGTTAGTTTTGATCAATGTCTTTCAAAAAGTCTTGATGAGGCTAAGAGTAATCTGTCCTTCGCCTTGGCAGAATTTTCTACATGGATATTATTTTGTCAAAGATAAAACGTCAAGGACTTGGCTTTTATTGGGTTGCATTAGGTATAGGATTAAGATTGGTAATTTCTGAAGTCTTAGTCTAGTCAGTTAAACATTTAAAGGGAAAGTCTGCTTTGATGTAAAGTTGGTCTTAATAAAATCAGACAAATTGGCTACTTGCAAAGTAAATCACCAAGTTGCCAAATTATGTATGCTGTATCACAATTGTCAAACTAAATAACTTTTCTTTTAGGGTCTTCCTGAAAGTTATAGATCTAATTCTCCCATTTTTATGTTTTTCTTTTCTCTCCTTTTTTTTTTTTTTTTTTTAAATCATCCAACTTAATACCAAAGTAGAATTCCCCTTTAAAAAGGGAAGGTTGTGGGGTTGAGCTCTGGCAAGGCACTTTTGTCCTTAAAACAAGGCATTATATTTACATTGCTTCTCTCCATCCATAAGACGTGCATGTATTTTGGAGCACTCTCATCAGTGATTAGTAACTGGAAAAGTTCTGCACCAAAACAAAAAAGTTGCAATTATTTTACAGCTTTTCAATGGTTTAACCAAAGCTGAAACATGTATGTTATTGTAAATATGCAGCTGTGTGTTGACAGTGGTGATATGCAAATAGTTATGTAATTTATATGGATTGTTTTAATCTAAAAATCTTTTGTTTTCTGAGGATGTAGTATGTTGTATATTTTGAAAGTATCTTTTTAATCCCCTGTACTTAACGATGTCGCAGATGTTCATTTCTATCGAGTTGTGCGATATTTAACATGAGAGTTTATACTCTTTTTTTCTCATTGTATGGTAGCCACAGAAACTTGATACATTGGGAAATGGTTGTTATCCCTAATTTGTCTCAAGCTGTAAACTGCCATTGAAAATGTTTTTACAATTAAACATGATTGGATAGTTATGACCAAACGGAAATACATAGATTTTAGAGTTTATTACTTGTTTCCTTTTGTAAGTACAATTTGGTATGGTTCAGAACTAAGCGTCTGGTACAGTACGCCAGGTATCTTGTTCTTTATGTTGTTGTTTGTGTGTGAGGGTGGTGTGTTTAGAAGTGGTAATTATGCTTAGTTGTGTAAAAGAGACATTTATTTAGCATTCTGATCGAGATTTGGAATCTAGTCATTTTTTTTTCATTTTTTTTTGTTTGTTGGGGGGGGGGGGCTCACATCTTTCAATCGAAGAAAATGACCACAATAGTAGTTCTTCTAGAAAGTTGTTGATTCGTTATATGTCTTCAGGTTAGTTTAAGATGATTAATGGATTCATTTGTAAAGAGAGGCTGTTGCATGGAAGTCGATGATAATTTCTTTCTTATATTAAGCCTTCGGTATGACTCAAGTTCCCATTCAAAGAGGTTTTAAAAGAAGGACAAAAAAAAGATCGTTTGTTGAGAGAATTTAAAAAAAGGGCATCGCAGAAAGCGATTGGAAGAGACATCACGGAGAGGGTGGATGAAAGAGAGATGGGGAAAGGGGGAGGAGAGGGGAAAAAGAGATAACTTACCCAGCACAAAAGGTGCTTGAGGTAGCAACTTTGATGTCTTGAGCAGTTTTATTAAATAGATTTTCACTTTTCTTTTCTCATTAGTCAGGTTAGTAATTATAATCATGAAATGAAATGAAATAGAATTTAAAAAGTAACAGATATTTGGTAGTCAGTGAAATAATTGGTATTTTTGGTGAAAAATGAAGAAGCATGAGGGTTTGGGAGTTTGTTTTTTAAGTGGGGGAGTACCAGGGGAGTACCGTGATGAGAATAAGATTGGTACATGCAGCTACTGAGAGCCCGACCCAGCGGGCTCCCGAGATTTCTCTCGCCCGAACTACCAATGGGGACAAAAACCACTGTAACATCGATTTCACAATGAAGCGTTAATTATTTGCCATAGCTTTTTGTATTTGTGTTCATTCCTCTGTCCATTATCACTCAAGCACCCCGCCCTCCTTCTCTCTCTCTCTCTCTCTCTCTCTCTCTCTTTCACTTCATGTCTCTCTCCCTACTCTTTCATTCATTTTCTGCCTCTAACTCTCTCGCTCTCTCTCTTTCACTTTCTGTCTGTCTCTCTATCTCTATTTTTTTCTTTCACTTTCTGTCTGTCTCTCACACTCTCTCTCTCTCTGTCTCTCTCTCTCTCTCTTTCTCTCGCTCTCTTTTTTGTAATCTCTCTCTCTCTCTCTCTCTCTCTCTCTCTCTTCTCTTTATGCTTATCTCTAAGCATTGTTGCGCGCCCAATTATCTTTCTAGCTTTGACCATATTTCTTCCATCGTCCCTGTTAGGCATTCGACACTCCCAATCCTTCTTAACTCCTCTCTCACGCTCTCTTATTTTCTTTGTCATCTGTTATTTATCCTTTGTTCTGATACATTTCACACTTTCGTTTGATTTTTTTTCATCATTATCATCTAAAACAAACTTGCCTCTAATACCCCAGTAACACCAACGAGACCGACACCAGACCAAAATGAGGCCGATCAAACAATCATATTGCCCCCAGCATGGCAAAGAGTCAGTCAGTTTGGAGTTTCTGTGCAGTCGGTTTGGCGGTGTGACTGAGGAATATATTAGGCGTGATTTTTTTTTCTCTAGAAATTGACATTTGAAAATGAAATGTCAATAATACCAACAGGTAGTTAGCTGTATTAAGTGCTTGCCAGTCAGTAAAAACTTAGCACCATCATTTCTTCAATAATCGACCCGAAGTCCAGGCAGATAGCATTTAAAAGGCCTGAGGCGCCACCGGAAGAAATTTGGGGTAATTTCTTCTTCTCTTTTTTATCACCATGACGGTTGTTCAAAAAAATATGAATACTATTAATCAGTGTGGATAAAGGGAAACGAAAAACACGAGAGAGCTAAAAATATACTGAAGGTGAACAAAATGTCAATAAAATAACGACCTATTTTAAACACTTTAACGGGCGAAGATGTGTTTAATGTGAATAAGCACTCATGCGCAATTGCGGCTTGCAAGTGATTTTTTTTCCTCGCTCGACGCCTTTGAAGTTTAAATTGTTCCATAAAAATGGAGGAAATCGAAATCTGGTGGATGAGCTAAGAGTTTACAAGGTTACCGCTTTTCCCTGTTGTGCAAGAAAAATGCTTAATTGAGTATGATAATTTGGGCACGCAATGTGTGTTGAGTTGCATCCGAATTTTTCAGGGCAGTGACGTCAATTATTTCTAAAAAATAACGTTACACAATTTAGAGGCTACGGGGAATGTAAACAGTTCCGGTTTTTGACTTGTAATACTTTGAAAGAATAGAAAAGAAACAAAATTCAACAACTTTAAAGGGGTGTCGCCGATCTTCACATCTATCTTTTGCTGTTTCAGGTGGATGGGGGGGGGGGGGGGGGATCAAACAGACGGTTAGAAGCATACTTTGCCCCCGTTCTATTCTAGAACAATAATATGGGGGCGGGGGCGGGTTTGGAGAATTGGGAGAGGGTTTAAGCCTCCCAAGCTGGATAGATGATGTCTTGTTCAAATCCTTTATACCCAAAACTGTTCTTTATTTTCATCCTGTATACAGGTGTGGGTTTAGGTGGGAAGAGGCAACTGCACACTGCAGTGGCGGATCCAGGAGGGGGGGGCCGGGCCCCCCCCCCCCTTGAGAAAAAAATCATGTAAAATCACGTGATTTTTACCTTTTTGGGGGGTTGGCCCCCCCCCCCCCCCTGGCGCTCAAGGGGGGGGGGGGTGCAAATTGAAAAATTTTCGAGGACCAAAAAAAAAAAAAAAAATGTGCTCACTACCCCCCCCCCCCCCCCCCCCCCCCCCCCCCACTGAGCGACTTTTCGGCCGGCGCGATTTTCCAATTTTCGGGAGCAAACACAAATGAAGAAAGTTGGGCCCCCTCCCCTAAGAAATCCTGGATCCGCGCCTGGCACACTGGCACTTTAGGATGGCAATGTTCCTTGAAGTAAAAAAAAAAAAAAAAAAAAAAAAAAAAAAACGGACGCTGATGAAAAGGACGCTACAGGGACCATGTGATCATGAAGAGTGATAAGGAATCAAACGTTACGTAAAGGAGATCAATATAATATAGAAAAGGGTCGTTTGAAGTAGTAGAAACAGTAGAAGATGTAGTAGTAGAAGAAGAAATAGTAGTAGTAGTAGTAGTAGTAGTAGTAGTAGTAGTAGTAGTAGTCATCTCGAATTTGTGGAGATGGTTGCCCGAATATCGGAACTAAAAAAAACCTAGTGGGGGGGGGTAGACTGTAGCCCCTAGTCTGCCCCCCTCCCCCCACCTCCTCGCCTGGTATGACTATACTACAATCAGAGACCTGCGCATGTCTCTACTACATCTCCCTACGATGATTTCCTTGTCATCCTAGATGGATAAAGGCATGATGGGTAGGTGTGACAATGTAATCATCTCCTTTTCAACGAGGGCGGTATTATATATTGTCTGGTATCAAATCGCCGTTAGCTCCAATATAAATTAAACGGGTTAATTTGATAAGGTTTAAACGAATCTCGTGTTGGGTTCAGTGATTACACCTACTTCTATTCCCCCTAGATAATGGGAGACTTGGAGTCAGGGGATGAGAGGGAGGGAAGGAGGTGGAGGCAACATAATACAAGGGTATAAAGGGTTCTGGAGTTGCCATCTTGATTATATTCGAAATCAGTGATACTTTGAATGAGAATCAGACATCCCTGTCACCGATCTCTTCTCCATATTTATTATTTCAACCATAAATTAGTTGGTTTAATATCATACATGGGAGTAGTATCACGATTCCTCTCATTATATATATATATATATCTGTTATCAGATCCGTGATAGATGTGGATGTGTTAAATTCTTACACATTGATCCGAATTCTACAGCTCTAAAATATGAAACAAGGTTAAAGCGATGAGGCGTCGATATTTTCACACCAAGGAATATGAATGACATCGGGGTCAGTTCGGTTATTGTCTTGACTTCGTTTTGTGGAATGAAGTAATAATTGAGAGGAAAGAAACAGTTCCTACAGATTGGTTTCAGATTAACTGAACAGCTGTAAATCTTTCTAAATTAATTAACCGGGTTAGATGGGCATAAATTCACCTGCTCTGCGGTCAAACTTTGCACAGAATCATATTCATTAAATATATATATAGGTATATCAATTGTTTTTAATATCTCTTGTATCTGCGGGTTATTACAGAGATAGTGAAGTGTTATAAATAATAATAATAATAATAATAGCCTAATAGTCCACTCCAAATTTTATTAAACCGAAACGGAAATTCTTTTTGCCCAATTGATCGTGAGCCCGGCAGCCACTGAGCAGCGCCAGATCGACGTTGCTCTATCCCTTATTGTTGAACGTCAAACAAGGTAGCAACAACTCCCATCTTTTAACGTCTTTTGGTATGACGCGGCCGGGGTTCGAACCCACGACCTCCCGGTTGTGAGGCGGACGCTCTACTGACTGAGCCAACACTCCGGTATCATAGACGAAATAAACGATAACAATGAACTAATGGCATTGATGCCTACGGGATTAATTGCCCGAGGGAGAACATAAAATATCTGTCAAGCAAAACAAAACAACAACAAACAATTAAAAAAAAACGATAACAACAATATTTTAACATCAACCTCCCCCCCCCCCCCCCCCCCTACAAAAACCCTCATAAAATAGACGGTTCTCCAGTTTGGCCGTTGCTAGGGCATTTATGCGATCTAAAATAGGTAGATGATCAGTAAATATTTAATGTTACCTAAAATACATATTCAATTCAATTCATTTATGTTATGTTGTCTTTTTAACTGAATTGATTTCATTCAGTTCAAAAGACAACATAACATAAAAACAATCAGATATATAGCATAAAACACACATTAAGAACATATTTGACAAGGACATGAAATAAACTGAATAGGTTGCAACCTGAAAGGAAACATAATTCTTATAATTATAAAGTTTGACCCTTTTTTATAATACAAAATAGGAGATATGTTCGTTACTAGACATTATACAATACACAAATCAAAACAACAAACATACATACAAACATACAAACAAAATATGTCTTGAATTGAAATGATATTTGCAATTTACCCAAAAGAAATTCTTATACCTACGTTTAATTGCATTTACACTAGCAGAATTATGCATGTAATAAGGACAAGTGTTCCACAGAAACGGTCATTGGAAAATAATTAGTTTTTGGTCTAGTACTGTACGAATCAATGGCGAATGAAAATTTAGAGCATTTCTAGTACTATAACTATGAATATTACAGTTTAATATAAACAATTTGGAAATGGAATCAGAAAAAAGATTTTGAGGACAGTAATACATAAACACACCTACTGGTAATAAATATACAATATACATCCTTATATTGCAACATGTTTAATGAATACAATATTATATTGGTATGGGCAAAAAAAGAAGAATAATTAATAATTCGTATTTGCACGTTTTTATAATCTTAACAATATATCTTGATGAATTAAAGCAGCATTGTCCCATACAATAAAAGCGTAATGTAAGTAAGGGTACACAATTGCATAGTATATCATTTTGAGATTACTTTTAGGGAGAGATTTCAATATGTACATGATACCAATACGTTTAGACAACTTGTTGCAGATGTCACCAATAATAACACCCAAGAACTTTGCTGAAGAAACTCATACTCAACTTTATACCAAGTTTGATTGTTATTGAATCTTTATTTAATTTCTTCTCGGTAAAATTCATAAAATGTGTTTTCTTTTCATTAATAGAAAGTTTATTATTAGCGTAAAACCATTGCACAATCAATCTAATCTCAATATTAAATGTAGTTTCAAGAGTACGTTTGTTTTTGTGTGAAAGGAAAATAGGGGTGTGATCTGCGGACAGAATACATCTCAAAATGTTTGAAGCATAAACAATGTCATTTGTATACAAAATAAATAAAAGTGGTCCAAGAGTGGAACCTTGTGGTACTCCACACCTAATATACTGCATCTGTGATTTGTTTTTATTTAATGTGACAAATTGTTTCCGATGTGATAAATAACTTTTAAATAATTTAAATGTTATACCACTGATTCCATACATATAACATTTCTCTAACAAAATACTATGATCAAGCGTGTTGAACACTTTTTTAAGATCAAGGAATAAGCCAATTGGTTTTTCTTCATTATCTATTGCACTTCCCACTTTATGAACAAAATCTATCAGAGCTGAAGATGTTGAGTGTCCCGCTCTAAATCCATAATGGCTATTATTTATAAAATTGCATTTTGTAATACAAATTTAAAGTATACACACCTTTCAATTTGTTTGGAAATACAGGTAATATTTAACTTAGTTTAAAGGCTGTACAGATAATAATGCGTTACAAATACGTCGATATACTATGAGAGGTGAAAGGAAGTTGCTCAAAATAGTAAATGGGCCTAAGAATGTACAATCAGCAATATTGACGAATCAAGTAGATGAAATTGAAAATGAAAAAGTAGAAGATAAAATAGGTCATCTAATCCTGCCCTTGATCCAAGGGGCATGATAGAATGAATTCGGGTTCTTTTAATTCATTACACCAAAAATCAGACTTGAAAATTATTCTAGTTTCCTTTTATGTTTATATTGTTTCTTTTAACATGATACACTGATCCAATGAATTTTCCCTTCTTAATTCAAAATAATTTCTTCTAGTAACTGTTATAACATCGATGTTTGTGTTTTTATCCACTTTAGCCTAACCCATTTTTTCCTTACACTTTTCGTCTTCCGTATATGATCCCCTCCCCTCCCCCCCCCCCCCACCCCCCCCCCCCCCTTTCAGCAGGGAAGGGGTGGAGGGATCTTATTTTCCTTCTTTTTGTCGTTTCCTGTCATATATTTCACTTCTCATAAATCTCAGATATTCTTCCAGGAGATCATTATAGGCTCATCACTGAGTTGGGATCAATCACGGGTCGGTCAGAATATGATATAATGCTTGTGAACAGAAGTGGAGTTCACATATTGCGTTTCTGTCACACCAACTCCATCGCAAAGGCATTCGAAAAATCAAGTTACATGCAATATCCTTGTACGTCATCCTATGGAATGTGCAAGTTTTACGATGACATTGTACGATTTCTAACGGCAATTTACAAAGAGTCTTGGGTATTGTCTTTTCCACATACAGCACCTATTTTACCATTTTATTTCAATAAATACACAAAGACTATAACGTGTACATTGTGTGGAAGTTATTGGACTGGTGACGACTATCCGATTGCAACAAGTCGTCTTTCCAAAGGTTTCTTATAATTTTGTATACGAAGGTTCATAATTGCGTACATGAAAATGGGTTTATATTGCCAAAAATTAAAAAAGGTGCATGATATCAAAAGTTAAAAAGCGTCCATTATACACAAAATGAACACGATGAAAGAACCCTGTATTATTTCTGGAATTTCGAACCTTCCGAATTATATAAGCCCTACTTTATTTCATGGAATTATGAACCAATATTCGTTTTCGGAATTACGAACCAAAAATTTGGTTATCAACCCCCATGGAAAGGGGAATTTGTGTTTCGAAATTAAGAATCTTCGGAAAAATGAACCTTCGGAAAATTGAGTAACACCCGACGAGCCGTTGCATGTGTGAGCGGCACTATCCAACGCAGTTTATGTTGCCATGGTTATTGTAATAATGTCACTTGTCTGCAGAGTGATACGTCACAGAATTATCGTTCACTGCCCGAAGGAGTCAGGGGTTTGATTTCCTGCCCTGCAGTCGTATCATGTAGGTGGTCCTCGAATTGGTTCTATTCTTTACAGATGAGAGGAAGAGAGAGAGAGAGAGAGAGAGAGATAGAGAGAGATAGAGATAGAGATAGAGATAGAGAGAGAGAGAGAGAGAGAGAGAGAGAGAGAGAGAGAGGAAAGTAAGAAAAAGTCAAACGGACCAAAACAAAACAAAAGACAATGTGAAAGAGGGAGAGAGAGAGGTGTAGCGAGAATGAGAAATAAACAGGAGAACGGAGAGAGAGAAAGGGGAGAGAAAGTGTAAAGAAATGGAGAGAAGAAGAGAGGGGAGAAACAAGAAAGAGGGTGTGTGAAAGAGAGAGAGAAAAAGAAGAAGAGAGAGAGAGAGATAAAATGGAAGAGCAAGAAATTGAAGAAGTAAGAGAAGTGACTGACCTGTTTCACCTCTTCTCTGCAATACTGTGTAATTGTTTTTATTCTGGCGCCTTCAAAAAGTTCAGTGTAGACTCTCTGTCCAGTCGCTTACATTTATGACTGAATGTTGACAACTTGATTTTAACACCTGGACTGATCAGGCTAAACCACAATATAATTCATTTTTTATTCAAGGAGATTGAATGCAGAAATAGAGTAGTTTAGATCTTAGTAACCATGGTTACAAGTCTAACTTCAAATCTCAAGCCGTCAAAACAGAGTGGAAAGAGAAGGTTCTCAACAAACTAAGGGGCAGATTAGGGGGGGGGGGGGGGTCTCCAATTTGACATAACTTAAAGTACATGAAGAACATGCCTAATGACTTGTGCCCCTGTGTCTAATTTCGTCCGATTCGTAATCCTCTTTTTTTTTTGGAGGAAAGGTGCACCCCCTCCCTTAACAAGATCCTGAATGGGTCTGCCCCTGTGAAAAATTGCAATGAATTTCAAAAGTATTGGGTAAAACTAATATTCTGCTTATTCAATGGAATCTTTGTTTAGTCAGTAGATGCTTTAGGGAAACCACCCAGTCTGTCCGCAGTGAGACAAATTTGTAACAATAATTACAGCAGCAGCGTCCTCTTTGAAAGTCAAGAAAGATTCAACATTTTGAGCCCTTCTGAAGTTTCGGTTATGGAAAGTGGATATTTTCTTTGAGCTGAACTAATTGCTTCGCATTCTCGGAGGACGTCATTAAACTCTACCCGGGTTTCGAACCCTAAAGGTTACTCTTGGTTGTGAGTGTACATGAGGGAGAAAGTTATATGATGAGAACGGTCACTGTATATACGAGAGGCTATGATTCACCGTTTTCATCACGACATTAAGATAAGCTGGAGGTTGCAAGAGTATTATAAATATTGGCAACGCATTGTTCTTTCCATCGTATATTGTAGTATCTGATTGATTCAGAAATAGAATTATATTGATTCGAATTCTTTTTTTTCTGTATTGGGTTGGGATTTAATATTGATAACACAAATTCTCAATTTTGTCAGAAAATATGATTTCCCATAACTTGAACAAAGTTTTATTTATAGTAATATGTTTTTGCATATACAAACTAATACGGAGTTTTTAAAAAAAATCATGAAAAATATGAATTATTGATACGATTTACTTAGAAAATAAGTGATTGTGAGTACGTAATATTTTGTAAACAATCTCAATATTTGGAGTAAATTAAATATTTGTTTCAGTTTTGTTTTGTTTGATTTTCTTTAAAAAAAACATGTAGGCTATACATTATATATATGAAAGTAAAACATTATAATAATTATGTAAACGGTTAATTTATGCATAATGTGACTATAATTATAACTTGGTTCAAGTAATGAGAAAAATATATTCTTTGACAAAAACTAGAAAAAAGTGTATTATCAACATTAATAAAATAACTGGTGAATTGTGAGCGAATGACGTCACAAACCTGTAATCAAAGAGATGCCAACTATTATTAGTGATAGTTTTCTCCCTAGTTTTAATGTCATTAAAAATTCATAACGTTTTTATTTATTGTCTTAGTGGGCTGCGAGGAATTCATTCAGGGCTCTCTGATTCTTTAAGGTCCCACAATTTATTGTTGTATTTATTGACCAGGTACTTTGGTGTTTGGTAGAACCATAGACCTACTTAGGTCCATGGTAGAACACACTTTCGGATATCGTTATGAAGAGAAAATGTCATCTCACTATGTTCTTATCACTTGTTACAACCCGAAATAAATATATCATAGACCCCCCCCCCCCCATCCCGTAATTTGAATTTTGCTTTTCTTTCACCGAGTCAGAATGGTGCTCCTCCCCTTTCCATGACACCATGCAGTGGCCCACTTAGCGACTGGCTCCTCGCTATGCCACTGTCAAACATAAGCAGGAAGTTACAGAAAAGTACGAATAACCGAAAAACAGTCAGTTCCTACACCTTTGGCCTTCGTCCTGTGTTAAATGAATCAAGAATTGAATTGAGGTATCAATGCGCACAGTTAAAAGATATATCCTATAATCATGATAATTGGCTGATTGATATCCAACTCAAAAACGAGAGGAAACAAAAATCAAATTTCGTCACCCTCGGTGGTGGGAATGACTCCGCAACCGAACTTCTCATTCGCTGAAGTGGAAAAATCACAAGAATCGTAGACTGCCTGATGAGCTCTCATTGAAGCCCAAATGGGTAATTTGTCAAAATTTTATTGCAATCGTTTCAAAACTATTTCATGTCAAAATAAGTTGCCCACCCCCTTCAAGACAATCGGAGCACGCGCGTTGCAGCTCGAGTGCAATGTAATGGAGTCAGGATATGCCCAAAGTGCCCCGTCACGCGCTCTTTCTATTCCCCTCTCGGGTCGCGGTGTCGTCTGCAATTATGGCCGCCCGATCGCAACATAGTTGACATTTTCCAGAACTGTTCCAAACGAGCTGAAGAGAAAGAGAGTGAGAGAGACGACGAAGTTGGGAGAGAGAAGGAGGGTAAAATAGATTCTTGATAGAATTTCACCAACGCCATATTCGTCATATTGGCATGACATGTTTCATTTGATGTTGATGGACAGAAAGCGGCGGGAGGGCAGGCAGTCTGACAAATTGTTCCGCGCTGGAGCAGCGGGCAGCCGCGTCAGCGAGGCATGGCACCAACTCAACGACTTGCTTGGTGGTCGCTACTAACTTATCTTCAGGAAGAGAGTTACAGTTTAAAGTTGCCACACAAGCAGAGGTAACAAAACTCTCTGTAGTTGGGACCAACTGGGTGTTTGTTTAACGATTTCTATTCAGCTAGAGCTCCGGCCAAACGTAATCATTCATATCGCAAATCATATTGGATGCACGTCTAGGGTAAATTGGATGGGAGCGCTGGGCGGCGAGTATCGGCGGGAATGCCCTGCATGCACACCAGTGTATCTCTGCTGTCTACTAGCAGACGATATTATTACAACTAGCCTTGTGCAACAGCAGATTCTGATCAAGATCATGGAAATATTTGGTCTTGACAATTCCTCATATAAGTAATAACGGTGGTTCGCAGCATTTTCAGCTACAGGCTTTCTTTGCATGCATGGTTCTAGTGTTAAAAGTTTTCATTGTTTTGTTTAACTCCTTCAAGGCCAGGTGATCAACTTGCTAGCATTTTAAAAAGAGAAAAATATAGATGAGCTTTAGAATATGGATTTTACTTCAGTGCAAGGCTTTATTCGAGATAAAAAATAATGTTCATCAAAGAATTTGCCATATTCGTACTGTTTTGCATTATCGGAATTTCTAACATATATGACACTGCTGTTTTATTGAAGATCTGTACCTCCTTCGCATCGACAAGTACATTTTTTTTTAAAATCATAATATTTTCCAGAGCTCCAATGCAGCAATAATGATAGAAATAATAATAAATGAATATGGGTTTACGCAGTGCGTAATATCCCTGCCATCGAGTGCATCTGCGTTCACAATGTGAGCACTGTTTCAACTTCTTGGGATATTTTACTTCCATATCGTCACCGTGAGAGTATACGGCATTGACGAACGATTTATCATCCTACCAGGTCTCTCCTGGGTATGGAGAGGCAAATGTAGACTGACATGAGCGCCTTGCCGGGGGCTCGAACCTCCTTCATATCTATGATCACTTCATTGATATCATGCAATCGTCTATCCTCCATTATTGAAATTATCCCTGGAAGTTAGGGTTGGTCAACATTTTATCTTATAGAGCAGCAAGATTAGAATAAGCAGCGGTATTGGAATAGACACGAGTATATTTTGGTGGTACATGTATTGGTATAATAGTATTTGTATTGTTGTTTGTGTTTGTGTATTGTTGTTGTGATGACTTTGAAGGTTGGGTAGGCCTATTCGTTTTGCTTTAATGCTGTTGTTGTTTAAGTATGTGATTGCTTTCGTGCTTGCTTGCGATAGAGTTTTCTTTTCCTTTTTTTTTTTCTTGAGCAACTTACACGTAAAATATGAAATCCCTTTTTCGTGTCAAAATTTTCTTTTCAGAATGGTGTCCCCCTTTAAAGAATCGTGCATCTCCTCAGTATCATGTTAGAAAGGGAAGAATCGGTAAAGCGGAAATTGAATCGTTATTGATAACAGTTTTGATCATTGGTGCTGGTGTTGGTATTGATAATGATAAACAATTGGTATCACCTTTGTTATTCATTTTTACTCACTATTAATGTTGATTATTTGTATTGGTATTGGCATTGGGTTTTTATATGTATATTTTAGTTTATCGAGAGATTGGAGGTAAGGAATTTCAAGATGTCTAAAGTAGTTGTTTCCGCAATGCAAGTGTCATTTACAACATGAATTATAAGATGGCTAATTGGTAGAAACCATCAGTAAATTTGTCAAATATCGTTCGTAAGTTCTTTCCTCTCGATGCGTGAAATGTAAGTACTTTTTAAAATATATATGTTGCCATCACATTCTCTTATCTTGCCCGTTCCCTCTGTATTCGCCTCTCTCTCTCTCTCTCTCTCGCTGTCTATCTCTCTCTTTCACACCTCACCCCCTCACACGATTCCTCTCCTGTCACGCTTCCAATCTGTCTCCCCAACTATCTCACCTATCCCCCCTCCCTCTCTCCCTTCATTTCCTTCTTTATTTTGTCTTCCCCATGCAGACCCTGGAGCATCTGATGTCATCCAAACATACAAGCAACCACCTCAAACTTAACACGAATTACGCTTCCAAATGACTGGTACGCGTCTAACTCTAAATTAATTACCTCACCCGATCACCGACCTGCACTCTCCCCCTAGGAGCATGCCCCAACCCCCCTCATCCGATACCTACCAAGAAATATACCCGGGCAACTTTACCACTTACCATGCTCAACGCATAATATAGCTCGGGAGTTTCGATAAGGTTCGGGATTTATTAGAAGGGCGTATTCAGTCATGTCAATGAGTGTGTGGGGGGGGGGGGGAATGTTGCTTGATGCTTGTAGACGTTACATTTATTATTAAGTCGTCTAATGATATTATTCAACATTGATGCAATACCACTAAACGTACTAAACGTAGACAAAACTTCGAGGTTTCTGATGAAAGGGATATATATCATTGCTCGATATTAAAGGGGGAGGGGGTATCTCCTCTTTCCCCCCACTTTATAAAAAAACAAATCCTGAACAGCTCCTAAGGTGAACTCTCACCTCCTCTCTATTGTGATTAGGAAGAGTTGAATGTTGAACCGGCATGACAAGTCCACAGTTAGAGCCCCGATTGCTATACTATTAACATAAATACTGCGCCCACTGGTCGCCGGGTATGGGGCCAAATTGGATTTCACGAAGCGGAGCAGCAGGTATATAGAGGGGAAAAAATACCCCAGGAGGATTTTATCGCTTGAACACGGTCAGTTACACCGCGGGGCGTGATTGGGTGCTGGTAGACACGTGACTAATTACGTCAAATAGGATTTGGAACAACCCTTACGCTCCCGCCATTTCCGTCTCCACCCCCACCATCCGCGCGCGCGCTCTCTCTCTCTCTATCACGTTATGTTATCATTATAATACTCCACCTTTGATGTACGTGATATACACGTGCTATCAACCATTAATTGTATTTTATCCTAATGTAGCGACCTTGCATATTTTATCGAGAGAGGATGACAATGAAACCGTCGTTCAAACCATTTTGTCAAGCATGTCCAATTTACAAACAAAACTTAGAATATTTGAACATCAGGTAAGTTTACATTGATGCAATTTTCTTTTAATAAAAGTATTTTGTTTTTGTCGTTGCTGTTGCTAGATAATGAAGTTCTTTCATGCGAGTCAAGAGTTTATCTTAGAATATACGAAATAGCTTAAATTTGATGACAGCTTCTCGTGTACCAACACGTACGAATCTTAATGAGTTCATATCTGAAGCTGATGTTAAAGAACATGAGACGTATTTATCAGATTACGATACAAATGCCGATACCAGTTTGATTACCAATACCACTGCCATTACCACTAGCATTACCACTACAAATACCAAGACCACTACCACGACTACTGCCACTACCACTACCACTACCACTACCAATAAGATTACCATTACCACTGTCACTGCCAATACAAATACCAATCCTAATACTGGTATTAATACTCAAACTTATACCAAAACATTGACCCATAGGCCATACCAATAGCAAAGCCAAAACCAATACCAATGCCAACACCAATACCAATACCAATACCAATACTAATACTAATACTAAAACCAAAACTAATACTTATACGATTACTAATCAAGGTCAATACCATTACCGATAACAATACCAACATTACTGCTAGCACCATTTACAGTATAGCATTGAAAATTACAATGTAAGAGTAGAAACAAAATTCTTCCTAGCGACTATGATTAAAGACACAACGAATTACAGCCCCACATGTTGTCGCAATTTCGTATTAAAAAAAGAGAGTAGAAGAGCACTATTTCACTTCTCTCTCTCTCTCTCTTTCTCTCTCTCTATCTCTCTCTCTCTCTCTTTCATACACAACACACATAGACACACATAACCCACACCCACAAATGCTATTTGTACATGTCAAACTTTTTGTTACATTGTGAAATTGACTCAACTTGTATACATACTATAACATTGTCCAGAATTTGCCAACTTAATACTACTCTAACCTACGTCTCACCATGCCACTCCAGCCCAATGACCAAAGTTAATTTCAATTACCTAAGACCCCGGAAAACTTATTCAACTAATCGCAAAGCAACACCCCTAGTCATGCCCATGCCGTCCAAGTGATTAATGATAAATACGGGTAATCTCAGATCAGAACGATTATATATAGTGTAACAATAAAAGAAATTAGACCCAGTCACAAAGAGAGTTTCATGCCTATTTAAATGGTTGGTCAGTTGGTACCTCGTTATCGACTAATCTAATCCTGATTTGATTTGGAACACGTACAGGGCCAGCGGCGTCAGAGTCATTATTGTTTCGGTGGGGATTTTTTTTATTGAACTTAGAAATGGTTAAATGGGTAGCCTTTTGTCCTAACGTATATAGCATCAGGTCATGATTAAGAAAGTAAAGATAGTATTTGGTCTTTGTTAAAACATTAACTTGAATATTATAGACTCTGAATATTTTTGAGAATTCTCTCCTCTGGTTGAAGTAATCCTAGATATTCCTTGAAATTAGTTAATAGTTGTTGAAATTTACGACCAAAATCTCAATTGTTTAGTGTTTATGGCACAGTTTAAAAGGTGATTTTCTTTAAAGAACGTTGTAAATTTTATGTGCGTTTCCTGAATTTTGTAAACGACAAAAACATGCTGCCTGAGAAATTGTATTATGTGAAATACATGTACCATTCTTATTCTTTTGCTGCACATATTTTGGGGGACGAATTTCTGGGTCATGTTCTTAAGTTATAAGTTCGTTGTATTAGCGCGGTGTCTGTTGTAAATTTTGTTTCTATATGTTTGTTGTTTCCGAAAGTCTACAGTTTCCTTCTATACAGTAGAGAAAAGAAAGCGTTCCGCAAAAGAATACATCCTGGGGCGTGTTTCACAAGGATCCTAAGTTGAACTTATCTCTAAGTTGGACTTAACTATATTATGGAAAGCCGCTGGTACCTTTGAAAAAAGTTATTTTAAAAGGCATTCAAATCATTCATATTTTCAATTATGGGAGATTTCATGTTCTTGATGTGGAATTTATGAAAAGTCTAAAATACTTGAATACTTGCTTTTGAATATATTTCATTTTAAGGCTATAAACGGCTCTCCATAATTTTTAAGTCCAACTTAGAGTTAAGTTCGACTTAGAGTCTTTGAGAAACACCCCCTGGACTGAGAAAATATGGCATGAATCATCTGCAACTTTTCGACAGATTCGATTTTGTAAAAGATTATACCTCTCTCTTTTGTTGCCCAATATATTTGTAGACTGATTTTGTAGCTTTTGAAAGGGAATTCGCTTGAACCTCCAGTATAGACAGGATGCATGTTACTCATTATATTAATGTTAAGTATTTCGGGTAAAAGAGTCACACTATTACAGAGGGATTTGAACCCCGGGGTTTTACGTTTGCTTGAGCGCCATTAAAGGTAATGCGTTCACAGAACCTTTTAAACCTTTACAAACGTTACAGAGAGTGTTCTCGCTGATACTGTTGGCCTGTCTCCTATTGATTTATTTACCATGACGGACTTTAAACCAAGAGAAAATCTGGCTGTCAAATATTGTCAGACTTTCTGCTATTCTAATCCATCATCATGAGTTGAAATAGGCTGGCAACTCTAAACGATTGTGAGGAAGTGAAATAGTAACGGAGCGAGAGGGAGGGGAAGCGCTGCCATCCCTCCGTGACAACAAATAGACTGATACGGTCAGAAAAATAAACGTCTACTCAACGCTAGACGCCAATGTCTTAAGAACGAAGGAAGTATCTCTCTCTTCATCGTCATCCAGTTGTTTTAACTGATTGAGTGCGGGGCGTAGCACAGGGAAAATATGGGGGGGGGGGTGGCTGTGATGGCGGTGTGAGAAAGATGGAATATGGAAGTTAGTCTAAATCTAATTCTAATTTAGAAAGTCTATCTATTGAGTATAGAAAGACGCAAAGATGGCCAAATGTGGAGATAAGAGAAAGGGAGAGAAAGGAAAAGCGTAGATAGAGATAGAGGGGAGAAAAAGAGAGAGGGAGAGATAGTGCATGTGAGGGGGGGGGGGGGTTTAAGAAAGAAAGAAAGAAAGAGAGATAGTAGGGAAGTTAAAGAGCGAGAGGGGGAGAAAGGCGTTGGGGGGAGGGCGGCGAGAAATCGCCGAGAGGAAAAGGGGAGATTTCTTTTAAATGGGAAGGGGGAAAACTATTCTTAATGTAGCGGAAAAGGTAGAGCTAAGAATAAATGCATTCAAACTTTTGAGATATCCAATACTCCAATTACTTTAAAGATCGTTGAAAGTTATTTTGTTTCCAAAGTAAACATGTTGCGAGTATTTGTTATCAGAACCATCCAGGTCATCATAACAATCGTTGGCTCAAAATAGTGAAGATCCATCTCGGTTGTCGAAAAAGAAACGTCTTCCGGTACCAAATGGTGATCCGAACAGTTATGGATTTTGTCAGTCGAAGTAATGGACTTCTTGCTGGTAGGCAACGAAGCCTGGTCCTGCAACAAATGCTCTAGGCTTATTCCGTCAAAAGTATAGGGTTAGGGGTTATGGTTGCAATGGTGTTTAGATTAGGTTTAGGGTTAGGGCTAGGTATACTGTTGGGTCCAGGGTAAGGGATATGGTTAGGGTTAGGGCTAAGTTTAGGTTTAGTGCTGGGTCCAGAGTTGAAGTTAAGAATTCGGTCAATGTAGGAAAACACAAAGCATTCGTAAATAAATGCAACTAAGTCGTATTATAGTTATTGATCGGGATGTCGCTGTCCATTCAACTATCTGGCAACCAATCTTATTCACTATCTATAATAAAATCGTTTCAACCCAAGGATAAATATCAAATGATGTGAGAAACATAATGTTTAATTTAATTTTTCAATTTATTTCATTTCCAGGAACATAAAGGAGTATAACAATCACAAAAATACAAGAAAACGAATTACAATAATGAATATAATAACAGGAAAAAAGCCATCAACTAATGCCTGGGGATTACCAAAAGAAACTGAGTTTCTGTAGGAGGCTCTCTTCATTAGTTGATGGTATAATACATAACTTTACACAAATATACATAAATATATATAATGACATACGTATATATAATTCAATACCAAGAAGATGCAAAAGACAAATCATTTTAGATCATAAATATAAAACACTCGTAAGAATGAACCGATTTAAAAGATGAAAGAAGAAAAAAAAATCACTTATATTTGACAAAGAAAAGCCTAAAAAAGAACAAATTATATTATTAAAACTAGACTTGATTTGCATTGTAATTGTTTTGTTGACACCCTTTCAAATAAGTTTAAAATTTCAACTCGAAATGAACCCATGTGTAAGAAAATAATAGAATTAAGACCCTCGATGGATGATATCATTTAGCATTACCACATAGCGTTATTAATACGTGTTATCTATTCCTTAGGCCTATGCCTTTCACTAGAAACGTCATCATCCATCCGTCTTCCAAATGTAAATCTATCCAAACATTTGATAATTTTTAGGTTTTTATTGTCACAGGAAAGAAAAAACAATAAGGAATGCTTATTTTCCTACCAATCAATATGAGACGGTTTTCGGCATTTTTTCAAGCACTAAGCTGTAACAACACGGAGCACGATCGAAAGAAAAGTTCAAAACCTCTCCCCTTCGCTCTTTCTCTCACCCTCTTGTTTATTCCTTTTCTCCCTCCCGACCGAGAAGAAAAGTGCAGTCTGTGACTCCTTGTTTCATCGACATGCTGATGTGACTTGTGTTAATCGAGCGTGTAGCAGTCGGCATTTATACAGAAAATGTTGCTTTTGTTAGATTGTTTTCATTTGTAATTAAAGCAAACCGTAAAGAGGAGCGAGCGCATCTCTTCTTTGCCCAGCCACTGCTCAGCGGCGCTTTCTATTTTTTTCTCCGGATAGACGCGCTGCAGTGCACCGCGCCTCCAAGCGAATGGGAATTGCACACGGACGGCGCCGCCTACATGGAGGCGGTACGCTCAAAGCAAAGCCCGGTGAAGGAGGGGCAGAGTCGCTATATAAACAATTAGTTGAGAAAGAAGTGTGAGGGGAAGAATAATGTGCGACACTTACGTGTAAATAATGAGATACTTGGAGGGGGTTGCAGAGGAGATTGTAATTATGTCGGGCTTCGGATCTAGGGCCCTCGGGGACAGTCGGGTGAATTGTCAGATTGCGAAACAAGCTCAGGTATTGTAAGCGCTGTGTAGCGGGCAAACTACAATATTCGTCTTCCATATAGGCCTACTGGCCAAACCTAAAGAAAATTATTGATATAATGGGGTAAAGAGATGAGGTCGTTAGGGAAAGGGAAAGGGAAAGAAAGAGAGAGAGAGAGAGAGAGAGAGAAAAAAACGAAAGAGAGAGAGGGGCCGGGGACAGAGAGAGGGGGAGGGAAGGATGGGAGATGGGGGTAGACAGCTAGAGGGGCGGCGATAGACAAACACGGGTGATATACCTAATGGTAATTACGATATTGAAAGTAACAATTCATAACTTTGATACTTGTCATGTTTAAAACCAAGAATCAGTATTTGTCTTTTGAAGTGTCACAAAAAGGTGACATTAAACAATACAATTATCTTTCGGCACTTCACAACACAACAGTAATAAAAGTATTAATACAAACCAAAATAATAAGATACCTGTGACAAACGTGGTCGAAGATTTCATTACAAAATCACCCTCTTTTGCAGTCAGTCCTCTGATCATGCGCATAATTAGAGAGGTTTATACAGATGTAATGAATGTAAGGTAAGAGAGAAAGTGTAGATAATATGATTAAAGTGATCGAAGACATCAAACAAATCCGCAATGTATAGGCTACTAGGAAATAGAGAAATGGAGAAAAACTGAATGAAGAAATAGAGAAATGGGGAAATAGAAAAATAACTAGGCCTATGTGACGAAATAGATAAATAAAGAAAAAGAGACGTTAATAAATTCACAGAGAGAGAGAGAGAAACTGAAAAATGAAGAAAAATTGAAAGTATAAAAAAAGAGAAATAGAGATAGAGAGGAGGAGAGAAAATAGAAGGAGAGACAGAGAGAGGGAAGAGGGAGTGGGTTGGAGGGGTTAGGGATAGAGAGAGACAGAGAGACACAGAGAGAGAGGGGGCAGTGGGGTGAGAGGGGTGTGTGTGTGTGTGTGAGAGAGAGAGAGAGAGAGAGAGAGAGAGAGAGAGAGAGAGATAGAGAGAGAAAGGAGTGGAGTTTGAGGGGAGGAGGGTGGAAAAGGAGAAGGGGTTAAAATAGCGGAATTATTGGTGTGAGGGGTAACGAAAGAACTAATAATGAGCTTATATCCAGGGTCTCCTGAAACCGTAGATCAATCTTGTTAGCATGTTAGAAAAACACTTTAATTAGATTAACTTAAATATCCCGCTCCTAGCTTCCCCGAACATATTTCCTCTTTTTTTAAATAATTTAAATGTTTTACTTCTCTTCCTCTGATAATTTTATTTGTTCAGTCTTAAACAAAACTATCAAACCAAGTTATTCGATTTTTACAAATTTAAATGTCTCAAAGAAAAAAGATTTCATTTTCAAAAAACCAATTAATTTTGATTTTTTTTTTCCTTCTCTCTAATAAGGAGAAAAAGAAGATTCCGGTATGAAAATCATGTTGTTTTGGCATATACTTACAGAATGAGATATATTTCAATTTATTGATGTCCCCATTTGATTCTTGAATAGAATTATCTAAAAAATAATGAATGAAAAAATGTATGAGTATAATAAATAAATGGATACGTAAATACATCAATAAATAGATTTAAAAAATCAATAAAAAAATCTCACAAACAAATAAGCATCAAAATTACTAAAATATGTATGAATAAATAGATGATGGTGAGTAAATAATTAAAGATATATCAACAAATCCTTATCGAGTGGCCAATCTGCTTAAACCAATTCGAGACTAGTCTCACGCTCATTTTATATCATTTATTTTCTCTGGAGTATTTCTCATCACGGATACCATTACACTTGTCTCGTCTGACAAGCCTCATTTGGGTGAAGCTAGGAGGTCAGAAATCGAACAGAACCAGGTTGGTGCACCGCCCTAGGTTATAAACTTGCAATCGAGTCGTCAAAACAATAAAGGTTTAGAAGTCAAACGAGTTCAGCGTCAGGAAACTCAAATCTGATATTTGACATTAAAAGAGACAGTTTAGCTAGGCGCAGGTGAGATTCGTCCAGAAAATGAAACTTGGAACTTGCAAAACATTTTAACAGAATCTTAACAAAACTTTGCTCATTATATGGGTTCCTTTGCTTCGTATTAGTTTTACATATATATATATATATATATATATATATATATTATTATCAAAAAGGATAAATCAAATTAGAAATATTGCAAAAAATGATGTAATTAACCTCTGACCTTGGGGGAGATACAAGGATAAGTAGAATTTAAAGACAAATATTGTACGTCTACAATTAGAGGACTATGTTATTGTTATGTTCCTGCTAGCTGTGCCTTGCAACGTCTACTATTAAAACGTATTTTAGAGTAGACCTTTATAGAGGCTATTGACATGGTTGATAACATATAAACTGTTATGCACTGTGTGTGATTATATCGATTGTCGATTTTTATATTTTTATTTTCGTTTTATTCCTCAGATCAAGAGGACTTATGAACATATATGTTTTGTTTCCGACTTACCCATCCCAACCTACTGGCAAGGAGGAATTAATTTGTTCAACACGTTCACTGCTAGCAATTACAAATTTGTATAAAAAAAAAAGACATATTACCAACAAACACGCAAGACAAAACAAAACAAAAACACGTTATAGTATTAAAGATGAACCATAAAAAAGAAAAGAAACAGAGCATGAAGCGAATTTTAATTACCCGGATCTCAATTTTGAGGCTACATTTGGAAGGATATGATATTATCCTCCTCCGAGGATAGTAACTATCTTGAACATTATTTCTGATCTGGAGGGTTCAATAACTTCTCTCATTTGAGGTTAGTATGGCATCCTCAAAACAGGCTGAAAGTACACGTCACCTCGCAGGTGATACACATACAATACAGCTTCATCGATTTCTTCTCCAAAATCGTTTGTGACCCACTTTCAATGCCCTTTTGTGGTATCCTTAGACCGTTTGAAGAAGAAAAAAAAAAGTTCTCATATACATTGAAGAAATTAAATGCCACAATGGAAAACAGATGCAAGAATCATGCCAAAATATTCATGATATTACGCTTCTATATAGAAAAATAGGAAAATGCCGGTGGCACCCCCCCCCCCCCGATTGACGGACACAAATATCGATTAGACGGGTTTAATCGCAATGTAATTTCATTTGCCTGAGGGTCTTACCTGTATTCGTCAGAATGCATCCATTTTTTGCATTTGATGTCTGGAAGTATAGACGTAAACAGGTGAACTGAATAATGCATATATTGTAGGAGACATTGAAAGAAATAGTCACTAAATTATTTTATTTGAGCAGTTCAAAATTATTGTGTTCACAGTTCTTGAAAAATAATATACTTCGATGATCGATAGTTTTGGGGAGAGGTTTTCCGAAGAATTTTGTTCATATTGCACTTCCATCATTGGAAATGTTATAGATTTCAAAAAGAACAAAAGGGGCGCCCCCCCCCATCCATGCCCAGTCCCGCCCCTCCAGACTGGAACTTTGCTGAGATGAAATGGATCAACGATTTTCAGAAAGCGGCGAGATATTTGAAAAGATTCCGATATCCCTGGGAAAGGAATATAGTTTATGTTGTACAGTGTAGTAACACGTGTAGACCCTGAATTTTCATTTCAAAATGTATGTGGGTGGTGGGAGGGGTGGGTTGCAGAGGGAGCACTCTCTCTCTCTCTCTGTCTCTCTATCTCTCTTTATCTCTCTCTTCTTCTCTCTTTGTGGACATGTATTTTATGGTTAGCACTGGTATTCGTAGTATATATTGGAATTACAGGACATAGCGACTACACTACAGGATGACACCAAGTAAATATGCAACAATTTCGAAAGTAGTTCATGATTATCTGAAGGTGCCATCATCATGTATCGATTTTCCCGGAAATTTAGATCTATTTTGCTAACCCAGATTTATTGTAGTATGTCGGCCAGGCATTCAGTGATTCCATTACTCATCACAGTATTCAATACAGTATCAAATCAGTATACAGTATCAAATTGCGCCGTTTGATTTCAGGGGCATGTGAAGGGCTGACATACTAAGTACGGAGGGAGGGGGAGGGGTAATTGTGCTGGATATTATAGTATGGAGAAGATAGGAGGAAAATGGTATTTATTGTCTTAAGCTACGACTTGGTAAGCTTAATTAATTATTAGATATTCTTAAATAATGCATCACATTATAGTCTAAGAGGAATAGGTGTACTTTAATGATCAAGTTATCAAGAAACTCTGTATCCTAGAAAATTTATAAAAAGCACCTGTTTAAGAAAAATCATAGGTACATGATCATTTATCATTATCAAGCGAATTGAAAAAGGTCTAGTGCATACACGTAGCCTATATATCTTAGATTCCTCTGAATTAGTTACTCTTTGATAATAGATTGTAACGATCAAAGAAATGGAGGTTGAGTTCCTTATAACCCAGAATTTCTCGCCTGAATCAGATCTCTGACAAGAATTGTCAGTTTAGGGCAAGATCGAAAGTTGATGATTTTTTAGAGCAGCTGCTAGCAACACACCGGGCACCTGGCTTCACCTCCCCCCAGACCGCCCGGTAAGCCACACAGAGGATGGGAAGATACAGCAGTCGCGTCAATGCTAAATAATATTCTCAATCAAAAGTGGTATGATACATCGTGTCATTATTTTCTGTGCTCTAGTTCTATGTAGGGCTCGAGCTGAATGAAAATATTCTCGGACATTTTGTTTAGTTCGTATTCGGAATGCCATCATGAATAATAATACAACAACAAACAAACAAACAAACAAAACAAATCCTGTTTTGATTTAAACCTTCAGAAAATGATTTTTAAGAATAATATCTTTCAAGAGCTCAACGCACCTCAACTATTCATCAATCTGCAGATGCTAGACATATTCAAACAATAAAGATATGTATTTATTGCAATGCTTAAAGGTACTATGTCCCATTTGCAGGCCAAAAAAATGAAAAAGTTAAATTCCAACTGCATTTGAAAGATAATACTTATTTAGAACTTCCCTAAAAAAGTTGGGGCTTGAAAATGTCTTCAAGTGGGAAAATAATGACTATTAGTTGTTAAATCGACTTTAGGGCTATAGAGCCCAAAAGTAATAGTCTTGATTTTCAGACAATTGTACCCAATGGTCATACGTTTTATGCTGCGCAAAGATTCAATCAGTTTAATCTTGGCCATCACAAGAAGTGGGTTATTGATGTAGACAAATGCTCATGTACCCTTTACAACTCTTTTCATGTATGTTATTACCAAAGAAGAAAAAAAGCCAGTCAGTCACTTAATAGTGTCTGACAGTGAAGTCTAGCAAGTAAACGGGTTTCCTTGCATAATTTGAATATGAGGACACTGCTAACGTTTAAATTTCACAGATAGGACATACATGACATATTCATAATTCCTGCAAAGTTCTACAAAATTTGAGGTTGGCTGCAAAAGGGACATAGTAACTTTAATATGTGTGATCTCACAAAGAATCGGCAGCCACCTAATTTATTGCTTTGATTATTTCTCAATTATCATTCAGACCTGTCAAAAAAGAACCTGGGAAAATTGTAAACTTAAAGTTAACCAAAATATAACTAATCTAATAGAAATCTATTAAATTCGGACCCTTTAATATGGAATCCACTGCCATGACCGATTTAAAAAGTATTAAGTCAAGAAGACCAATGTAAATCAATGAAGAAATGTATTCCTCCATCAGTGAATTTCCGCTTGGCCTAAAGCCTCGGTCACAAATGCCATTACGAACTGCTACGAACGTCGTACGAACGATTTTCAGACAACGGAAATTCAGGAAGACAATGGAAAAACAACGAGATTCGTACGAAAATATCGTTCGTACGAACCTTTGTGACCGTAGCATTAGAAGAAATTAAATTCTTATTTAAATGTAACATCTATTCCTTGTCAATATTATAACAGTAATTATTTTCATCATCATCAGCAGCAGCAACAGCATCAACATTATCATCAGTATTATCATTTATTATTATTGGTATTAATATTTCATTATTATTATTATTATTGTTATTATTAGCAATATCATCTTCATCATCATCATCATTAACATTCCTATTATAAAACCATCATTATTATTGTTGAAAGTTAAGCTAAGCTAAGCTGTCACCGTGACCCTATACGACGTTGGCTCCACAAACATATTCAAACCATTTGTTCCTATCTTTAGCAAATATATTATATGCCTTCTGGAAGATGCTTCCTACTTGGATGTCCCTTTCCCATCTTCATACTATTGATAGTTTTAAGAATTACAAAGAGTATAGTAAATAAACAACATTAATGTCTCCCCCTCACTCTCTCTCTCTCTCTCTCTCTCTCTCTCTCTCTCTCTCTCTGTCTCCTCTCGCCATCCCTCTCCTATCGTCTATTGTCTCCTTTCTTTCGTTTGCATATAACTGTATCTCTTCCCTCGAGCTCGCTTTCCTTGTTTGCAGGTATATTTTCGCGCTCAAATTGACAGCAGACTGGGTATAAAAATCCATCGCGTTTAGACAGCGCCCCAGGGACTCCGTATCTGACCAGGCTAAACATAAAATGAATATGAGAGAAAGATGGACAAATATGAAATGACGAAATGTATGCACCGAAGAATGAGGGAAGAAGAGAAATTAAGTGCGGATGTAAATGCGCTTATGTGCGTATGCGTGCGTGTGTGTGTGTATATGCAGGGAGAGAGAGAGAGAGAGAGAGAGAGAGGGAGAGGAGTAGAGAAAGAGAAAAGGGAGAGAGAGATACACACACACACACACACACAGGAAGAAAGAGGGAGAGAGAAGGAGAGACCAATTAAATTTAGACGATCTAGAAAATTAAACTTAGACGATCTAGAAAATAAAGTTGTACAAGAAAGGTTAAGTCGAAAGGTAATTAACATTTATGTTTCCGCGACTCATATTGTACTGTTCACAGTCATGTACTGCTGATACGTCAGGAACAGATTCCTCATGCAAGCGATATCATTATCCGTGTCCTTTAAAGATTAGTATAATATATAATATGCAGTTTGAAGACGTCTTGTACAATATCAACACTGGAAAAATCCGACGCGATTGAGAAGAGAAAAGAGAATAGGCGTGAAAGAAAGAGAAGGTAAATCCAGAGAGAAAGGAGAGAGAAAGAAGGGAAGAAGGGAGGAAAGGAGAGAGAAAAGGGAAGAAGGAAGGAAAGGACAAGAGTGACATTGGTAGATGGTTGAGGTATTTAGGGGTGGGAATCAATTTGTCTGCACAGCGAGGAGCTGTCACGGAGAGCCCAACTTCTTGTCAAGGCTCGAATTAAGAGCGCTCACCGGCCGTGATCGTGAAGAAAACGAGACCCGGGCACACATCCGGTATGGCCTTAAGGGGTGCTAGATCAACACATTGTCTTCATGCACCGGTCATGTTCAATTAGCATTATACGCTGCTAAAACATTTCAACCTTCCATAATTAGAAGTTGCCTTTCAAGAACACCTCATTTTTCTCACTTTTTCACCAAACCCCCCACCCCTTGAATCCCGGTCTCCCTCGTCTTAATAGTTGGTGTACACTTAAATAGCCTGAAGCCTATAAATTCTTGTTAAACTGATTTTCTGATGAACAAGTGTATAAATAGTCGAATCGCATGCTAAGAAAGTGCATCCGTCAAAGAATTGTTCAGATTTCATTGACGACTTTCATCCAATTATGTCATTTGAATAATCATTTTCATGATTTCATTCATTAAGAAATTTTGTATTGTTTTTAATATTTGTAATATATTCAGATTTTGATGTAATATTTGAGTTTCATTTTGTTTCATTATGCATGATTTATGGTCGGATGTTTTAGTCATTCATATTGATTTGTATTGACTTTGTAAATTGAGCAATTTCAGCTTTCCAGCTGCATGTTCTTTCTTTGCAATAAACCGAATAAAATCAAATCAAATTCATCCATCAATCCAACCATCTACCCATTCATTCATTCATTCATTCATTCATTATTTCCTTCATTCATTCATTCATTCATTCATTCATTATTTCCTTCATTCATTCATTCTTTCATTCATTCATCCATCCATCCATCTACCCATTCATTGATTCATTCATTCATTATTTCCTTCCTCCCTTCATTCATTCATTCATTCATTCATTATTTCCTTCATTCATTCATTCTTTCATTAATTCATTATTCCCTTCATTTATTCATTCTTTCATTCATTCATCCATCCATCCATCTACCCATTCATTGATTCATTCATTATTTCCTTCCTCCCTTCATTCATTCTTTCATCCATTCATTATTTCATTCATTCATTCATTCATTCATTCATTCATTATTTTTCATTCATTCATTCATTCATTCTTTCATTCATTAATTAATTAATTATTCCCTTCATTCATTCATTCTTTCATTCATTCAGTAATTCACTTATTCATTCATTGAAACGAAACAAGTTCGAAACATCCATTCAATCAATAAAAAACCAAATAAATCCATCACCTGACCAATCATATTAAATCCATTACCAATAAAGCAAGAAGGATAACAGATTACTGTAATCTTTTTGTATTATTCTCACGTTTACCCCATTTTTGTTATTCCCCAAATGTTTATTCCATTTTGCGTATTTTTAAAAATATCTTATTATTGAGTTATAACAAAATAAATGAAATATAGATTGATTGCCTTATGATTTGTGTATATTTGTTTTGCAAGTTCTTTCAAACATTTACAAACATTACAAAAAAGTGGTATTCAAGAGAGCATCTTTTAGAAGAGGACTATCTTTTATGAAGTTCTCGCAAGTATTATCATTGAACTGGTTGGTACCTATGAAATCGAATTTTCAAAAAATCAGGTTATAACCCGTAAAATACACATAGGTTGTGTAAGTCCATCGATCGTGCCGCTTCAGTTTTCATACAGTAGACGAATTTATTTCCGTAAAAAAACAATATATTTCAAGCACTTTTCATTCAGAAATTTATTTCTCGTTTTCCTTACGTTTCAAGACTATTTCAAGAAGTTGTACAAAATGAAATAGACAATTTGGTTTACCATTAATCAATGGGCTATTAAAGTTAATGTAATTATAACCTTCGTTCACTTTTATGAATAAATTATGGACGCATAAAGCAATCAATATATTCATATTCACACCACACCCCATCCATATATCAAAATTATATATTTTAAATCCGTATTTCAGGTGAATGAGGACAATAAATACATTTTCGATCACTCATTGATGAATTTGTTGACGTTTTCTTTTAATTTTCCAACGACTGAATTTTAGTTTATGTCAATACAATATGTATACACAAGTGAAAATATGCACGTCCTAAGAATCGAATGATAATTGGTTCAACGTATTTTCTTAACAGTTTGTATTATTCTACTAGTTACAATTAAGCTGATCCTTTTTAGTTTGGAGAAATACAACGGTATATCAATATGTACACAAATAAATAAATGTCTACGTTTTTATTTCGAATGTCACTTTACTTTACTTTACTGTATGTACTGACGCACAAAACAAATATAGTTAGCTACACTTATTGTTCACTTTTAATCTGTTCCTATCCTCATCAGTGGCGTTTCAAGCATAGATTAAAGACTGTGAATGCCCTGTCCCCATTAAAACTCCAAAGAAGAAGACGAAAGAATCCTTGAAGAGTATTTATACGGCAGGCGAGGCTCCACCATAAACATTCCGTCCTCCTTCTCCATTTGTTTAGCACTATCTAGATCCATCCATTGCAATCACATAGTAATCGAGATTATCATCCATTTATCACAATTTTCAATATTGTCAATTATTGAATACATATTCATACAAGAATGAAAAGGAAAAAAAAGCCCCGACTGAATACAAGATTGAAATGCTGTTTCATTAAAGAGCTTAAATTTCCTGATAAAATACTTTTTATTCTTAATTTTTCTTCTTCCTGACCGTTATGTGTGTTGCCAATTCGCCATACAAGAGTCATTAACCGATCAGTTCTCTAATACATTCAAATTCATATGTATTTATGTTTCTGCCCAAATTTGTTTCCAACCAAACTAACATCATTACAACCAAATTAAACTACTAGTACTATGTATGACAGTGTCGATACGAATCTGATATGAATAAATTTGTTGTACGTGTAAGTCAGGCAAGCCTCGGGCAAGCTGGTGTTCGTCCTGTTAAAGACAACAAGTTCGGGTTAGGAGTGAGCTTAAACTGTTGTTGAAATTTAACTAACCTAAAATATTAGTATTTCAATCAGGAGCGAAAGGTATTCACACATTTCAATTATCACTGAATGCTATTATTACTGAATCCTATTCAAACAGGATTGTAGCTCACTAAAAAAAGAGTTCACTTATTAGTGCAAGATTCCTTATTATAAACCAATACAAATGATCATGCTATTACTATCTCATTCATTTCATAATCAATTTCTGCCCCACATGCATGACGCCCAGAAAACATATTCGCGAACTTCTGTTTTTAATGCTTGCTCCGTCCAATAAATTGCAATGAACTCAAATTGTTAATACATTAATTAGTTGAGCGATGGTCATTGTCTGCTTTCTGTACAACATTTTGATTTTTCATGAACGCGAGATTAGGAGAATCTATGATCCGTTTCCATGGATACGAATGTATTCCTGATGATTTCGTTATTCTTCATATGATTACAACATCGCTAATAGCCATCGTACAAATTAAATCCACATTTCATAAATCAAGTTCAATCAGGATACGTTTTAAAACAGCTAGACAAAACTGGCAAACTGGCGATGAGCAGAGAGAGAGGAATAGTCCACAAATGGCACAAAGCTTCATAAAGTATGCGTAGTAGTTCTCCAACTTCCACTGGAAAGAAGCATCGGCATTTGGAGTTTCTTTCTTACTTTCTTCTGACTTTTAAATAGTTCCATTATCTTTGAAGAAAAATACCAACAGCATTAAATCCAGATGACACTCTCATGAGCAGTCAGAGTACTCGATATGTTAGAAAAGATATCCATCTAGATGCTCACTTCAAAAGCTCCCGACGTCAATGAAAATATAGTCGTAGACACTAAGGTAGCCCAAGTATGAAGAATTAATTGCTTTTTAATTCCTGCTCATTTATGTTCCTAAAGTATCATGATCACACATCTTAGAGCCGCTCTTTGAAGGAGTACATCTTCCCGAAAGTTTCGCGAATTTCAGCTGACATTGGTGGAGAGTTATTGAAGATATCTGCGATGAAAGAAAAGAGAAGAAAGAGAATAAAAAGAAATTAGTTTTAATCATATAAATGCATTTTTACAACGTAGAAAACAACAAAGCAAATATGAATTATAGATAAATAGATAACGCAATGTAAGTAAAGTGGATATAGGAATTCATGGTCTAAAGGGATAAAATAAGGCGATCTCGAGGTCCTAATTATCATGTTTATAATCACAATTCAAGTTAGGAAATCTATTTAGAGTACATGTATAACGTACTTCTCCTAGAGTATAACCCTCAAAATATACTAATTTTAATTCATGCATAAGACTTTCAAACCAATGGTTAAATATGGGTAAGGAGAATGATTATTATTCATAGATTATTGCAATAAATGTGTACATATTATAAAGAGCTTTCATTATATCATGATTCAACCAGTGTTGTCAATTAGATATCATAAAAGAGTGCTTAAATATGCAGTCTACTAAATCATCATTTTGATACGAGTAAGAATGTTTTAATGAAATACCAAACTGTTCGCAACAAAAAAACTTAACATTAATATTTTTCTTATCAAGGCTCATGTTACGAAATAAATAGTTATGTATACAATTTTTGAAAGCACCAAGATCTTGCTTTAACCACATGGTTATATTTCTCTTCTTAAATAATGACTAAAATGTAGTAGAAAATTATATATTTCAATATGTTATATTTTGTATTCCTAATACCTTTTTACTTTAGCATGGTGAACAACAAAAGCAGCAAGGCATATGATAAGATGTAAAATCTATGATCTGAAATTCTTATTAAATATGTAACAATAAAATTATTATCAAACATTGCTGTTGCACTTCAAACCATGGAAATGATAATTTAAAAAAGGGGCTAGTGATATTCACATTGTATCAATTAGCCTGAATATGATTAAAGTTCGATAAATTCATAGGAGATTTTTTTTATATTTTTATCGGGAACATTCTCTTTTTTAAGTGAAGTTCAGAAGTCAAGAGTATGGTCACATGACTTCAACATAAACTGTCAAGGAGTAATCACGTCATAATATGCGTGAATTCTCACTTGAATTACCCCCGATTCGATTATTTAGATTAGATTGTTTAAAAGGAAACTATAAACGGAGATATTTAGAGAATAGGATACGCGCAGAGAGGGAGAACGTAAGGTTTTCTTGCATGAGGCATTTTGATTTGTTGAAGCAACCTGTGTCATTGTGGCACTGAACCTTATAAAACAAATTAAATCTTGAGGAAACTGTTTAGCACTAAACGCTCCAAACATCCCATCTATTATCAAATAAAGCATGAATCAGGGTGGATGTGGTCTCTTCTGTCTCTATGTCCAAGTTTATCGAGAAATACTTCGAGTCAATCGCACAATTTCGCGCATTTTCGAGCTACAAGCAAGTCAGCAACACTTTGATTCAGATGAACAAAATGTTAATCAAATCACAAATGCTCGTCCTTCGCTCTCCAACAAATAAACTCTTTCAGTCCTCCCAATGCATTCCTACATTTGATTCTAATGGATAACAGACCTTTGCGCTCCGAGTGGGTTAAGCGATTTTTCAATATGCACTGCAAGAAGTTAAACAGTCAAAAGGTGTAACAATTGAATCATACATTTGCCTGATTTTTTGTGGAACTAATTTTCTAGAGAAAGCAAATGAACCCCATGTCGTATTTGTTTGTCGCATGGTGGCCATTTTCACTATCAATGTACCACCCGACTTCGTTTACGCCAATTTCATTTCTCTTTTATGTACTTCTCTCCGTTCCCACAAAAAATTGACTGTAATTGCTGCATTTTGACAGGTACAATATAGATTTTGAAATGGTTATTACCATGAATTGCTTCTATTTCCATCTTTTAACGTTAGGTTATACTTTCCCCTTTAGAGATCTCAAATACCATCGGGGCCGTTCCTTCATTTTATCTTATACGAAGCTATTGTATTGGGATAATATCCCCGAATATACAATTTATGGAATTTGATTAATCAAAATAAGGGGCAGTCACGGATATTTTTGAGAAAATTCACGAAGGACATAGAGAAGAGAAAATGTATTACATTAGAGATATTTTACGAATTGAATTTTTCAATGGATTCTTGACAGACAAAACGTGGTTTGACATGAATAGTGAACAAGATGAATTCCTTCCACAAGTGCAGTTCGTAACTTTCTTGATTTATATCCAGAGATATTCGAAACCAAAGATAAAAAGATGGAAAGGGGGAGCGGCCTTACATTCGTGTTTCACCTGAACTCGTGACCTGCTTCTGCCTGTTCTTTGCAAAGAAAGTTTTCATTGTGTAACTAAATTTCTAATTTTGAAAATGATGCAGGTAGGAACAAAAATTTGATTCAGTTGAGATCGTAAAGAGATAATAACAAGTTATTTCCTGTTGTACAATTCTAAGTGTTGACAATTCTACTAACGAAGCGAGAGTGTATGTTAAGAGAAAGGATGAGGATAATAATGATGATGATGATGATGATGATGATGATGATGATGAGGAAGATGATGATGAGGAAGATGAGGATAATAATAATGATGATGATATTGATAATGATGATATTGATAATGATGAGGAAGATAAGGATGATGATGATGATGATAATAATGATGATGATGATGATGATGATGATGATGATGATGAGGATGATGATAATGAGGAAGATAAGGATAATAATAATGATGATGATATTGATAATGATGATATTGATAATGATGAGGAAGATAAGGATGATGATGATGATGATATTGATGATGATGATGATGATGATGATGATGAGGAAGATGAGGATAATAATAATGATGATGATATTGATAATGATGATATTGATAATGATGAGGAAGATAAGGATGATGATGATGATGATATTGATGATGATGATGATGATGATTATAATAATGATGAGGATGATAATGATGATGATATTGATGATAATGATAATGATGATGATGACAATGATGATTGTTCATGATATGCGGCATGTGTGGTGGAACTCGAGATCTTTCGATAAATCATGAATCACTGTTGTCCCCCGAAATTTTAAGATTACAGGCCCTTTGGTACTCAGGCATGTGTTTTCAACAAATTGTTGACAGATTTTGTCCTACACTATGATTCGAAAATGGCTCTAGCGACACCCCTGTATCATTGTTATTACGGATGCTTACCATGGACTTCCTCCTCCGAAAGCACCGTTGGGTCTGGTGTTGTCTTTCCTTGGCCCTCCCATGATACCATTGAAGTGGCACTCTGCTTGTTGTTGGACACCAAAAGCCGCTGGGATCATTGCAGAGGTGTAGGGGTTCCAGAACGTGATTCCACGGGGATACGACGGGTACGCTAGCCTCATGGGAGGTAGCCCAGCATGTGTAACCGGTGGCTGAATCAGAGTCTTATCATGAGAAGCAGTGAGGGGAGAGAAAGCCGACTTGAGTCCTGCGGTACATACAGGGGTTGTAGACAAGTACGGGCGATGTGCGATGCAGGGTGGCTCGGCCACCGACGGTACAGTGGTTGCCGTCGTCGGGTACGTGACAGAGTCTGTGGTCAATGCCGTTGACGGCGTCGACGACGATGACGAAGCAGCTGATACTTCGCGTTGGCAATTGAGAAGTTGTTCGATGGCCTGCACGACATCGCCGTCGCAGCCTTGGAGCATGAGTTCAAGAACGGCTCGCTTCTGCGTCGGGAACAACCGACAAAGTACTTCAATGGGCGGTCGCTGACCCTTCGCGCCACCAAGTCCAGACTGTCCAGCGAAGCTCAAGCTCGACGCAAGGGCTGCGGCAGCTGACGCAGTGGTTGACGGCTGCTGTTGCATGAACCCAAGCCTCCTTGCCTCACTATGCTCAAAGTCGAGTCCAGACCCTGGTTGAATCATACCAAACCCTGGTGTCCTGATGACTTCACTCTGCTCTGCGGACTCTATCCTAGGAGATGCCACCGGTGATAGGGACTTGGTAGGAGACATCGTGCCTGCACTGACGCTACGTGGACTCCTTGTGTCTGGTGATGAGACTCGAGGATCTTGACTAGGTAAGCTGGTTGGACTGTGGGGTGGGGCAGGCGGCGGACTGGCTGGAGCACGGATGATCTCTAGACGAGCTCTCTTCTGATCCGCACCACCTCCTGTACACAAACAAAAATATAAACAAAACAATTAATGAACATTGTGAATAAGTACAGTAATTGTCATTTTTAAACATAAACAAAAGAAACGAAATTCTTATAGTGTGGTGCTGATATATATAAAATGATTCGATACAGTATTGCGAAACCAGTCGGTGAGCTGCACGTTATTGAAGTATAAGTTTAGTTTTCGTTGATAGATTGTACTATGTCATTATAAATAAATTTCTTGCATCTTGTAGCAATGAAAATTGATTTGATAATACTATATCCTTATATCCTTCCATAATCGACGATAATATTAAGTTCAAAACATGAAAAGGTTATTGTCGATATCTGAATAATACGAACAAATATGGTTTCACGAAAGCTGTAAGTGCCAGAGACAGTGTTGCTCTTCTCTTTTCAAATTTATTACGACTTTTTAGTGTTTCTATTGTGAAATGTAATTTTTAATTCTGTTATACTTCCTTCGGTATTTGAGCTAAAGTAGCCTCAAGGTTGGCAAAGACTTGAAACAAAGAGAGGACTTCATATAAACTGACAATTTCATACATTTGTTTTTACTTCAAACGCAGATATCCACAGGCGGAACAAAAATCTAATTTCCATCGTTTGATAATTAGGTTATTCCTTGTCATGCTTGTCGGCCTGTTGGCTTTGGCTTGTAAATTGACGCTTCTTCAGTCTCAATAGAAACACTGTTTTTTCTTCAATGAAATAAACTGCTGGAACTGTTTTGTTTTCAGTGAATGAATTTGTGAATTATGTATTTGTTTGTTTGGGTACGATGACAGAAGTTTAAATTATACTATTCTGTACATTAATTTTGTGCAAGCTTAAAGCTACTAAAGCTTTAAATATCAATGCAATTTGTAAACATAGTATATTTGTAAAGCGCTTAGAGACATTGTAATAAGCGCTATATAACAATTAAATATTATTATTATTATTATTACATTGTGTTTGCAATACGAACTATTTACATGATATAAGGCTGCCCATTAAAACAAAGCTGAGAGAGAACAAAAATTGTAATTATTAAAAAAAATGTTTTAAAGCTTTTATCATTATTAGTCTATTGACAATTATTATGATGAATGACGATACTTAACAAAGCGGAGTGAAAAACGTTTTCAATTAATACTTGGAATGCATGAAAAGCTGTTATGCCGACATTACCAACCTCTCGGTAAGATTGCTCGGATTACTAAAATAAGAAAATGACGGATTCATTCAAGACATCTGTTAATGTTAAGTCAAGATAGTCAATGCTAATTTGTACAAAAAAACTATTTTTCCATCAACAAACAATTTACAAGTCGCCGTTAATATTGACATGAAGTCACTCAATGCATTCATCTCGAAAAAACATACGAGCGAGTACACATTGTATAGGAAAAGAATGAAAAGCAACTTCTTGGACGGAGTCTTGTTTTCACTTAATTTCATCGTCATAGAAGACTCGTTTTTCATTGTAACATATTGATCATTGAAACGGATCTTGGTATGAGCACGTGACAAGACAGAGAGCGGTATGTTTTAACCATGATGCCCGACATAAGGCCATGTCCTTTTTTGCTTCCACATCAAAGAAAAAGGATTATACTTTCTTTGTGTACGAGCGTAAGAAATCTCTCCTATTTATGTGGGAAGCACACAGTCGCAACTGGAAGAGTTGATAAAGAAGTGAATGTTTTCCAGTGTTTTGACGGTTATTATTCCACTGTTATGTGACATTGTTTGTTGATATCAAAATGTCGGCATCTCTTGGTTCTCTTGCCAGGCGTGTCTCGGGCGAAGTAGACCTAGCAGCTGTCGAGCCACTGCTTCATTGTCCATTTCACCCGGGGAGCTACGGGAGCCTTTCCGCTTAGGATGGTGGTACGCGGACGAGCACAGCACGACCGCCTTACCCTCTCACACCTATTTGTCATATTTTAGTCTAAATCCTTCTTTGACTTCCTATTTTTTCAGTTTGAAAAGCCTCTTTTTCTTACTTTTCCTTTGATATATTTACTCTTACTATTCAAAGTTTTCAATAAGACCTATAGTTAGGATGTTCGGAAGAAAATTGTAGCAAGTCTTAACAGATTTAATTCGGCATGTTCTAGTAATCGAGTAAAACTTCTTGAAAAAGGAATGGATTATGCTTTTTATTATTTTTTCAATCTTGACAAAATTATATGACAGGATCACTAAATTTGTCGTAAGAGATATCTTATTATATTTTTGTTTGTTTTACCTGACTGCTAAGAAAGCATGTGTATGCGAGGGAATTGGTAATGAGGAATAATGCCTTACCAAAGAGAACCAGCGCATCGACTTGGTTTCAAACTCCCCAGTTCGAAACCAAGTTAAAAGAATGAAAGAAAAGTAATATATTTATAGAATAATGTTCTAAATTTGTAAAATAACGTCCAGTTACGAGACCACTGTTCTACCACTGAGTCATGATTATTTCAGATTTACAGTCGATTCACTTATATTATTTATAGATTTTATTATCCTGATAAATTAAGCTTTATTGATCATAAGCCTATAATTCTTCGTTCAATATATGAACGTAATATGGAGTCTCAAGTTCAGACTTTTCAGTGGAAAAACAAAACAGTGAAGAAAAAAACTGACCTACTGTAATAATCACATGAGAAAAACGTTTTTTTAATTACGAAATATCAACGCTATTATAATTCAATTTTGTCGTAACATAATCATGAGGAATATCAAATAGTCTCCATCATCAAAGAAATTTCAAATACATCCTTATAATCAAATTGAATGAACTTTCAAATCTATGTCTTCGACAAAGTTGAAAGATTAAAAAAATATATATAATCTTTTATGAGCACTATAATCTGCACAAGGTTCGTCTGTTTCTCGCTTTGCATGCACCCTGTCAGACGACGACTTTAGACGTGTAAGAGGTACATCCAGCCACCGAAGAACAATCGTAATATTTTTCAATTTCTATTTCCCCCTTTTCTGCACTGACCGTCAGAAGCCAAAGCACCGTGAAAACAACCCTTTCTCGAAAATGAAATGGGGAAGAGAATATGTGTCATCTTGAATCGAATACAATAATTGACAATTGAATTGAGGACGTGCGAAGTTCACAATGTGTAAAATGTGAAACTGTGCTATAAGAGTCTGATTCATACAATATGGCACGCATCAGTTATCTTCCCATCTCCCCTTTATGTTCTTCAATATCATATTGAGGTCCTTATTCATTTGTTAAAGATCACGAGTTCACTAAAAGGGGGCCAGGCGCCACTTAACCAAATTCACATCAGCATTCATACGCAAGTTTGGTAACTGAGCCATTATGGCAGAACAAAATATTAACTAACAAACTTGATATTTTGGTTTATTATATGGAAAACAGAATCATGTGAGTTGTAAATCTGAAATTCACATGATTTCGATTTAAAAAAAACATGTATCAGTACTAATAACTCCAGTTCACCGTTATTTTGATTATTTTTCATTTTTTTATTATCGAAAAGAGTCGGCAGACGTTTGAATGTTAACATTTTGTTTTTCATTTTTATATTATATTTGTTTTAAACATTATGTATGATCATGAGCATAACAATTTGATTTTGTTTGATTACAGAATAGTTATCGAATGGAATTATTAATGAGAATAAAATTTGAGACTCCAGTTCCATTTCATACTCGCATATGGTCAACGTTATTTGTTTACACTTAGGAGAGACAGAGAGATAATGGTTGTATGTGTGCGCGCGTGTGTGCGTAGGTGTGTGTGTGTGTGTGTGGGTGTGTATGTGTGAGAGGGAGAGAGAGAGAAACAGGGAGATGGGAGAGAGAAAGAGGGTGTAATTGTGTGTGTGTATGTGTGTGAGAGTGTGTGATAGATATATATATAGAGAGAGAGAGAGAGAGAGAGAGAGAAAGAAAGAAAGAAAGAGAATGAAAGAGAAAGAAAGAAAAAGAAAGAAAGAAAGAAACAATCGAGATGTAGAAACAAGATGCTGCTTGTTTGATTGATTGATTTGATATACACCGATATACGGGTTAAAATATTTGAAAAACATTGGAATTGTCTAGAAAAGAAAAAGCATGCATGCCGGTGTTAGATTTTATGGATGTATATAACAGACGACCGAACGACAACGCGGGAAAAGATAATGGATTTCGTCCTTGGTCGAACACATCACGGATCATCACCTATGAGACTGCACCAAACGGATAGTTATGAATCAATAAATTAAAAAAATGAAATCCTCTTGTCAGCTGACCAGTGACGGTGGGAAGCCGAAATATTTTAAAGGATTTTCAGAGATTTTGTTCAGAGGGATTTGACAGGTTTAGTGTTTGTGGTCATTCTGGTCGAGGCAGGGATTCTGGAGGTCAAGTTCCATCTTGTGTTTTCAGGTTTTTTCTTTCCTTCAGGACGAGGAGTGAAGATAGGTGTGAAAAGAGAACGAGCCTCGACCTAATAAGACTACAACCAAGATGCCAATCTAGACAAGTGAAGATAGCTAGCTATCAGTGCCATCATAACTCACCATGTCACCTTCTCTGTAATCTAATCAATTGACTTAAATGCGATTTAATCCTCTTCCATATATCGATATGACGTGCAATAGGAAAAATCACTCGCCCTTCTTCAAATCGGCAAGTACGCGTAATGTGAGGTGGACGAACATGGCGGACTCGCTGAGGTGAAGTGATCAAATGTGTCGTATTAACATCCCCCTAAAAACGACTCTTCGCAGAGATTTTCTAAACGCATCACTCAAATTGTGTTAAATGGATCAGTTTCTATATTGTGGAAGAAGATTTCGAGAAAAGGGAGTGTAAAAGCGCGGGAGAGAAACGAAGGTGTTGATACTTAACTGCTCCCAGCGGACGGCGGTTCGCTTCTACGCCGACCCGACGCCGCTATCTGAATACCGAGGGACCCGTCTTTGAGTCGCTACCGCCCGTATCATCAGAAGCGGAGATGTTGTCAAAAGACATTGCATAAACTATCCGTGGAGAAATAAGAGTCCGGTGTTTAACAAACGCCCCTCACTTTGGGAGATACAAAAACCGTTTAAGCGAGAACAAAATTATTCGCCTCAACACCTGGGAAAGGAGTAAAAAGCAAAGCTGACATTATCCGACAAGCGCCATGTAATAAGCTTGTTTCCAGGTATATCTTTAAGAGATTCTTTACTTCTTGTTTTCACTTTAGACCAACCGTCCTTCTCCTTTCCTCTCTTATTTTGTTTGTTCATATTCTATGCCTCTTGTGTCCATTTTATCTACACCTAAGAACTTTATTTTCCGTATAAACTTCGGATTTCTTTTATCTTCCTCATTATCTTTTTCTTTTCTTAATTTGCACATTGGCTCTTCCCCAAACGGCTTCCAACTTATGGTGTATTTCTTCTGAAAGATTCAAATGATGGAATCGATCCCTTCTTTTCCCCAATCATCATAATACTTTGTTTCTTTCTTTCTTAGACTGAGCCACTAACACTTATATCATACATGATACTAAATTGTCATGTTCATCTTTATCTTACAGCTATTTAAACTCGTCAACTCCTTTACATATTATCGTCCTTGTTTTCACGAAGTGACGGTAGTGAGGAAAATCGTAACGCAAAGTGAATGCAATTTTATGCTCTATATCTTCATTAGGAAAACCGTTAGGGGTTAATAGTGCTATAAAAAAATCGACTAACAGCTACAAATAAAGAAATACTGGCGCTTTTTATTTTGCACTTGTCACAGTAAAACACAAAGAATGCAAATGATTGATTTCGGTATTTTGAGTATTCTTCCTTGAATACTCTGATGAGTGCAAGGCGAAAAAAATGTATTCTCAATTCAAATCTGTTCTTTAATTATAGAAAGCTCTTTCAATGTTCCTTCAATATTCACCATTGTCACAAAAAGCACATCTCATTCACGACACTTCTATTTGACCTATTTCCAAACATTTCCCAAGTTTTCAGCCTCGTCTTTGTTCTCTCCCATCTCATCCTTTCTCCTCATTCAAGAAGGATTCTTTGTTACCCTCCTGAACTTTGACGAGGAAAGATCCATCCATCTATGAGCACTGGCTGTATCAAGATTCTGATGCGATTTGTCGCAATTTAATTAGATGGCAATCGGAGCATATGATACGCCGTCCCGAGCGGCCTAGCTGCTGGGAGCAGAGGCATCAAGATGGTTGACGGCGGCTTGAGATAATGTTAGATCATAGAGTTCAAAGGATAATAACGTGCCAGTGGACTTGTTTATTACGTATATTCAAGCCAAGGGAATAGAGAAATATTGAGAATGGGTGTCGCATGGAAGGTTAACTGAAGTTCGCTCAGCATCTATACTTGGAAGTTCACAAACTTTTAAACCTTAATAACCTTAAAAACAATAACATTACACATGGTATTCAAAATTGAAGAGAAATTTTGCACCTCAAAACAATGAATCAAACATTCAAACTGGTTGATGGTAAAGAGCCGGTACTGCACAATCATATGAGATGTTCTAATGATAACACGAGATTTTGCTAAAATAGTTAGGAGTATATTAGCCTATACACAATAATCTGATAACTATTATGTAAAAGAATTTATTAGGAAGAGTTTGCTTCATAGCATGAAATTGCCTTGACAGTGTTACTTTCAAATATAGCATTGAATGAAATTTGAATAGTAGGAAATTTCAGATTAAAAAAAATGCACGGGACGCCATTTACTGCAAAGCGAGTTTTGTCACTAAAATCATAGCACTGGAAATACTTTCACTTTGAGTGAGGTAGAGACGAAGATATATAGACAATGTTGTTGTAATTACTAAGATATGGCAGCTACCGAACTATTCACTTGTTCCATATTCATATATTAATTACTCATTAACATGTTGTAATAGTCTGATGAAAATGGTATTGTGAAAAGTGAATAAATACAATATAATTTAACGAAATAGCGTCTTCTATTTGACTAATATTTTCCTTTTCACCGTGTTTTTGGCTATAGTCACAATCATAGTAGCGACAGACGTTATATCTTAGGCCCGTTGCACACGAGGCGTTATTAGGGACTTTTAGATTCTGCACGAAGAGAACGTGGACTGCCCTTTTAAGGCAACGTGACGTCACTGTCAGTGCCTTAAAAGGACGTAACATTGCCTTAAAAGGGCAGTCCACGTTCTCCGTAGTGCAAATCTAAAAGTCCCTATTGGCTGACGTACGACTGCGTCAGGGTATGACGCAGTTCATCTCAGGTGAGAGTAGTACCGTCAAAAGTGTGAAATGGGAAATAAACACAGCAAACATTGGGTTGAATTTTTTGACGCATGCGCTAATTGCCTTTAAAGGTCTATCACCGAAGTTAATAACTTAGAGGACGTATTCACTGAGTTTATGTAATATTAATATTTTTAACGAAAGTTTCTCTTGACGACTGAAAAGCTAGCCAGAGGCTTGCCCGATATGGCAACAACCAATGCACTGTATCCAAAGTGAATTCTACTTCTAGAAATGCAAATTTGCATACCAGGTGACACAAATAGTTGGTATACCAGGGGGTGTATCACAAAGACTAAGTTTAAAAATTAAGTTGGACTTAACTATGGCAAGCTATTCATGCCACTGGTTGCTCTCACCATTGGTCTCTCAATTATGATCTTTAGATAATATTTTATCCTTCAAAAACGAACTATCAAAAGATGTAAATTCTGTAGATTTGTGCCCACGGTTTGTACGTCCCTTGAGAGACTAATGCGAGTAAATGGTGAGAGCAAACAGTGGCATTAACAGCCTAGATATTTTAGTCCAACTCAAGTAAATCTTATTCTTTGCGGAACACTCCCCAGGTTTATTGAAATGACACCGGGCATTTGAAATACAGCAGCAGGAGAAATAAAAACGAAATTGTAACAAGTGTTGGCTCTTATTTAGTTGTGTTGACCACGGTGTTGAGAGGAGGGACAATTAAGAATACATCAAAACAGGTATCAACCCTCAGCCGTCGTAACTGATACAGAACGAACAAACAATGATGTCCTCATTATCGGCTTAACAAGGAACCCCTGCACGGCTTGTTTGGACATTCCACGGCACATTAAACTCAACACCTTATACCTATAAGGGGTGAAATAAGGGATACCTTGATCAGGAGAAAGGGGCAGGATGACTGGTATGGGAGGGTCTGTGGTAGAATGATATTCAGAGGGCAAGTCTTTACGGTATATAGCGATAAATACAAGGACTTGATTTCAATGTTCGTGAAGAAAGCGATAAAGTAGCAAATGTCAAAAAGTGTATTCAACGCATTCATTATCAATTATGATCAGCAATTCCTGCGCAAAAATTAATTCAAAACCGCAAATCACTGTCCTATTTTCAACCAAAAACATATTTACATCTTTTTTTCATTAATGATTACGAAAAGACCCTACACTTCTAAAGTGATGATAACCATGTATTCATAACCATTGAACAACAGCGACCATTGACGTTGACAGATGTCAATTATTTTAAAATGATTGCACAAATAGAATGTTTTTTATTTACTAATTATGATATTCTATTTAATACGCCAGTGTGCAATGATTGATAATTGAATCAGTGGTAAAAATATAATGATAAGGGGGGAAGGAAGAATACCCTGCTACTCTACAAATTGCAGTGTCCTCATTGAACCTGCTTTTGATTGGCTTGGATCAATAAGCGTGCGACTAATGTTTCGTAACATACGGTAGGTTGTTATCTCGCCTTGTAAGAGCTTATTTGTAATTCATGCTGGGGATGTCCTTAACGTCAGGTCACGCAAAACAAGTTTAGCAAGCAATACCCATGATATACCCCACTTATTGTTTCAAATGCATCTCCTACCGTTTAATTGTTTCAAGTGTTCTTCTAACTCGGTAAAAACGTGTTTTATCTTTACCTTATGAATGTTTATACAAAGTCAACTTATATTTCATAGTGAGTAAGTCATTGCACAAGGCAATACAGGGATATTATTAGTTGATGATTCGCATATACGTGAAAATTGAATTCGGTGTATTTTTGTCTCAATGGTTTAAGAAGCCCAAGTTGCCGTATTATGCAAGGTCAGGTTAAATAAAAGTTATTATTGAGGTTTGAGAGTTTTCCCATCTCTTTCATTACAAGAGTAAACTTTGTTCTTAAAATAATCTGAAATTTAAGATGAAAAAAGATTTATTTGTTAGAGGCTGGTCACCAAACTAGTTTTTTAATCTATGGGTACTTTCTTTTTTTCCTATGTTGTTATTGATTTTCGGTAACACTAATCATTTTCAAAATAACCTTACTTACTATGTAATCCACAATCTGAGAACATTATCTTATCGACAGTTTCCTGTCAAAGCTGCAATTGCACTCTGAAGTACTGAATATATTTTGCGAGAGTTTGTTCATCTTCAGACTGGGAGACTAAACACAATTCAGTTGGGATGATAATCTCGAGAGGCATCAACTCAAGACTGCCATGGATGAAGGTGGGTACGATGTCATCGTTATTGACAGCAATCGCTTCAAACCAATGGAATTGATTTTTCATCCACATTTGGGCGCAAGGTGTGGACGAAATATCCTCTTATTTTTGTCGAGAAGTGTCTTTGAACTTCTCTCTGTTTTTATCTTGATGCATGGAAGAGAGCTGGAGCTATGACACCCGTGTGACCCAGATCTGGACTTGAGGCAATAGTTCCTCAAACTTGTGATAAACAGTATAACTCACCACATAATACTCAACATGTGGTAATGAAAGGAAAAAGCAGAAGAAAATGTCTTAAGGGAGAAACTAGGAAGTAAACAAGCTCCTTCCGCTGAAAATCAAAGAGTTTCATGTGGTTGAAGTATTCGATTCATTTTTAAGGCAATTTTTTTTTTCCCGAGGGTTAGTTTGAATTATTGAAAGGTGACACTGCGTGCGCATGGAAAAACGTTCGTCAAAACTTCCAAATATCTTGATATCCTTCTTACAAGACAGAGGTTAAATCTGAATGCTACACATAAACTTCCATCACACAACGCAAACTAAAAGTAAACCTTTTAAGGCCACAATGTAGGGTTTACTTCTCAAGACTTTCCGATTGATGTGATTTTTAAAGATTTTGATTCTTAGCGTGAAATATTCTAAATTCTAAACTTTCAAGACACTCCTGCAGTGGCCCGGTTGTGCGGAATGTTCAACTGAAAAAAAAGTTATAATTATGGTAATGATGAATTTACGTGATTCTGGGGGCAATAACCGAGAAAAGAATGTTACCTAGTTGACAGGGGAAGAATGGACCAAAAACAACGACAAAAACAGTCCCTAACTACCAGAATGGCCATGATACATTCCTGATTAGCATTCCTTAGGCGGCGCAAGGATTGAGGGGGGTGGGGAGGTTTAAGGTGTGAAGTTTTCGGATTGAGGATACTTATTATTCTTCTATGTATATTTACTCTTCAAAATGTCCTTACTCTTCTCGTCTTACTATACCATGGAAATATTTTTTTTCTATTTTGGTAGGGCATAGGGGGGTTGGAGGTTAACCTGAGCCCCCATGAAGATATTCCTACATTACTTCAGCTGATCTCCCCCAGTCCCAGAAGCTGCCACAGGTAACGTAAATCCAGGCCATCACACGTACACTCACAGCAAGAAACTGTACGTAACCACGACATACTCTATGAGATATGGTGTGTTGACAGCAATGCTATTTTCAGGAGAGCAAGACAACGGTAGGTATGACCATCTTGACAGACAATGAAATAAAGAATATATATATATATATATATATATATACATAATGGCACCGACTGCATTTGGACAGTCCGACACCTCATCGCAAAACATAAATGTGATGTCTGTCCTTCGTGTCCTTATTTTATTTTTACATTTTCACTATAATGAAAATATATCTGGACAGCTTAGCTCTGACCACGGGAAGAAATCTTATCGATTTCTTGTTTGATTTGTATTGTATATTATCATGTTGTAAAAGGTAAACATGGATCAAAATGACTGTCAGTATAAAACTTATAAGAAATCAGAAAACGACAGGTATGTTTAAAAGAAATAACCGTAAATTGTGCCCATCAGACGATAAACAGTTCTATTGGAATACCTAAATATGGCTTTTCTGACGTATCCGTGTCTTGAACCTCCCTGTCTTTTACTCTCAATCTTGCAAATGGTATCAGATTATAATCATCTTGTTCATTTGACTAAAATCATATTCTTAATTACTTTACGCGAAGGTATTTCCATAAATAGTCTGATCAGAAATATAGGCCAATGGTAACACTGAGGACTGTTCATGTCTCTGTTTAAAGGCACATGTTTGTCATGTGTTTTATCAAATTATTTCATGAAAGAGAGTTAATGTTTAGGTTTTCAAAACGGGTGATCAGGTATCAAGAGCAACGTGTTAAGTACCAGTAAAGGGGTGATAGTCACAAAGAACAGAACATCTGCTTCTCAGACTTACAATCGATGGCTTGTATTATTTGTAGAGTCGCTCTTTACCCTTTCCCGTGCCATCTCTCTTTGGAAATGGAGCTCCGCAGAGCAGGAACTCCATCGCTTCTCACCTTCCTCTGGCACAGTCCATGGGTCGGATACGGCACTAGGAAATACCAGTGGACGAGGAGACCAAAGCGGATGTGGAAAGAGAGAGATGGATAGTAAAGGCATTCTACGCGAGTTGTCATGGATGTCTATCTTTCTGATGATCATCCTCTGTGAATTCACACTCGGAAAATTGATCAATGAGGAAAGGTTGAAACATCAGGAAATAACAACATCATGCCTTCTACAGGAAGAACACGTGTATAAGACAAGAGAAACTACAGATACGCGATCCATAGGTATGTCACTGGGTCAAAGTGTTTCTCTGGTGTTGCGCCTGAGGAAAGGGTATTTCTGGTTAATGGAACTCAGAAAGGAAACTGGGATCGTTTTGTGACCGCATTGTCTATAACCATTGTTGATAGATCGATGATGAAATACAGTGGTCAGTGTTAAGATACCGTGTGCTGTCGACATGTTGGTCATAGTGTATACAAAAATCGGATCGCTTTGATTAGTGCACCTGTCCATTAAAGACGATACACAATGCAAGCATTTGCGATAATCAGAATTGGAAAATGGCGCCATTTTAAGTTTCAGACGACATTATCCTTCGTAATGGACTACAAAAAGTGAGACTCTTCATCCGAACTCTTGAAAATATAGAAAAAGCTCACCCTTAATAATTGAGTCCCACGATTAACAATTCTTTCTAAAGAAAATGTAGAGTGAATATCTTTCACATAAGATAGTTGTGTGCATTTGGAATGATCAGACATTTCCTCCCTCACACAAGTATATAATGTGTGGCCTATAGAAATGAGGAGCTACATTGTTGTTTGTGCCTCTTTTTGGGAAGAGTTTTCTTACAGCCCACATTTTCTTCATGAAAGGAATACGGTCTGCAGACGGTATATAAACAACCATGTTCCATCAAGGAAGACAAAAACATTTGAGGCATAGAAATACTAAAGACAATGTGTTTTGGGATATTGAAATAAGTATATTCAGACGTCGATATAAGTTATCAATATTTTTTTTTTAAAGCGTGCCAATCTCAACCATTGAATTTTGAAGGAAACACAACCTGAAGATTTTTTTTTACAAATGTTAACATAATATTATTATCCCAAGGTGGCTGAAAATGTACACGACCTCGCTGCCTTGAACAACTCAAAATTTATTTTAATCACCCCTTACTGTTTCAATGTTTAATCTCCATGGAAACATAAACCTGATAAAATTCATCATATACCAGTTGTCTGTCACAGCAACAGAACGAAAAAGTGACAGCGAAAGAAATATACGTACATCCAACCATCGTTTTGCCTATGGCCATCTATGTAGACCTTCATGGTAATGGTATATCTGGACTATCAGGCTGTTAAAACTGAAGGTCACAACAGGAGAGGTGTTAGGATTACTGGTGGCATGATACCAAAACGAACCGGAAGTGAACTGGAACTTCTGAAAAGCTCCTTGTATACGCGACCTCGTCACCTGTGTTATTGTATCTCTTCGAATCTTTTCAGTGCCTAGGTTAGAAGCTACACACCATTTCCCCAGCTATTTTCCTCCAAAATCGATGACATTCGATTTTCTTTCCGCAATGAAATGATAGGAAAAAATATCTCCTTCCTTGAAGAGACACGAGATGATAAAATAGCAGATGGCTGTTCGTCTCCCAGCGGAATTTGTCGGCGAACGACAGCTAGGGGTTGATAGTGACATTAAGTCTTGCGATTTGTAAGCAGTGCAGGAAATACCCGTGGTTATTGTGCGAAATATAACAGTCTAAAATGGCGACAGATCGATAAAATATATGTCCTTGAGAGTAGATCTCTATAGAAGTAACACCAATTGTATAAGGAGTCTTCATCTTATGAAGATGTATCTTTCTAGAATTATTTAATATGTGTTAAATGAATAAGAATTGATATTGGAATCATTTTATAGTAGTGGGTTCTTAAAAGAGACAAAACTATAACGAGGAAAATGATGATGATTATGATCATGAAAACCACAAACGATTATATGTTGAGTTTGAATGATTTGATGGTGGTGAAGGGTTTTTTTGAATTGGTGTTTTGGTTTCCATTGGTATTTTAACGTTGTTAATAACATAAGACATTGGCGATTCATTGAAAGTTGTGATAATGATGGAATGATGACTATAAGAGGGCGATGGTGATGACGACTATTATAATGTTAAAGGTAACGATGATTACGATGATAGTTTCACTGACTGATGGTGATCAAACGCCAACAGTATACAAACGGTGACGAAGTATAGATCATCAGACAAATATAAAGAGAGAGAGAGAGAAAGAGAGAGAGAGAGAGAAACAAAAGCCCTCTAAAAAACAACTCGCCATGGCTGATGGTAAGATATACATTTAACTCTTAAGCTGCCCCCATTCAATTCACCCAGTGCCACAGTGATAATCCCTATTGTGCCCGCCACTAATCCTCTGTGTGCCATGTTAATTTAAGGTAGGTTCAATTAGCGTGTGTACTTATGCACGAAAATGTGTCCGTGGCACGCGAGCGAATGAGCGTTTATGTGTGCATGGCAAGCCACCAGAAACCCAATTATGTGAGTGTGGCACGCCAGCGCATGCACAGAACAGTGTTCTTGGCACGATAAGAGTTAATGTTATTCCGCCTTTAATGCAACCTCAAGACATGTGGTCTATATTTTGTAATCATTGTAATCATTTCTTTAGTGTGGGAAGTGAGAAATATCATGTAATCCTGAACATGATAATAACCTAAGAAGAAAACAAATTACCAACAAAAAACAGCTGTGAATAAACAAACGTTCATAATGAACAAAAATAGGTGAGGAGGTGAAAACAAGAAATTAAACAGATAAATAGCTTGAAACGTATAGATCGAAAGGTGAACATTTGTAATGACAGGAATAAAATTGAAAATGATACCAGGCTCTTAGTATGTTTATACGGCTCCTATTCTATTTGATTAAATACTAACATTATCTTTGGAATGAGACGTGACAAAACATCCTAACGTGAATGTACTTTTTAACCTGCTCAGGTGTCGGAAGTTTGCTATAAACTTGTTAAAAAAAAAATCAATTAGTGTGTTTTGTCCTTGGAATATTCACATCAAAGCCTGTTGCTTCAGGTGTCAAAGGATGGCAATGTATAACTTCATTTTGAAGTTGAACTAATGAATTGGCAATTTTCTTTTTTTATATTAATCACCTTTCATTAGGTTACAAAGACCTCGAAGCGATTTTGACTACCCCAAAGAAACCTCTTAAATCGGTCGATAGTCGTTGATGATGAGATTGAGTATAACGATGCGATGTAATCATTACTAATCCAATACAATTGAGGTTTTATATTTAGGCTAACAAGCCACAAAAACTACACCTGGCAAAACCTTCTATATGCCCCTTTTCTTCTTCCATTTTCTCTCTTTCCCTCTATCGTTTACTCCTTCTTAATCCTACCATTACATAGGTCCAGTCAAATGTGAACAATTAGTTAATACAAGAAAAGAACTGTGAGCGGATGAAAGAGGTGAATACAGTTCTTTTATGAAGGTTTTGTTGGGTGTTGTTCGAGCTGGTGAGCGGGGGGCTCGGGTAAACATCAAGCGTGCCGCCCCAGCCATGGCGGACGTGGTCGGGCCCCTCACGTGCGTGTATCAACGAGTCGCGTCGGCTGGGACTGGGGCTGGGGTCTTCCACCTCTGATCTTCAAGTCTCCCTCTCTCTCTCTCTCTCACCATCTCTTTCTCTCAACACGTTGAGAGAGCGACAAAATAGCTGAGGGGCAACCTACAGTTAAATCACAGAACTAATTGAATGTCTTGTCGCTGCACGCATAGTAAATGCGTTCACGCATGAGCAGAGAAACTAAACGCAAATTAATAACAATTTCCTACGCCCGCAGTGGAAAACAAGCCCAAGTTCGTTCGGGTCTGGGAACCCCACTCTCAAAGTTCGGCTGTACTTTTGTTGTATGTCCTCGTCCTGATCCGACTAGAGACCCTAAGGGGAAGGGGCACTCTGTGCATCAAAACACATTCGTGCGGTACTAAGAGTAGAAGAAGCATTGGGAGGAGGGGGTAAGGGAGGGGGGCACTTCAGAAAATGGGCGTGACACAAATTGGTGGGTGATTTCTTCAAAGTATCTAAGGAGAAGCGGAATAGAAGGTGCAAAAAGTACACGGGTGTAGAGGTAAAAGAGCTATGACAAGAGACAGTGAGAGGAAAAAGTGCGTTTCACCTGCAATTTGGGTACTTGAATCTTAGCCCCCGGTTAAGTTGACACCTTTTGTGGGCGTTTGATGTGCCTAACACGCGGTTCGATAAGGCATGAGAGATCTTTACGCCAATATTACCCGCTCTCTCTCTCTCTCTCTCTCTCTCTCTCTCTCTCTCTCTATTGCATTCAATCGCAAAATCATACAGTGCACCTTCAAAAGTAAAAGAGAAAAAAAAAATCAATTCATATTTCTCGCAAGAAAACGGCGGGTGATAAAAGCCTAAATAAAAAAGTGCATTTGTAAGGTCGATGTCTGTGCTACTCCCAGCTGGTCACAGTAACAAACCCTCTCTTGGTAGCGTTCTACCAGCAATCGTGGTGTCGGATGTTATCAAATTGGGGTTCCAGTCTTACTACCAAGTTTGGGCTGAATTGGAATGTTGTATTCTGATTGGTTTTTACTTCGTAAAATCCCAGCCACACCAAAAAGACCAACACCAGACCGACCAGGGACCGAACAAACAATTGCATTACCCCCATTGGCCAAGAATAGATCGATTTGGAGTCGGTATAAAGTCGGATTGGCCGTATGACTGAGGTCTACAGACATTGGGAATTCGACACCAATGCATTGATTACCAATTTATGAGTATTCAAAAACATATATATTCCGTATATATTGCAACTTTCCAATAATGTTAACTGTTCTGTTTTTCTCATATGTGTGTGTAATCAATGTAATTTTCAATTTCATAATGATATAAACGTAACATTTCCGACGTTTTGTCCGAATATTTCATTGTAGAATAAAATGAAACAAATTACATTAGCTGATTATTATCAGCAGTATCCGTTAGTGGCAACAACATAATAACTATAAACTTCCCATGATTACAAATATACAAGAATGTACTCCAATTTCATTTCGTTATAAGTCATCAATGGTTCCGTTATTACATGAGATTATATTATACTTGTTCGAGTCATCTGTCTCTATTCTCACAAATCACATTTCATTATCGCACGTGGCTAATTCACTTCGAGTTATACAGTAATAACTATGGCTGAGCAATCATAATTGCAATATAATGATTACTTTGATACTAGTATATGCTCTTAAGTTGAAACGATCATTATTATTAAGATGGTGTAATTTACATGCGTGCACGCTGCCACAGCCGTAGCCCTGACCACATATTGCATTGTAATTATTCTCTCAAGTCCTTTCTAAACCTTTCTTTCCGACATCACCATCCTACCACCCCACCACCAAACCTATACGGGACCTCATGGAGTTTTATGGCCAGGCACAATGGGTACCACATCTTGCCCGGCATTCTCCCGATGCTGTAAGCAATAATGTCGGTCTAATGGCCGTCTGTACATTGTCCACGATATATTTCGTGTTTGATCCTTGCTAGAAACATATATCTTTGAGGATGATTTATCATGAACAACAACATCAATGGATACACGAATAAACGCCACCCAACCCGGCTTCATATCAGCATCCCCGCCGCCACTATCGGCTTAAAAGTAGCGCGTCTCATACCCCTTCGCACCGATCCGAACCAAGCAGACGTAAAGTAATTAATTACTGCGAATACTATTTCCTTTTTCTTCAAAATTCAACAATCATTTGTTGACTGCTACAATGTGTAAGTTAATCGCGTTTTCCAGATTATTTTGAATAAATTCGAACAACATTCTACGGTGCTACTCCTGTCCATAGTTTTATTGGCAAGTCGCTACACTGCAAACATACACATGATACAGTTACCATAACCTGGTCTATTAATATATTTTAAGGCATCGGTTTGTCCCTTTGAATTCAAACTCATGTTATTGGTAAACGGATTTAGTTTATACAATATTATATTTCATACAAATGCATTTTCTGCTGGGCGCTCTTTTATCCGACCCGTATTTCCCTCAAAACATATTGTAAAATGATTTATATTATTTGTCCGTTACTATCCTTAATAATACTTAACTTTGTGATATATTTCATAAGATTGAAACAGCTTATTGAAATTAGCACGTTGTGTTATCAATAAAGTTAATTTCAACAATACACTAAAAGGCGCCTTCAAAAAATAAAATAGTAAGTCTCTAAAAGTGCGAAAGCTTTTTTCTTGAGTAATACATTCCGTCAAAGCACAAATTTACTATCCAAGCATTAAGCAAAAATCATATTCATAATTTATCAGGAAACCAAAAGCCAAACAGTTCATTTTCAGGCCTAAAATTGCTTTAAAAGTTTGTTTAATTCACGTATTTAATGATATATCTATATTATAAGAATGAAATCTCCAAACATAATATCAATACAATTATATTCCATGTGCACCCATGCAAGCGCTCAATTTGTTTCAACACTTCATTTTTCAAGAGGTTTCTTTTGGACTTATTGAGCTAGAAATAATCCATCATTTCAATTCAGTCAGAAAGAAATACTTAAATATCAATTGATTCCTTAGAGATTCACTTAAGTTAATGGGAAGAGAGAAAAAGAGGGAAATAATTATATTTAAATGGGAAAAGAGAGACATAGCAACAAAGAGGGAGAGAATGACAGAGGGGGAGAGATGGAGTTTCAAGTTGGCGGTTAGATTTGGATGCAAAATCTTCAAATCTGTTGTATGTTACACAATAGTAATTTTACCGACAAAGGAGTTACTGAACAAAAGCAAAATACCACAAGACTCATATTATGCTATCAATAGATGGGGACATTGTTTCTGGAGGTGATTAAGCAGAAATGTGATATGTCCCGAGAGCATTTTCATTAATGTTAAAACCTTGTTATTCTTGATAATATTAGTGTTCAAGCAAAATCCCCTGCTTATAGCCGCAAGGGATGGCAGAAAGACCAGCCTCGGGAGAAAAGAGGGTTCCACTGGCGCGCAAAATATGGCGTTTTTGGAAAGTATAGTTTTGCTACTCCCTCTTTTTTTCCCTTTCTTTCTTATTCCCGATCAAGCACACAAAACAACAGGTAAGATGGCACAATTTGCTTGGTAGAAGGACTAAGGATGAAGAGAAAGAAAGGAAAATAAAAGTGTAAATGCACTTTTTTGGAGGAGAGAATTTGGCGTTAGAAGTCGGTGCCTAATGGGGCTGCTCGGCTTCAGCTTCGTGACAGAGTTCATAAAAGTACAAGCACTTGAGATATGTGTTGTTGTGAAGTGCGGCTAGAGCGATAAATTGATACTGCGCGAGTTTAGTAGGTATGGTGGAGGAAGGGGGTTGAAATGATCGGTAACTCGGGTAAGGGTAATCATGTAATGAAAGGGGGTTGGACTATTAATCGGTAAGAGTGGGGGAGGGGGTTGAAATTATCGTTAATGGTGGGGAAGAGGGTTGGGCTAATCGATAAGTGTGGGGGATAGGGGTTTGGTTAATCCTTAAAGGATGTAAAAAGGGGTTTGGATTAATCGGTTAGGGTGGAGTGGTTTGGATTAATCCTTTAGGTGTGGGGGATGGGATGGGATTAGATAGATTAATTATTCTTCAAGGGTGCGGAAATGAGGTTGAGCTAATCGGTACAGTAAGGAATTGGACTACTATAAAGGGGGCTGGGCTATTCATGAAGGGTGTAGGAAAGGGGGTTGGTTAATATTGAAAGGGTGGAGAAGGTGCTTGGTTAATATTGAAAGGGTGGAGAAGGTGCTTGGTTAATCTGCAATGGGTGTTTAGTGGGTGTGTTAGGGAACGGATCGGGGGATGCGTTCATCAATACTCTGCCGGAGCTTTCAAATAAGAACAAATTGGCAATAAAATAAAATGAATAATAATACAAATACTATTCAAATATTTAAAAAATGGAGAAAGAGTTTGAGTGATTGTTCGTGTGTGTGTGTGTGTGCGCGCGCGCGTGTTGGTATGTGTGTGCGTGTGCGCGCGCGCGTGTGTGTGTGTGTGTGTGTGTGAGAGAGAGAGAGAGAAAGGAAGATAAAGAGGGACAGAGTTAGAGAGCGAGAGAGAGAGACAGAGCTAGAGAGAGACAGAGAGAAAGAGAGACAGAGAGAGAGAGAGAGAGAGGTAGGAAATAATGAATGTGAGTAGAGGTCAGAGGTCATTATTTGTCAAGGATGCTACGCCTGAGTTGACTGTCATTATTTGTTTGGATTGTGACAGTTGTCTTCTTCGCGGCCATTTATCTAACCTGCCTGACCTGAATGACTGGCGTAGCCACCTTCATCACAAAAGGGCTCGGGCAAAACTGAAAGTCGAGGGGGGTGGGGGGGGGGGGGTGGAAAACCTTCCTCCAACCTTGCATGAAACCTTTTGATAATTTGTTGAAGTCAACGACCAGAGGAAAAAGAGTCAAGTAAGAATCTTTCCAATCAAATTGCATTTATCAAGCTACGAGATAAACGCAAAATATTCTTCTGATCCGTATCAGAAGAATATTTTCAAAATTAGTACTCTTACAATAAAGCATTAAATCATTAAACGCTTTCATAACCGTATTTAAGAAGAAATGAAATCAAAACTGTACCTTTGCTTGTAGCAGTATTTTTCTTTTAGACATGACTCTAAAATCTAAATCGTAATGAGTATGAGTATTACGCTGGACAGTCTAGAACTGCATCCGAAAATGTTCTTTAAAAACTTTTGTCAAGCTTCAAGCTCCTCTCTCCGATGATTCCACATTCAAAGCTTTGTCTTTCAACTCCCATGACACCCTCCCCCTCCCCCTCACTCTCCTCCTAAAAAAAAAAGATTTCTATCTTCCATTTATCCTCCCTAAACATCCATCTCCTTTTCTCTTATCTGTCTACTTTGCTTCCGAGAAAGATCATGATATACCGGGTTGAGTTTTGAAGGAAAATAAATACAATATCAAATGCCTGTATCATTATCATTATTTGGCTTCAGAAAATGATAAATAGTCTCAGTTTGGTGATCCTTGCTTCGGGTAGGTGACAGTTGGGATGCATTTGTTTCCTTAAAGGTACATTTCATGTTTTGTTTTTTAAAGTATTGCTAAAATTAAGGAGAAAATAATTGGGGTGACAATAATTTTAGAAAGGAGACATTTTTGTAAACAACAATGAATAAATATCATCTCGAAAAGTTATATTTTCATTGCATTGTATATATTTTCTTTCTTTCAGTAATTTACGGGCTACCAGGCAAATTTTTTTTTTGTAGAAGTGGAAAGTTTTGGTTTTGATCTCTCTAGCATTTAAGAATAACGCTCAATAAATTTGGACGCATAAACATAGTTCAAGGGTTAGATTGTAACTTCCAACAAATTAAAACTACAATATCCTTCCCGTGTAAGAAACAAATTGAAAAAATTGAGAATATTATGAATATTAGAATATTATGGGTAAACAGATATTATGCACTGAATCCATTGACCGGGGTAATAGTATATTTGTAAAGCGCTTAGAGACATTTGTATTAAGCGCTATATAAAATTAAATATTATATTATTATTATTATTATGACCAATCAGAAGTCGCTGATCATTTAAACATGCTGTGTCATTATTAATATCTTGGTTATCTTTGTTCAGAATCATTTTATGTCATACCATTGTCGAAAGTGTAGAATTAATGTTTCTATGTGTTTATATTATGTCACCGACGTACAGTATAGTTATTTTCAAGTTTGTGAAACTATAGTTTGATTAAGTTGCATTGGCCAATTTTACAATAAGAAAGGAAAACAGGACTGAAATAACAACAGTTCATGCAATCCATCAATAAGGCTTATTGAGTCAAAATGTCATAATTATTTTGCCACTTTTCTTCGCTCTGAGGGTAGATTAGACCAGTTGAGTCGTTTCATTCTTCCCCCTTTCCCTGCCCGAGGGAGACAGACCGATCATCGCCTTACCGTAGCCCGTTCAAATTCACTTCAAACACTTGTAATACCAACTAAACCACTTCCCCTGATGCTTCAAGTACAAACATCACATCATAATTACACAATATTGCATCTCTCACGGCTTTTTATTTTCATTAATGTAATTATTTTGGACGAGAGGGATGGTGGCGGGGAAGTTGGGGTGTGTGCTCGCTGAGCGGGGGTTGAGATGGCGCGAATGCGTTGCTTCATCCCGTGCGCACACGTCGCGATGTGAGGCGATCGCCTGGAGTTATGTTTGCGCGGATGTAGTGAGGCTTTGACTAATCTGAAGGGAATTAGATGGTCTTAACCTCAGACAACCGGTCAGGAGAAGGGAGGAGAAGACGGGATATCATGGCGATGATGAGGAGGATGAGGCGATCAATGGGTGAAGTGGAAGATGACGATTAGAGCGATGAAAGGGAGAAGATGATCACGTGATAGGTATCAGGTGATGATGTGGTGGTTTTGTATCATCTTTGGTATTGATCATGATCACACGCGATAGTGTGGATTGATTAATGATGATGGTGACGATGACGACAAATGATGATGATAATGATGATGATAATGATGATGTCGATGATAGTTTTTATTATGATGAGGACGATAGTGACAGCGCAAATTACAATTATAAAGATGAAGGTGAACGTCATGATAATGATGACAATGATAATGTTCACGGTATTATTGATTTTGATGATAATAATGATGAGGACGACAATGATGATCAGGGTAGGATAAGAAAGAGGGAGGAGGGAAATCCTCATTTCTAAAATATGAACCTCATATAGGGTGAACTTCCAACTTTTGCTCATGATAATTTTGTTTAAAGGAGTTCAATTCAAGAACTGTTATTTATATTAATTGTAAACGGACATAGTAATTCGACATGCAGTTTTCTCATAGTTTCTATAATTATTTTCTTATAACATCTTGTGAAATACATTCTGATAGATTATGCGTTCTCTCTGATTTAATATTAGTTTTCTTGACATTTTGCATGAGTAATATTCATTAGTACTATATTTTGTTATAGCTTTATTTCCGGTCTTTCTATTTAAAAAAAGAGGGGGGAAAGAGATATATATTCAAATAACGTACTCAACAGCGAACACATGTAGACGAATATTGGTTTCAAGAGAAACCATCTGAGATGAAACTCATTTGAGTATTAATTTACAGGAATTAATCTTACCAATATACTTATCACAAATTAATTTGTATTCCTTACTTAGTAACTAAGAGGAAATTGTGCAAAGGGCTTCTTATTTATTTCATGTGCTTTTGGGTGAATAGGATACTTAATGATCAAGAAAGTATATATTCATTGTCATATAATAAAACGCTTTGTAATGAGAACGTTAACCATGTGATATTGTCCTCCTACGTGCCCGGGATATACTATTGACTACCCTTTTTTTGACAATGTCCTTTATACCACCTCAAATTCGTGAACACCAATCGAAAACACTGTAATATATCTTTATTGGCAAATTCAATTAAAATAATTTCTATTTCTTGAACGTTTATTGTCTACTTTCATCTATGAATGGGAAAGGTCTATCTATATTTTAATTTTACTGGCACTTTTGATATAGATGCAGTATTAAATTGTTTTTTTATCAAAAGAAAAAAATGTGACAGAAAAATACAAAGATATCATTCTGTCTATTAAAAGAAATTAAAAGTTCAAAATATTGTGTATTGTCTAAAGCTAGAATAAAAACAGTCGAAGCCTTTCGACACTTTAACACTTCCAAAGAGTATATAGGACAATGAAAATAAACCGTGCATAGGCCTTTAATATGTCCTCGCAGCTGCGCGACTTCGATTTTACAAGTTATTTGAAATTGAAATGATGCAGATAAATAACCTACTTTCACCATTTATTTGTATTGATCTTGAAGAAAAACTCTTTTCATTAACACAGAGCAAATCGGTGCTATCCGCCTAGCCTTTGGTGGCCATTATTTCCGCCTTAACAATAAACTTGTTTCCATCGATCTGTTTATCTATTCATTATAGTCATCACTATTCGAGCCATTGCCGTAGGAAAATATTGATGGCTAAAATTAAACTGATTACAACATTTGAAAGAATGATCACCAATTCAATTGTTTCATTCATACTAAACTTTCCACACGTTATTTTTTTTTATCTTTTGAAATTTGTTACCATTGAAAATTATGTCACTCACAAAATATTTATTTTATATTGAACGGGCCGCTGAAATGAGACGAAGAAATTTATTTAGGTTCGCTGAAAAAGACCTTATGATGTTAATAATTGTCAATGATCCTACAAGACAATCCTATCTAATGCTTTTAACACGAATAGTAGGACGTTAAAGTTGGAGTAGAGGGTGGGGAGGGGGGATTGTGGTATTAATATGATTTGAGCCTTTGTTCACATCTATATATTTATATCGACAATATAACAATCTGGTAATTCTGAGATTTGCATGATACAAGAATTTGATATAACAATTTCAACGGCAACACTATGTTGACTTGTTTCTATTTGGGTTCATGAGTATTTTGAAAACTTATTATTAATTTTTAAAAGACGATGACTACTTCTTTTTTTAATTTTTTTTTGTGATTGAATTTTCATAATGATTTACACTGTCCCTGTGATATTATATACACATTTGTCCGTAATTGTGACATAAAAAAGGAAATTTTGAGAAATAAATTCATAAAATTAAATGAAAAAGACATGCAATTGATAAACTCTAGTGTTGATCATTTTATGAGGATTACAATGATTTCAAATTTTCTATGAAAAATTACCGCCTAATAATATGGTTATATTTTTATTTTCCTAAAAATGAAATACGATATTTTTGGCGGCTATGCATTTGACAGTTTGTTTACGTTTTCTTTATAAAACGAGGCGAATCTTGAAAATTAGAAAGTTAATAAAATGCAACACAATTTGAAGAGGGAATATATGAAGTTTAAAAAGCTATTTAAACTTTAGGTGGCCTCTAAATGTCATTAACTTTTGTAACAAAGAATATAAGTAATGTAGTTGCAACGAACAAGAAAACCAATGTATTTTCTTCATACAAACAAAAATCACAAAATTTTAGCTGTTTTTATATAATTCAACTAGCTAATAATATGTTCAATTAGTACATCATCTTCATGTTTGCTTCAATTTTATACCAAACAACGCCGTCTACGATCAAAGAGAAATGCTTAAAGTGTTGAAAAGGGTATAAAAAGGCTGAAATTCATATTTATATTTGAGTCAAATGTTTCTAAGATTCTATGTAAGAAAAAAAGGCTCATCGTTCTAATAATTTGAGGTATCAACAGGATGCTATGGTGAGCTCATATTCAAGTATGTTTATCATGAATTAATCTGCAGTACAAATAAAAAACGAACTTTTACTTTAGCTTTCTCCTTCAATATTGTTTTGATGCATCATAAAATCAAAGCAGTGTTTCTTGTTATTTCACCAGATTAAGGTTAAACAAATTTTTGCAATTGGAAGTTATAGTCCGAATTCCAAATCATTGGATACTCTGAAACTAACAACAACAAAAATACAGAACGAAAACTAAGGTAAGCCGAATTACAGCTATACAACCTAATAGCATTGGTCAGCCATCGTATCGTCAAGAATGCATCGGTCAGTACGGTCATCTGCGACCATACTGTCGGCTACATTTCCGGTCAATGGTCAAGCTGTCCGGAGTTAAGAAGGCGAAAAATAGGACAATCTGTCGATATTTGCCTAAAGAGGCATGGAAAAGACGCAGTCATTATTGACCGTTATGCGGGCAAAGTCTCCTGATTTTCAGGTTAATGCTAACTGACTACCCATTGAATGATCAACAATAAGGGAAATAATTCACGAACTCTTTACTTAAATTCTATAGGTTACAATTATCTGATTTCTTTTCCATGAAAGTGGAGACAGAAATCACTCAGTACAATTAGTGTAGCCTCCCATTTTCTGCTAAATCACGGACCCTATAAAGATTCGAATGTAATGACATCCAATGAGTAAAAGGGCGTTTACATTTTGTGATCAAACTGGAATTGTCAAGAAGTATTTAACTTTTTCCGTTGTCATAATATCTACGACGGGAAACAAATGTTCATATTGAGAAGCATAACAAACTTCATCAGAGCAGAGTAAATTGTTGCAAATATACATTGTAAATATGTATTAGCATTATTATCATCTATACGTCGGGAACATTTTACAATATGCTTGCTCAAAAATTATAATAGTCGGAAATAGACGCAGATATATATTGTAGATATGTTAATGACAATATAAGTTGATCAAATATTTAATTTGAATATAAGTGGGCATAAAAATAATAAAATATATATCGCGAATTCTTTCATTAAAAATTGTCATAAATGATTTCGGGAGTCCCCCTATCACTAAGCGATAAAATGATAATAATATCCAAATAATTGAATTGGGTCTTAGAGTTGTCCATAAATTATCAATGACAATATCCAACCAAATTGATATGAGCAAAGCCTGTCCTAATGAAGGAGGAAAAAAATCAATGGAAAAAAAAACCTAAAGAAAAATGTTATGGCATACAAACTCGCTCCTGACTGATTTGATATATTTGAAGTGTTAGTGCGTTTAAATCGACTATTCGCATAAAACGGGACTTGATTTTGCGGTAAAGCGATGTGTCAACTCTACACCCCTTAACAATAGGAAGAATTACCGTTGCAGACCTAAACCACATCACCATTTCTACAAGACAGTTTACCTACAACAGCTTAACTGAGTTTGACAGTTTCAATTGTGTGAATCTTGCGATATATTAATCATTGAACAGTTAAAAGTGTTTAATTTTGGATAGAATTTTGGCTGAGCAATCAGCAGGGCTGGTTAGAAATGATAGATGACAAGTCTATAATAATCTACTAAACAAAGATTCATTAATCATGCTGATTGTTGACTTATTCTGCTTATAAGAGGTCCAAAAACAATGAACACATTCATTTGAAATGACTACACTCAGTCGCTAAAAAAATCCTTACTTTATAAAAAGAATCAGTCAATCAACCATCATGGTCATTACAGTTAAGTATTTATGAAAGTTGTAAAGAAGTATTTATGTAACAAACATTTTAGGTCTATTCACAAACTCATTTGTAAAAAAAGACCTCCATTTGGAACTGCCCTGAATAATGGGACAATTAAAGTCATGTCTTAATACAAAATGTGCATGTGTGATATATTTAGCCCTTTAGCCCTTAAATTATGGGGCGATTACTTCAATTCTTTTCTTCTGACAGAAATTTAGTTTTCTTAACTGAAGAGAATAAACAACCTTCATCATTAAAGTATTATTGCTACGAACGCAAGGCAGGTAAATGATAATTCTTAGTCAATGTTCTAGAACGAAACTCCACCTTAGTTTGTTTTCTTCAAATCTTACTTTCGTCGACTTATAAAACAGTTTGCTCGACTTGTTTCTGACTTATTTTTCTTTAAATTAACCTCGTTTGTTATCGTTTATGGAAAAACAGACATAGCAACGTGGTAATAAATAACACTCACAATTGGTTCTTCACAACGGTACTTAGGCAGGTTTATCGCCCGTTTATCGGAACCCGCCCTTTCTTAAAATAGTATTAAAATGTTAGATTTAATATACAAATGCCCTTTTTGTTTGCTTGGTTACGCTTTCCATACGAGTACGCGATTGAACTTCAGAATTGGTTTCATTGGGTGATTATTATCAAACCTTTAAGTAACAAACGTACTCTTATTAATATGGAAATATCATTCGTACTAATGATGAGCAGATATCTGCAAATCCTGGAGTCATTCGTCTGGTCACAGCCAGAAGGGTGTTAACACTTGTGGCCCCAAACAGTAATAATAAGTAATATAAAGTGAAAAAGTTGAGCATACCTTGTTGAGCTTGGCCTTGCCCTTGTTCAGATTGTTGATTCCGGTAGGGATCATACCCCTTGTGTGTCTGGACAGCAATCCCATTCATCGCGTAGATAGCACCATCTGAAGTCTCGTAATAAAGTCCAAGTTCCTTCGCTTCATTCTCTTCTTGCGCTTGTTGTCTCCTGAGAGCCACTTGAGCAGCCATCACCCTCTGTCTCTCTGCGATCAGGGTACATTTAGCGCAGATGCAGTCCCGCCATCGACAGTATCTCTTGTGGCCTTTGAGCGCTGACACCACCCCGTGGTTGCGGCACCGGGCGCACTTAGGCGTGCGGGGGTAAGGCTTCTCCGCTCGGAGCAGCATACCGGTCGGTCCGCCTGGCGGTGGCGGCATGCCCGATTGGTGGAGGTGGTGGTGTGCGGGACGGTGGATGTGGTGACCGGGCTGGAGCTGGGGAGGGACCACAGGCATGTCGTTGGGTGATGTAGAGGTGTGCGGCGGATGTGAATGTGTTGGTGGGTCACCTGGACCACCTAGATTCATGGCACGATGTCAACTCCAGAGAAAAGAAAGACGATTAAAAGCCTCGCAAAATTCAGCTGAAGAGTCACAAATTACACATAGATATCTAAATTCATTCAGCAAAAATATCTATCAGATAAAATGGAATAAACTTTTCCTAATGACCCCTTTCTGTCAAAGAGAATCTTGTTTAAAATGTTTCAGAGCAAAGTATCTTCCAAAAGTCGAATTAGAGGCGAGGAATACCAGCAGCAAAAGTCCCAAATAAGAGATGGTAAACGAATTGTTTACAAAATAAATCTGAGGCATCCGTCTTGTGAAGTGGTCACTTTTTAAAGATCTGTCCGCACTACGGTTGACACATCAACATATCAAAAGATATTCCACTTGAAGGAGGTAGGTACCACACAAACTTGACACACATGTATAAAACCTGCGTCTCCTCAACCTATGCTCTTCGCTGTACACACACACAAATATACACTCAACCCCAGACTATTCTCCAAAACGTGTGTGCCCCATGCGCAACAATGCATGCATATGCCACTGTCGATACCAGAGCCATATAACGCGGCCGTTGATTGGTCAGACCACACGCTGTGTCGCCGACTGGTCCGCGATGAATACTTGTGACGTCATCACTTCTTCTCCCTTGTTTTTGGTATCTTGTAAGTATTTTCATGCGCGTGTGACAACAAGATTGATTTAACATGCTAAATAGCATTTCCATCTAATCAATTCCAAAGAAAGATTACAGTTGACACGCAAATCATTTGATTCTTTGACCTTAAAGCCGCCTGTACTTCCAAATGGTGTTAAAAGGCAATCTCAGAGTTTTACCGCCCCACCCCGGAGAAAAGGGCCTATCAAAGTTGCATTAAGCTATTTTGTTTTGATACAATTAAGTACATTGACATTTCCCTCGATAATGAGATGCGATGAATAGATTCAATAATATCAATACAAATAATGATGATTTTAATAGGCCAATGATACTTTTGTTACTACTATTACTCTTACAACTACTAATACTTCTACTACTTTAAATAATAATAACACTAACATTTATAATGATAAAAATACTGATTTATATAATGTTGCTAATAATAATGATAATAATAATATCATCAAAAATAACAGTAATACCTACAAAAAATGTAATGATAATAATAACAACAATGATAATATTAATATTAATATAAATTATAACAGTAACGTTACAATGGCACTTATGATGATAGTGATAGATATTAATCTCTATTTTATAACTCCTTTACATGATATCAACACAAATATTTTCAAGTTTACTTTATCAGAAATAATCATGTACTTCATCGTAAGATAGATGAGGTGATGTTCGCAAATCAATTCAAGAACGATTTTATAACCCAACTGATTATCGCATTTGAATAAAGGTCTGGGCAAAGATATTGAAATTGCCTTAAGTTGATTTTTCGAAAATCTTTGCAATCGTTTTATGGTTGAAAATATAAACGGCACTAAACTTGGAAACAATCGTATAGTGGAACTGTGTACTATATAAAGCAAAGCACGTGCAGTATGTGGACGTCAAATTAAAGATATTTAAAATCAGTATTTTCTCATAAACCTAAGTGTATGGTAAGCAAACCATACATGCTGTAACCGTACATTTGCACATAGAGTACTGCCAATATGATATTCAATATACTATTCAAAGTATTATTTAAAGTATTATATAGTGTATTTATGAGTTTAGTTTTACTATTGAACTACTAAAATGTCAAGTTGTTTAAAGTGTTATTGTAAGGATAACACTAAATGTATGATTACGGAAGAGTGAACTAATATAAGGAAGCCATCATGGTACGTTGATCTATCCGTTTAATCAAATACTGGGGATAAGGATTTTATAGTTATTGAAAGCAACAAACTTTATATATTCATATATTCCGCTGATATTTGTTTTATAGCTTTTGCTTTTAATGGTTAAATTTGTTTGTTAAATCGTCATGATTGCCTATTTTCGCCACACGATATTCATTATAATGTTTAAAATTAAAACCTCTGAAGCTACACTAATTTCCTCACGCCATAATTAAAAGTTAAGATTTAAAAATACCACCCCGTCCTCAATCACACTTCTATCCATGGCGACGGGCTATAACATCGGTACAAAACGTAAATTATCTATGTGTACCTTGCGAGTTGGGTAAAATTGAGTCGAGAGATCTGATCAACCAGTAATGGATAAAAAAAAGAGCAAATAATGCTATTCCACACTGTAGGTTTTTTTTCCAGTTTTTTAAAACAATGTTTTAATGAAAGGTTAGGTGTAGAAGTCGCAGTTTATTTAAAGTAATTTCTGGAAGTACAATTTTTTTAAGCCGCTCATCCTTTTTTCATTTAATTACTCATGCTACAGATTTCAATTTTCCAAACATATCATAACAAAACAGATTAGAAGTAGAGTTCCACAAATATCAAAACGCCCCCCAAAAAGAGAGAGTACTATGGGAAAGTGCCCCTAAATTAAATGTGTCAATTCAAATTAATAGTGACAATTCATAAACTCTACAGTGCATTAGAATAGCACAATTTGATGTTCATTGTAACGTGACGCTTTTCTAATTCCTATGTGACACATTAGAAAATATATAAATGTACCATGTAAATTGATTTTGCCAAAAGCTCTCGTCATAGGAAACAGAACAAAGTGACGAATTTCCAAAGTTGACTCCATCAATATTATGCATACAGCGATAGAATAAGTTATCGTTATATTCATAATTATCAATGAGTAGAAAATGTATAAGTTCATATTTTGTGTAAAATAAATTATCTCCCGCCGGACAAAATATTTCTCAGAAATCTTAACGTAGGAGCTCATTAAATTCAAAGAGACAATACAACAGTTATGTTTTCGTAATCACAAGCTTACAAAATCAAAGTATTATTGTAGCTTTGTCGAAAAATATCTCCGAAATACGTCTCTGTATCTATGCCCCTCTCTCTCTCTTTCTCTCTCTCTCTCACTCTCCCTGTGTCTCCCTTTCTTTCTTCCTCTCTCTCTCCCTCTCTCTCCAGCCCTCATGCTCAATTATTTTTTTCCACAGGTATATGTTGTCAAGAAATGGCAGGTTAAAAACAAGCGGTCTACTCGACGCTAAGAAAACACCTCTCCTGCCTTGAGCGTAAATCGCAAGAAACCCGTGTTATGGTAAGAATACGGATATAATTTGTATAAGGGTTCGAAAGAGGATCAAAACTGACCCATACCCCGCTCTAGCGAGCAAAAAATATGAACCAAACTCGTGTAGCAGGAAACCCTCTGGCTAAGCACCAACTATTTCCCCCTCTCCTTTTTCCCCCCTCTCTGTCTGTCCTCTTGTTCTTGCACTATTTTTTGCTCGGCGACTGAGAAAAAGCCAAGTTCGAATGCACTTTATTCCCTCTACTATACATACACTTCTATTCGCTTCCTTTTTGTGGTTGTTATATCCTCCTGGTAACTAGAAAAGAAGAAGGAAACCTTCGTGCAAGGGAGGGAATGATTGGCAGAAAGAACTTCCGATGCCAGAGAGAAAAGTTGATTTAAGGGGTGCTAAGACTTTAGTCTGGGCTTATGATGCAGACTGTTACAAATCCGAAACAGGGGCTTGGTGAGTGAGAGAGGTCGAGGGAAAGTTGGGTCAAATTTGCGATTTAAATGGGGTAGAAAGACAGAATGTTTCCAGAGATGTTCCCGAATACTTAATGATTAATATTTCAAAAGTATTAAGAGACTAACAATTCTTGAAGTAAACATCTGTGATTTTAAATACGGCATATAGGATACGAACATGTCAGACCAAATGTTGACATACATATACATAAAGAGGCCAAAAGTCGTACGGAACATTGAGAGACAGCGATACAATCAGGTTATTGATTTAAAAAAAAATTATACCATTACCTCTGAAATGACTCATTAACCATTAACATATCACAAATCGTATTGTCGAGACAAAGCTAGGGCCAGACGACAACTGTCTAAACTGTTTTTGTCTCATTTTTTTACGCGGGGAAAATTATCTCGCCGATGGGTAAGCGCAGTCAATACCCAGTTCAACATGCTCGCGGTACTTGGAATAATACTGGCATGCAACAGGCTCTTTTCAACACCTTCATTATCAAGTTGTTTCAGTAATTCTTTTCATCCGAACTTCGTTTTTATTCCCTGTAGCAAAAACAGCTAGGCTGCTTCAATATGTTGTCTTATATTTTGAGTTGATATGTCGAGCGATTGATGGAAAGTGCAAAGGACGTCATTACCTCACCGATCATCTTTTCATCTCGTTTTGAAATCCGAGTGTAAATTTTACATTGACTTTTCCTCATTCTCAACCTTTCCCCCCCCCCCTCTCTCTCTCTCTCTTTATGTATTTATTTACATAAAATGTTTTCTAGAACGTATTTTATTTTTACTCAAGCCATGTCTTTTATTGTTGACAGTTGTAAACTTTCACTATCATTCCAGGCAAAAACATACTTAATCAGGGCTACATTTGTTGAGCATCAGTTGTTCTTTTTGCAACTATTTTTGTCTGCATTGTATCGAGACAATAATAGTACGTTGTTATTATTATTTTAAAAAATTGTATAAATATTTAAATTACATTAGCTTGGATTGCAATACTTTTAACATATCAGAACTATACATGATTGTTTTGCTCTTAGATGCTACTCATCCTCTCCAAGCGCTATAGTTCGCCTTAGAACTATAAGCTAAGAAAGATAACAAACAGTCCTTTTCAGGACTACACACCCCCAAGAAAGATTACCGAATCAGAGTCCTTTTCAGAACTCCTCAATCCTCTCTCTCTCTCTCTCTCTCTCACACACATGGTGCACCCGCAAGCCTACTGTTTATGCTTTGCTCTTGTTTTTTAATATGATGAAGTAACTCAAAAGGACGACAAAATAATTGTCTTAAGTGGAGAAGTACAAAGCCATACATATGAATTAAGAAACATATAAACGTAAGATATAGAATATAGAACATATGGAATTCTGAATTGAATCATACATATCAAAGAAGGATTTACAATTATCGATGAATAACGAATGTGAGCAACTTCAGTTTAGTTGTATTGTATATTTAACATTCACATTGATTCCATAATTCAAAAGCATTAATTAAAGAATGAAAAGAATTGTTCTTTCAAATAGATGTTTAAAAAAGATACTTAGGCCTACAATAATATAAGGCCATGAAAGTAATAATACATTCGAATTAACATACGGAGATATAAATACAATTAATTGCATGGTATTTAAACTAATTTAGATAAATATATTTGTAGTGCAATATAGGGGAATTTAGTAAAAAATAATATGAGCTTGTTTGTTGTAGATTCCCTTTTATAAATAAGAGCAGTCTATTGGGCATGATATTATATTCGATAATTTTGTTTTTTTTAATTAAAGGCACACTGTCCTACTTGTAGCTACTTGCTCCCTCTATATAGAAAACTTCCCAAATCGGTGCCTGTTGGTCCCCCATGATCCTCTTTTTCTTATGTTAAATGAGAGCTGAGTTAATGAGATAGCCACCTGTCACAGTGACCTCGATGGCTCGCTGTGTGGTCTAATCCCTTCTAGCTGCAGTAGTAACGCCTACCTTTAAAAAATTGAGTTAGAATAGCCATGGCATTGGATTTCAGAGCATGGTGATATATCAGTTAATTTTAAATTAAAAAAAAAACACTTATAGTGTTGTCTATCCACGTAGTTTCATTTTATGTTGTTGTGCAATCATTTGCTTTTGTATCAATGTATACCATATGGCTCTTTGTACAACAGTGATGGCCGTGGTGGCCCTGAATTAGTTTTATCAAATTATAGAAAGAAAAACATTCCATTATATATGTATATATATATACTTTCCCTTCCTCTCCAATCAGGATACCTAATTTCCGTGCCTGCTATAGAAAAAAATAACATTACAATACTCTTCAGATATTGATTAATATAGGGTGTGTATAAAACATTTATATGGGCCGCATAAGGGAGTTTACATTTTCCAAAATGTAATATTTTCACGAAGAACGCAGCGCTGAAGGACGGGATTACGATTGTGATAGCAAACACAATCATCATGGTTAAAGTAAAGAGTAAAACATAGAAAATGGAAGGGAAAAGGAATTTAACAAACCGGTTATAATAACAAAAATGTATAGGGAAAGCAAACATAAATAATAGAGCAATTGAGAATATGTAAAAGAGAAATAGAGATCTTGAAGGAAAATTTGCCAAGTGGTCAAGAAATCACTTACAAAAATGACCACCATCCTTGTATGTCACTCATCTTCAACAACTCCCTACCCTATCATTATCCCCTATTCACCTGCCAGTCAAAGGAGCGACACCATCGAATAGCAACAATCACTGTCATGAGGTTTATAGCGAAGAAAGATATAAAGCAAGGAGAAACTTCCTTTCACCACCTTCAACAGTTTACTTTCTGCCCCCACAATACCCATTATTTTTGGCGTCTCCAAAGCGTAAACACTTAACAAACTTCCGAATAGCCTTTGTCACAAAAGCGCTGGTTATTCTCTTTCACTGAATGGGGTTGACTCTCATGGGCCAGGGCCCTGTTTCATAAAACTTGATATCAATAACAAGTTACAAGCTACTGTTATAAGCTACTGAAATCATGGCATCTGATTGGCTGAGCGCAAATTTGTCATAGAAATTGAGCATTTGTTATAGATAACAAGTTTTATGAAACGGGCCCCAGCACTCCCTTGATGGGTGCTTGATAAACACCCCATCACAATAACACCTTCCCACCCTCATAATTACATCCACAACTAATGATAGTTAATGGCGAGCGTTTGATACACAATCCTGTCAAATTACCCACAAAAGAATTCTGTTAAAGGAGTGAAAATGGAAGACGATTTGTGTCATAAAGGCTGGTATTCTTGCACTGTCGACGAGATTCAAAAGTGATAATGTATGATTTTTGAAAGGTAAATCTGCTTTTTGCTAAATTAGTTTGGAGAAGTGTTAAACTGCTCGAGGTGTCGGGTAATGGGACATGTCATGGTTCCTTTGAAAACGAAAAACATTTCTATTGTGGACAGTTCCGTGTTAGAAAATCAATGATTATTAAAGGGATACGCTTGCAATTTGGCTTAACGTATGTCTAAACATGTACAATGTATATATCTCTTACCATTTGAAAGAGGTTCACACAATATAAATACATAACTTGATGAAAGTTGAAAAGTGATATGCATTATTCAATATAATTTAAGTCTGTCTATGAAACTGTATATGTGCAATCCCATTACTATTATTGATGTGCAAATTTCTTGCTAGAAATTTATATAAAACATGTCGTCGTCTGTTGAAGGGTAATTTTGATTTAATTTTTCTTTGCATTACTTTTTTCAATTTTCCCACATTTCTATTCCTTAGTACAAAAGAACGACAATATGTGATGTTCGATACCTCGAAAATCATACAAATTCACGAGTGTGCATCAAATATAGCAATCAATAACTACTCAGTCATATTGATAAAGAAGAGAAAAGCAAAAACAAAAAGAAATTGTGGCCATAAGCGTTAATATCTTTCATTTTCAAAGTCTGTGCCAATATAAACATTTTGTTTCCTGTCTCAATAACATGTGAAAAGGAAGTTTATTTTAGGTAAATGATGCAAGTACTTTAAGTTTTAAAAAAAATAGGTGGTGGTACTTGATAAATCATTACCATCCTTTGGAATCTACACCATTTTGCTCCTCCCTACAAATTAGGGGGCTATCAGAGTGTCCAGTGTCCTTTCAATGAGGCATTCAATGATGTATTCATGGTCCAGATTTAGGGAGGTTGGACCGATAAAAGCAAGACCACTACACCGTGACGGCATGAGTGATGTATCGACAATAGGGGACCACCGGGATAAATGTGTCGAAATTGGAAGCTCTTTATGGACGAAGAAAACAAGCATTGTGTCTTTGACAAATCAGTGATAGACATGAAGTGTTATTTGACTGTTACCAAACGACAAATAGATTTAGATTTATTTCTCTCCCTCCCCCCCCCGTCTCTCTCTCTCTCTCTCTCTTTCCTTATATGGCTCTATCATATTTTTTGTTAGATTCTTATTTAGTTACCTTTCTTTTAACCCTCCTCCAGGATTGTTGTTAACTATATATACCCTAAAAAATCAGTTCTTAATACAAGAAATCATTCTGATTTAAAACAACAAAAGGCTATTTGATTTGAAGGCAAAGCTTTTTTTTCACCACTTCAATGTCAACATATATTTTCACACTTTTTTTGAAAGTAATGAGAGAATGTAGGAAACTGATGAAATTTGTCGAAATAAGCTCAAACAATTTCATGATTTGCATAAAACTATGAGGTCCACAAAATGCATTTTGGCACCCTCCTCGATTCCGACAATAAAGCCAAAGAAAGCACACACTCTATACACACACACACTCTCTCTCTTCTATTTCTCTATCACAAATATCTTACTTTCTGCCTTTTTACAACGGAAGATGTTCCTCAGCATGTTTGGTGGCCTCATTTCTACATGAAGACACCCTTCTCGACCACTTTTAGGAACATTATCCTTCTTTGAAAGACATAATGTATCACAAATTTAAATCTCATTAAGGAATTAAAACACCTTGACACCCCATGGCTTTTACCAAAATAGCTACAGAAAATTGAACCATTCGTTGTGTTTGTCTTCGTCCGATTTCTCTCTCCCCTGTCCATGCCTGTTTTTTTCTCTTTCAAGGGCGAAGAAATCACTCCGAATGTAAAACATGAATATGGCTTCCATCGGATTGTAATTTTGCATCTCTTTATCAGTACAGGGAGGGGGGGGGGGGGGTGTTTCACAAAGATTTTAAGTCGAACTTAACTCTATGTTGGACTTAAAATTTATGGAGAGCCATTTTTAGCCTTTAACAAAAATATATTTATTAGTGAAAAATCAAGTATTTTAGACTTTTTATAAATTTCACATCAGGAACATGAAGTTTCCTTGATAATAGAAATCATGAATGATTTGAATCAAAATGTTATGCCTTATAAAACTGTGCAGGCGGTCTCATTTGTTGACCAGTTCAGGAAATTACTCAGGTCACATCTATTCTGCTAGAAATTACTTTATTACCAACCTACATTATATTTGACTGATCTCTGAGAAGTGTCTAACTTTTGTTTTTAAGTGGCCCAAACATTGTGGAGCGTGTGTGCAGCGCTTTGTAACTGCAAGGAAAAAGCGCTATATCAAATATCTTTTGGATTCGATTGGATTGGAAAACATCTTTTAAAAAAAACGGCTTTCCATAATTATTAATTCCAACTTAGAGATAAGTTCAACTTAGGATCTTTGTGAACCACCCCCCAGAATTGTCAATAATTTGTGAGATTGAAAAGGGATTAGGATAAGTCAGGTGTTATGAAGCTGATGCGGATTGTGAAACATTATCATTATCTGTACTAATGTTTTTATATTCTTATAATTCAAAAGATGAATAGACAAATTAGCTCAGGATTGAATGGGGAAGCTCACCTGCTTTAAGAGAGGATTGAAGTCTTCTGTAACATTGATGAACCACTCCATAGAGTGAGTCTGTATTCCTCTCTTTAACTGCAGTGAAACTACCGATTAAAGGGCTGATATACACCGTGGAAAGCTATTGCTGGAATCGGAGAATTCACCAGAAACAATTTATGCCACTCAGCTCCATGCTTATAATATCCTGACAGTCATTTTTTAACACCTTTTTAATCAGGAGGTAAAATAGCTTTATAATGTTTAACATTTCTGAATGCAACTCCATGATTCAATAACATGTATGTGTAGAATAATTTAAAACGTTACATTTAAGCAGAATAAACCAGTGATTACTTGTAAAAACCTGCGATAGATAAATGAAAACATGATGTCGAAACGCGACGATAATGTTAGGATGATGATGAAAATCTTTTAAAGGGCAGGCAGAAAATTGCAATATTTTCTCGGCTTCAACAGACCATGTTTAAATTGTCCTTAAATGATACAAAGATGTTCAAGATTCCCCATGTCCCGTATGAACGCTTACGACATCTGTTTAACCTGAATTATAATAGGTTTTTTTTTAGGTCGGGATATTGCAGATTATCCATGTATTTAGCAACACATCGAGAGAGAAAAATAGTTGATACCAGCAACTCATTCAGCTTGACGTTGGACATACATGAAGAGATCTAGCAAGCTTCCTCAGGGGATGTTATACCTCTCATATTTATTAGCCTCAAACAATATGAAATAGGACTGATGGCATCTTTGATTGATTTAATGCTTCGTCGGTTGGTTGAACAGTCTTATTAGCCCACCACAAGAGGGCGAACAATAGTAAAGCCGCCTAGCGTTCTGATAATTAAGTTTATCAATGTTTTAATATATTTAGAGGCTGGTTAAAGATTGCGGAAGCAATTCACCCTCCCATCCCCACCCCCCACAGCCTTTTAAATGTACTTCAAAGGGCTTCAAACACCTACAATCAGGGGCGGCGATTTCTTTTAATGACCGGGGGGACGAAATGCGAGGGATGAAGGAACATATTGAGCGATAGGGGCTAGTGGCGTAATGAGCAAAAAAGTTGGGGAGGGGGGGGGGGGGTGTGGGGGACTAAAGTATTTACGATCAGGTGGAGCAAAGCGAGTGAAGAAAGTGGATCGTAAATTGGCGTGGGGTCCAGGGGCGGAGCCCCATGAAGCTCAAGGGGTTTAGGCATTTAGTTACGGTTAGATGAGCAGTCAGGGTTTTAGGCATTTAATAACGGTCAGATGAGCATATTTTGATACCTTTTTTGTGATACTGGCAGGTCACTAATTGGAGTGAGGTCTAGAGGGCAGAGCCCCGGTAGCTCAGGGATTTTAGGCATTTAATAACGGCCAGATGAGCAACCAGGGGGCCGCCTTTGGGCCCTTCGTGGGGTACAGGGGGTAGAGCCCCTGGGAGCTCATGGACAAATAATGCCACTTTAGTAACATTTGTAAATTGCTGGTATCACATTAGAAATAAATCCATTTGGGGGGTTATTATATTGGGGGGGGGGGTTAACCCCATCAGTACGCCAGTGAAAGGGGCGGAGGTGACGGAAGTGACTACCCCCATAGAGCTATATTATAAGTCTTATTATATAGCTCTATGCTACCCCCTCACAGGTTTTTGAAGTTGTTGTATTACAAAATTACATTCTTTAGCAAAACTACAGTATAAAAACAAGCTATATCCTTTTTTCACACTTCACTTTTACTTTGCCGGTATCTAGTGTGCAGTCCGAATGGTTGTAAATATTTATTAGGTAAATTTTAGTAAGTAGGCAGGAAGGGACTTCTTAAAAGAGCAAGCTGAATATTCATTTTTGGAGCACTGATCTATTGCTATGACTCTTAATCTTGTAAACATACAGTGTAAACTGTGCTTACGTGATACCAACAGAATACATAATATTCTCTAAAATATTTACTTGTATATTTTGAAGGATATTATGCGAAGGATCTAGGAGCGTAGCGACCGAGCAAGAAGTTGACGTTTGTAGATGAACTTGAAATAATAAGTAGTCTTGAAAGTGTCGCAATATATCATGTGTGAGTGAGCTTGAAGTTTAATGTTGTTTTTTTTTTTTTTTTAGCCTATATAGCCTTTACACTGTTTCATTAGTGAGATATATCTCCAATCAAATCAAACTGAGTGATGTTATCGAACAACTTAACAATATCAATCTTCTATTCTCCTAAATAAACCTGGGAAACTTGAAAATTACATTACAATGTGAATTCATTGTCAGTTAAAATTTAATACAATATACAACAATGGGTAAAGAATTCTTTCCAGACACATGATTTAAGTGAGAAGAACTTACATTTTATATTGAAACTGTCGCCGTTTGTACATACGTGAACTTGAAAAAATAAGTAGCATTGAAAGTGTCGCAATATGTCATGTGTGAGTGAGCTTGAAGTTTAATGGTGTAGGTTTGTTTGAGACTATATAGCCTTTACAATGTTTTATTAGTGAGATATATCAATCTGGCTTAAAGTGACTCGGTAACATTTATGAAGGTTGATTAAAAAACTGCGTAATTTGTGTATGAAATGTTACTTATTATATTCCTTCTACTATACTAACTCCCTACCATGAACAAAAAAAACCTTTAAAAAATCTACTGTGCGACACCCTCTAATACTAAATCTCCCAACCATTTTTCCATGAAAATAAAATATATAACAGGCTTTTTAAAATGCATTGCTTTGTAACAATTTGCATTCACCTAAAATGTAATTAAAGAGAAGGTTGAGTTCTGGGAAGAGGTGAAAAATAATTTGTGAGCGTTATCATTCTTATTATGCAAGTGTGGAAGAACATCAGATAAGACATGTTCCCTGAAAAGCTTGGCTCTTCAAATGCCTTCATATTCTAAATATGTCATGTAATATCGTAAAAATCCGGGTAGGATTTTTACCCCATGTGTTCGTGTAGTCCCACATACATCTTTCTGTGTACAGTGTTTGTAACTTTACCAAGACTTTGCCAAATTTCTTATCATTTTGATGATTCCAGAACCTTGCAATCCACACAAATTCTTATATGCTAGATGATCAACTTTTTCTGGTCGATTCCACACCGTGTCTTTCACAATGCAATCGCATGACCAGAACTCAACTTCATCTTTAAATTGTAATAATAGAGTTGGGAGAATTAAGAAATCGATCAGATCATTTTTCCCAATAGTATCATTAATAATGATTATCTTTAATTATACATTTAGCATTGAAGTCACTATTTTCTCTCATCTGAACGATGTTACTAAGCCGCTGCTAGGCTTGCTACACACCCGAGTATGTACAGCTTCAGCAATCCAAAAAATACTGCAAAGAGTAATGTATAGACTCTGTCTCCAGTCATTCGCACAGTATATTTGACTGAACTGGCTAATCACTTGTGTACAAACAAAATATGCGCGTCCCTCACATTATAAGGCCTTAACAAAAATGTTGTATTGCCCTTTAGGTGCCAAAACATGGGTCGGTCGGTCGGAAATTTTTTTAAAAATTTGTTTTAAACTTTGTTTTAAAACTCTCTCTTTGGGCTGTTATTTCTCAGTTATGAATGCTTGAATGCTAAAACACGGTTAAAAAAATATAAAAAATTAAAAGTCGACCGTCGATTTTAAATTTGTTGGGTCAGTCGAAAAGGGCAATACAAGATCTTTTTGTTTAGGCCCAATGCCAATGCATTATCATTTGAGTGAAATTGTCAGAAATTTAGTGTAACCTCCATGTACCATGCAAAATGTACATTTGATATATATTATCGGTATAGTTATGCATACAGGGCCTAAATCTATACACACGAGGCAAGTGTCACTCATAACGTGTTTGTGGGCGGGGAGGTGTACATGCTCTGCACCCCACTCCTCTAGCGGAGTACATCGCCCCTCACAAACAACTCAAAGTCACGGGTGCGGACAAGTATCCGGTATAATGATATAGAATGTTACAGGTGTTTTGATGTGATAAAAACGAGTTTAATGACATACCAGACATCGCATAGACCCAAATAATAACACCCTTAGAGGACATAGCGAGGTGGGGGTTCCTACTCCAGGAGTTTGACATGAAAGGTTGGGGTTAATGCCTCCTAATTAGGTGAGAGCTTTCAAGATACAGCGCAGAACGGAGCAGTATTTATTGACACGTCTCAATATGGTCGTTTCTTTTGGTAATTCATGATGCGAGAGAAAGTTACTCAAAACACACAAGGTGAAACATGATTTTTGTTACATTATGATGGAACGCGGGAAAGGGTGTGAAAGAATGGGTTCTTGTATGTGGGATATTATTATTTGGCAGGAATTCGAGACATGTAAGGTTTTATTATAAAGGCTTACTTTTGTCTTACCTGAGTCAATACATTAAAGAGAACAGCTGAATTAGTACATGATATAGATTATTCGGATATGTTTACGAGAAAGACAACTTAAAGGTAAAGACCAGTAATGGTCATGCGATTGCATTGTGAAAGAAACGTTGTGGAATCGATCAGAAAAGGTTGATCATCTAGCATCTAGCATCTGCAAGATTCTGGAATCATCAAAATGATAAGAAATTTGGCCCATTCTTCGTAAAGTTACAAGCACTATACACAGAAAGATGTATATGGGACTACCCTATCTCTCTCACCAGACCATGAGAGAAATAAATCTACCAAATATATGAATTAGTAGGCGGTTTCCCGGCAAATTTTTTATCATCATGTATTAGTCAAAACATATTCTTTCACATGATTGGTAATGAGAGCTTCCATTTCATTTTTTGAAATTGGGGCGTTGCCAATACTGGTCTTTACCTTTAATTAATGTCTAATATGCACTATTTAATCATTTCTATTTTGCAGTTTCGTGGAATACCATGACGTATCCTGATGATTGAATTATTATGGCTGGCATAATTACCCTGTAATGGTATCTGCATAGAGATGGAGCAAATTTGCTGACAGTGTGGATCGAGTCATTACAATTATTTTCATCTCTTAATTCGGCATGATATTCGTCGACCTTCCTAGTCGGGGTGGGGGGGGGGGGGGGCACGTGCCCCCCTAAAATTTCCAAGATCGGTTGAACTTTTTTAGACCCCTTTTTTTTACATCAATCGATTACATGTATGTGCCCCCCCCCCCCCCCCCCCCCCAACATCGAACTCTGGCTACGTGCCTGGTCGTAGTACAATACATTATATACAGGAATAAAGTAACACAGGTTTGCATAAGGGCAGTGTATGGCTTTTGTATAGGGTATCAAGACACCATTTTCAAAAAAAAATTGCAATTGAAAAACTAGGCGGAGCACCTATGGATCATAATAAAGGGGCTTGTACTATATTTTCTTGGTGTAACAAAATAATTCTAACAGTAGCCCAATATTCAGGAAAGGTGCCTTGAAGTTCAGGAATATTATATACGCATTGGTTCTAACAAAATAAAACGCTGTTTCCGCATTTCCGTGACACGTAGTAGAAGCTTACATATTCGTAATTTTGTTTCTGATTGTTCGTATTTTTATTTTATAACTTCCATACCTATAGCTTATTTCTTTTAATGCAACGATCCATGTGATTAAAATTAATACATCTAGGGGAATATCATATGTACAAAGGTAAGCGTGATGAGAGAATAAAAAATTCCCCCTGGTTCTCCCGATAATTCCTTCGCGATGTAACGTAGTTAATCCATTGTTGTTTGTTGTGCCGACATGACAATTTGACTGACACATTTAATATTAATGGTTTACGGAAGAGATAGCAAGGTGTACTGAGCTGGAAGGAACCACTGTATCCCAATCCCATCACTGTAACCGACTTTGAATAGGAGCATCAGCTGGAAAATTAAAAGAAATAGGGATAACAGCAGATGATAAAAGAGAGAAAAATGTCAACTGATGCAACAAAGACTTATAGAGGTGTTGAAATTGCGGCCTCTTTTTTTATGTTTCATTTAAAAACGAAACAAATTATGACAGAGTAATAAGTAGGACTAGTATTCGGTTGTGATGTAATAACATTTTGGTTAATATGATAATAAATGTGTGGGAAGTTTGTCAATGGTTCAGTATTAATATTGAAGATCTTTCTTTGAATGTACATTTTGCCTTCTCAACGTGTTGGCTAATCGACAAATTAAAAATGTTATGGAATATCATTTATGAAATGAAATAAAAATGTTCATAAATAAAAATGGAAGTGTGCATCAGTTATTGGAATAAAGGGCATCATTTTCCGAAATACCGGTTTGATAATAATGTGTACTCATATCCTAAAAGCATCAGTTTCTTCTTAATTTCAAACTTGGTATGTGTTTTATTTACTGTCTATACATTTTGTTGAACTTGTTGAAAACGAGTCGTGTTACATTGATTGTAATAATACTTGAATAAATCAAAGAGGGGTGTGATTTATAGGGAACTTACTTCAATCATTACAATCATTGTTGGCAGGTATGCATGTTAGATCTTTCTAATTCGATACATTTTCAAAATATTGTGTATACAAATTATTATACAACACGCAAAAAAGACTCCGCTACACACATTGGCCATTTGATACACACGCACACCCACCCACATGCATTATTGCACACACACACACACACACACACACAAACACGCGCACACGCACACACACATACAGAGATGAGTAAAAGTAATATTAACTTTAATCGAGTCACCATTATGGCTTTGGTTGTCATCATTATGTTGCAACTAAATTTATCAGTTTAATGAGAGCAATGTATTTCAATCTTGATTTATTTCGACACTTCCATCCAAGAAATAAATTGTACTTTAAACAAATTAAAATTAATATGTACAAAGTCATTTCTCTCCAATAGAGATACGTGGTGGCATGACAACTGGGTCAATCCAAGTCATAATTATCGTTAATTAACAAAATTATATTGACGTTCCACACAACAATAACCATTCAGAGTTATTTCAGGTACGGTGGGAAAATCGGCCACCTTGCCCATGTCTATACATTTACATCATAATTAATCCGTTTTTAATTACCATCGCAATTGGTGTGATGTTACAAGCAGGGTACACCTTTCCTGCTTGATGAACTCGCTTTTCTTTTCAGCTTGCACTTTTATCGTCAGCTGTGAACTCAGTACAGCATTCCTTTGGGTTCAACGACTGAGCCCTTGAGATCACGTGACCTCTCATTGTCACTATCTACCTCCCTCTGTAACCCTCTCCCTCACTCTCTATTAATTACACAATAAGGCCATGGCATTGAAGTATCCTTTTAACACCTTTCTCAACCCAGTTTTCGCTAATTTTCACAAACCCTTCATTGTTCCCTTTCTTCGTCATCTCCTCTCGTTTCTTTTCTTCTCGCGGGATTTAAATTATTGTTTTGTTATTGGTTTGTGAGTGTGTAGCATGGCAGACGGTGTTTTGACTCGTGTTCTCTCTCTCTCTCTCTCTCTCTTTCTCTCTCTTACCCCATTCAAATGGAAACACCTGCATGTCAGGATTTTTGTCGCCAGCCCTGGTCTTTCCATTCCGCCGACTTATCAATCAGGAGTACGGCTGAGGGAACCCGGTTCGGAGTGTGTTTCATTATCACGCCTTTATTCCTCATAAAGGATACCGCCTTTCACCTCCAATATACCGGAGCTAATCAGATATTAGAATAAAACCACAGACACAAACACCCACACACACACACACGCACGCACACTGAGAAACCCACACTCACATAAACCATATTTATATATACACACCTTCACATACACACGCACACACACACTGAGGAACCCTCACCCACACAATCACCATAGTTATATATACACATCTCCACATACACACGCACACACACACTGAGGAACCCACACCCACACAATCACCATATTTATATATACACATCTTCACGTACAAACGCACACACACACACACACACACATACGCACAAACTCTCTCAAACGCACGCCCACGCGCACACACACACTTCATAAAGTTTATCACGCACACTCACGCACAGATGAAAAATTATCTTTATCGATCAACCGATTAGTCAATTAATCGATAAGCGCGGGAGAAATATGATCAATTATCTATATACATGTACAGTATACGACACCCACATCCAGACAATCTCCATCACATTTAAACACAAAACTTTCACGCACACGCACACCGCACAAATGAAAATGCGACGAGGACTTTATCAATTAATCAATAATTAATCACTTAGTCATAATGAAATAGTGATAGGATCAAATATCTCAAAAAGAGTGGGCAGCCGGAGACACACAATGATCAAGATTTGACAACTGAACGAACGAATGAGAAAGGGAGAGTTTAAAAGAGATAGATATATAGAGGGAGAATGAGGAAGGACAAGATCAAGATGATGACGGAGGCAGGAAAGTTTTAGACAAAACTTCCGCATTATCATTTCTCTGATCTTCATGTCAAGAACATGTTTTCAAAGTTTCTGAAGAAATTCCCTGAAGGTTTTGATCTTGAGAAAGATCTCACAAACAAGAGTGCACCATTCCCAGAGAGAGAGAGAGAGATTTATCTCGGAATAAGCACCAAATCAAGAAAATGTTATACTTAACAAACTGAGGGAGGTAATTTCACGCTAAATGAAAATCGATAAAAGATGCAAATTAGATGTAATTCGACCGCTAGCGTTACTTCTGTCGAGCTTTCAAAATCAAGTGAATCGGGAGATTATAATCTTATATGAATAGGTGTTGGTACAAAGAGCTGGAAAGAAGAGAGAGAGAGAGAGAGAGAGAGAAAGGGCAGGGAATTCTAGTTCGCGTGTATTGGACCAGAAGTTTATTTTTCTTTCTCTTTTTTTCCTTTCCTCCTTTTCTAACTCCCCTTTTCTTTCTCCTCTCTATAGGTGACAGACTACAATTCACTTTGACTTAAATTCACACTGTAGCATTTCGTACCATGCATGCATGAAAAACAAGCCCTCGACCGCTTCTTCTCATTTATCGCAGCGTTATTATTATTTGACTAATCCCTTTGGTTCGATGTACTTTTAGGACGGAAACCAAAGCGTAAAAGTCATCTGTTGTATTGGTGTGCATTGCGAGCCAGCACCCCTGAAGAAATGGCCGATTATCGAGTCCCAAACTCGCTATTATAACCTCTGCTCCTATAGATTAATCACCGAGAGATGCTGCAACAGATGTAAAGAGACCGCCCTATCCCAGGGTGATGACAGATAATAAAGTCACATATTAACTCTGCTGGATGTTTGTCCGCTAAAATGAAAGTTTTTAATCAGTTAATACGAGATCCATGCTAATTCTTGCCTAGAGATGGCTGGATATAAGTGTTTTTTATTTCATTATTTAAGTAACTTGCAGGCTTAGTATGTTAGAAGGAATCACACAATCGCTGAGAACATACATAATTATGAAGAGAAATTATGTCAAAACAAACAAACAGCGGTATATATGGTCATCCGATCATTCGTCATCTTGAGTAGATTTTAAACTCGTGCATGAAAATGAAGTATTACTTCCCGTGCATGCTGTAAATTGATTTCCAGTTGAAAATATTAAAAAGTGGCATAACAAAGACCCATGTAATACTCCGCAGAAGCGTGTGTGGGCGCGCGCGTTGGTGCGTGTGTATTTGTTAATTAATTTCAATAGTCTTAGTAGACAATTTACTAAAAGCCAAATACGATGCCAAGGATGCCTTAATCCATTGAAAATAAATTTGACTGCAAAGAAAATTGCTTGTTTTAAATAAACACATGAATACTTATTATTTTTCCCGATCGATTTCCTTACCGTCAACATCCACAAGCTGAAAGCATTTCTTTAAACTAGTTTGTAAATCAATTTTGTTTTCAATATTATTTGTGCCTCCCCGTGTCCTCCATTTAGTTTTGATGTGCTTCAATAAACATGATATGCTTAGAAAATATAAAGTTCATTATAATGCAGGTGGCAGAATGTAATGGGAAAGTGATGACTTTGTGTCTTGCTATGGCAACATGGAACGTCGGCATCTTCTGTCATAACTCCATCTTTCAATTTCTTGGATGAAGAATTGCGCTTAATATTGCCTGCCTTCAAATGACGTCTTTTCCCCGCACTTGTTGGAAGAGACGGGAAATCAGTTACGTAGAAAAATAAGAAGATGCGCCGACCTTGGTGCGCGCGCTAGTGAACTGGAAAAGACAACAGAGTCACGAGGAGCAGACGACAGACACATTTTCATCATTTTCATCTTCCCGCCAAATTGCAAGGGGTGAGATTTCAAATCAACCCGGGCTCGTCTTCATCGAACGACCGACATTCGGACAGTCTTTATTTGCAGACCCTAAAAATCGAACAAATTGATTATATACTACATTAACATAATCAAATATTTTAATATAAGGTTAAAGATTTGAAGCTAGCTCGCTTCAGAAACTGATTGACGAAATATCAAAACGCACACTTTAAAATGATTTTAGTCTCTTTGATAAATTGTTTTTCTGAACCTTGTCCTTTTGATAATAAATAATTCGTTTTAGAACGGCGACCATCATTAGAAACATTACTATATTCTAATTCATTAGGCCTTGATGGTGTCAATCAATTGGGCAAAAAGAATTTTCGTTTCGGTTTAATCAAATTTGGAGTGGACCATTAGGCTATTATTATTATTATTATTTTTCTATCCACAAGCTTTCCATAAGTTACTCATGAATCGGAAAAATACTTGATTAAATGAATCATCTTAATTATTGTCATAAGTTGAAATAGGCATATATTTCCATTGCAAAAATATTTGTAAACCTTTTAATTAATTGAATGTGTTTCAAATTTTAAGAAATCAAGAAATTCTTTGATGACTAATATACCCCAAAAGGGAAACATTTGAGGGATATGACATAAGAAGAGGAACGACATTATAGAAATCTAATGATGCGTTAAAAAGTGATAAATGAGCGATTGGCATTAAAGACTATAGACAATCTAGGGCGAATGGTAACGGTAAGATGTAGGTGTAATATTTCATTAGAATAAAATAGGTACAGTGAAACCTGTCTTTAAAGATCACCCAAGGGAGACAAAAATTTGGTCTTTGTAGACAGGTGGTCTTTCTTTACAGGTGGTCACTAAAGCAGGTTTAACTGTATTATGAAAGATAGTTTGTCCGACTAGTATTCTAGACTAATATTGGCCCACTTTCGAAGAAAAGAAAGCTGCACTCTGCAAGATAAATTCATGGTTTGAAAGAATGGAGTAATTCCACATCAGGAAGAACCAGATGATGTTTCATGTACGCAAAGGCTGCCGACTCCAGGCTAAACTAGAATTATTTAAGCCTACTTGGCTGCACATACAAATGGACACATCAATTAAGCTCTGCGCGCCGCGCTCGTTCGTCGCAGGGGGGAAGACGCACGCATGCACAAACTTCAACAAAAAAATTCTTGCGACATACTAGTTTTCTTTTCAGATAAAGAGTCGGTTTCTTGTTTATGCTTTCAAAAGGGGTAAATGTGAAAGCTTGTTTGTTTGCATTTGTTCGAAATGTTTCCTTCTGTCTCCTCAAATTCACCGACAAGCATGACTATGATCCTTAGAAAGACTTGAAATACATTTTGGCAGAATGATCTATTATAATTTCAGCTGTTAGTTCTATTTCTTTTTAACGAGACAAGATTTATTTTATAAAGTTCTATAAAGTGGTTTTAGTTTACACAGGAGTTTTTTTTTCCATCCAGGATTTGGCTAATCGTCTCTAATAGACTCAATTATAATTTGTCAAAAACAAACCGAGATTGAACGTTGTAAGTCCACTCAAGCTTGATACTGAAAATATAATATTCCGTATTTTGTTGCGCCTAATGCACCTATTCTTACTTTGAATTATTACCCTGGTTTTGGGCTTCGGTAGTCAAGGCATGCATGTATCCACTTACTACTCCTAGGTCGAGAGAGGCATATGCGGATAGATGGCTCACCACAGGCGCGTAAGCAGGGGGGGGGGGTTGGGGTTAACCCCCCCCCTTGGGTTATTTTTTATGTATATGTTTTGTGTATGTTTTTTCGAAAACCCCCCCCCCCCTTTTTTTTTTAAATTAAAAAAGTAAAATTTAAAAAAAAAAAAAAAAAATTATACCAATGGCTGACCTAAAAAAAGGTGACCTTACCCCCCTCCCCCAACGGAACAAAATGTCAAATTTTCGAAATTCGAGACCAAAAAAAAAAAAAAAAAAAAAGGTGTCCTCTTACCTTATGCGAATGAGGTGTTAAAAGTCAAGTGATTTGCGCTTAACATCGACTCAGCAGCATGACTACAATCGAAGTAATGAACAATAAAACCTCGGAAACATATACGACATATGTAAACATATTTGTGGCTTATACCCCAACAAAATATACGACATAGAGGTAAATTTCGATAAATAATGTATCAAATATTGCACGTGAATTTAAAATGCTGTTTGTGTTTGACAAAGGAACTCTTTAGATATACATTCCCCTTTAAAACATTTCCCTCCTTTACTACAAAATTGAAAGTGTCAGCTACTAGCATGCATCATTAGCTAAACTGTATAAGGTCAAATTCCCCTCTAACTCAACTCAAGACACTCTTAGCTTCATTAATTACGTCAAATACCATGTAAGAAACGGTTCAAGAGTAGCAATAGCATCATGTCATTATTACACGGTGATAAAACACGAAGTCAAAGAAAAAGAAAAAGACGGAAAGAAAGAAACAGGTAGTATTGACATTGTGGAGTGTTTATTGTTAATTGAGAAAGTGATCAACTCTATATCAATTCATGCACCGTCTCTCCACTATGCACTTACTTGGTTTTATTCGTTGTTTCACTGCCGTAAAGATATATATATTTTTTTCTTTATGTGTTTTATTGAACAATAAAAAAACATGCCGTAAAGATCTTGAAATTGGCAACTGTCAGCGACCTGTCAAGTATCTGACTGCTAGCTCGCTACCTTCTACAACAAGAAGTAGTAGTTAGTACATGTATTTTGTTGTTCAAGTGTATAGTTTATGAACGGTACTTATCACACAATTCACAAAGCATTACAACCGTGAAATATGGAATTCAAATTTGGTGTACTTACAAGTATTATTCCCATTCCCATGAACGTAGGATACGTATTACAATGTATTTTCTTCACAGATCTCAATAACAACGAATGATTAGCTGACTACTAAACATTTGACATTGACTGTTTCTCTCCTTGCCTTTCTCTCCCTTCGTTTAAGCATCCTCTCTTTCTCTTCTATTTGACATCCTATATTCTTTTCTTGTACTTTTTTTCTCTCTCTCTCTCTCCTTCTCTCTCTTTCTCTCTCTCTCTCACTCTTCTGTAACTCGCATTTTTTTTGTCCAAAAGTCCCTTTTCTGCATGTTTTTTTTTAAATGATAAATTTTACAACTGTCGCCAAATTGGGCGTTAAAATGACCCATAATAATTGATAGGATACATAATTACCGCCATGTTGTTTTCTTCATAGCCTATTTCCAAGAGTGTCTGAACATTTACATTTATATCCGGCATACTTTTCTAAATTCAATATTTTCGTCAAATCGTTCAAGCAATGAAGGAGCAAGATAACGTTTCATTCATCAGAGATTGTGTTATTTGCTTGAGTTCCACGGCTCAACTTAAGAGACTAAATTTTCATGACACTGTGGTATGAATATAAGATTCCTTTATTCTCACCCGCCCTTCTCCAATTAATACATCTATTCAATTTCGAAGACATTTTCGACCAATTTCCTCTCGCTCGCTTTCCCCCTGCTCGATTTCGTCCCACCAGCCAACACGGCCAATGATATATCAACTAATTCACACCCCGCTATACCGGCGGGCATCGCTAATTTTTCATTTCGCTGATTATGCTGTTAGTGTTTCTCAACCATTAATAATAAATGTAAGTTTTCATTCTCCCTTTCAAGGGCCATCCCATTTAACCTAATTCTCGCCATCACAACATGTATAGCCTCAATCCCTTCGATTTCTCTCTCCCCCCCCCCCTTCCTCTCTCTCTCTTTCTCTCTCTCTCTTGCATTTTAATCTGTCTCCTCAGCTATATGTCTCTCTCAATATCCCATTTTATCAATTTCTGCCTTAAAAGGCACAGTAATGTTAAAGAAAGCTTTTTTGGTGTTGAAATACTATTTTCTTTTTTCTTAATCTCACAGCAATTCTATGAAGGTATAAGCTCCAAATATATTACTATTAATTGATTGATTGATTAAGATATTTTGATTTTTCTATTTTTTTTTTTTTTTTTTTTTTTTTCCTTCTTCTATATTGTTTTCTATTCGGACTTGCTTTTCACTTTTCATGTTACTATAAAAACAAAACACCCTGGATAATACAACAAAGTAGGTTGAGATATATGCATTTTCGCGGTTTAAGTCCCGCCGCGGCACTAATGCCCTTCGGCAAGACATTGATCTACATTTGCCACTCTCCACCCAGGTGTTAAATGGGTACCAGGTAGGATGCGAAAGTCAGTAATGTGGTTGGATTAGCAAGTGGCACTTGTAAAATGGCGGCTGGCTGGAATGCTCCCCAGGGAGTGAAAATGTGCATACATTGTGTAGAGGGTAAACCTGAATCCGATGGCCGGGGTAAAAACAATTTATGTGCTGTGCCTAAAAACAAAGTATCAGGCGCATTAGAATGTGAGCTATTATTATTAACGAGATCAGCCGAATATGAAAATATGCCATAATTACCCCCAAAACCTTCTCTCTTTTTTTAGAGAGAAAAGGAAGCACTAAGTTGTTCCGCTTGAGATTCTCTATTTTTCTGTCAACAGATGATGAATTACTTTTTGTCACTGCCTTTGAAATAAACCATATCTTTAGTTTTTTTCTATCTTTCATCACAATGCCTGCGTCTTGTGATTTCAATGTTAGCTGTTTTATACAAAATTATGTAACATCGTATAATGTATAGGCCTAGCTTTTTTTTAACACTCTAGAGAGGGAGCAGGGATAAACGAAGAAAGATCCGCGTTGCGTTATCACAATGTATTTCATACCAATTTCCCTAAATCTAAAAAGATGGGGGCATCAGTGGGCCCCATTCTACTCTGGATACGCCAGTGCTGTTCTGATACAGCACCTCCAAACGTTCCCATACCCCGTAGCTTAGGCGGCCAAATTTTGTTGTATCCCATAGAGTAGTTTGCCAATGAACACAAGCTCCCGATGCGAGCAGACATGGGGAGATGGGGCGGACGAACGGTGCTGGCAAGCTAGCTCGCAGCATCGGCGGGGAAAATCAAAGCACAAATGGTAAATGCCCCATTCTCGCTCGTACGATTAGGCACGGGAACGGCGCAAACTTGATTTCATCTCCCCTTTTCTGCTATCAATTTGCCTCGCTTCATCATAAAGGCAGAGTTAATCTAGTATCCCTTCATTTCGATGAAAGAAAGGAAGACGAGGGAGAAAGAAGAGAGGCGGTACCGTTTTCACAGCCCACGTCACAAAACAGCTCACTGCCAATAGCCATCGCCCTATAAAAGACTTTCACGTACCCCATTCCAAAAACCACCAGCGAAAATAATAATTACATTGATATATTTCATAATTTTCTCTCATTTATGGGACCATCAATTGATTTTCATACTGTTCTTCTCTCCTAAGGTTTTACCCGATTCTATTCGCCCTGGTTTCTTTCTTTTTGTGTACCATACAATTTTTTTTCCGGTGATGCTCTCCTTTTAGCAGCATCTTAGCCCGAAGAGGGTGAGTCTGTTGTCTGAGCGCAACATGTCGGCTAGCTTCAGCCCAAAAGGCAAACTGGGAGATGCGAGAGCAGAGCACATCACAATCATTCAGGCGGAAAACTGAACTTATCAAGCAGAAATTCAAACCCGTGGCGGTAGCCTTACAAGTTTCAAACATTGCACCAAAAAATGGCTCTCGGCATATTTGTCATCGTTCTCGTCCAACCTCTCTTTTCCTCTCAAGCCATATACCTCTCATAAAATCTTCCATAAAAAGGAATCTTGCAACTTCTCTCATTTTTTTATTTTTATATACTTCATATCACTGAAGATTCAATTTTGTCCATCAGATCCTGTGGCCTGTACACTCTAGAATTTGAAAAAAGTACACAGCAGTTGAGCCACGATCTCTCTCTCTCTCTCTTTCTCTCTCTCTCTCTCTCTCGTTGATGGTGTTTGATATAAATAAATCTTTAATTGTCGGAGAACATTCAATTAGGTTTGGAATTTGATTGAATTTGCTGGTTATTAAATACAGCCACCACGCAAACAAAATTAATTATGTTATCTTCTGTTTTTACTTCACTTCCAATTTCACGTTTCCATTCATGATTTTTGTTGGGGGGGGGGGGGGGCTGATGGCGATGGTCATATTTCCTTGTCAAATACATCGATGATGACCAGACCAGATTCTTTTGATTTGATGCTTAATTACCTGATTAATGTGAATTTTATCGTAATTCTTTTTCATTTTAATATATACTTTGTCATTTAATATCATGATTATAATGCATTGTGACGTATATAATATTCCAAACGTTGAAGGAATGCAGCAATTTATATGATACATTTCATGAACCAAACAGAAAACCGAACATGTCATTATCAGTGATTGTGAAAGAAAAAACGTCACAGTAAAGATCAATCTAATAAGGCATCTCCAATTAATAATGCTAATTAGGCCTATTATTTTTTCGTCATTGCTGACACGGCCAAATGTATTAAAAATTGAATGATTGTGTGATTTTTGATTGCAGAAAATGCATTGTTGCCATAGTCGCCCCTCTCGATCCAGGGGAAGGAGATAGGTTTTGAGCAAGAAAGTCTCTTCCCTGGTCTATATCTCCCAGCATTCTCATATGAGCGATCAGCAGGGTCACTTTCATGATCACTGAGATAAGCATAATGAGACAAAGTAGTGGAAAATGGTGTTTTTCTTTCTGTATAAGCCTTTGTCACTCTTTCACTAATGTTATCCCTCCCCCTGTCCCCTTCTCTCTCTCTCTCTCTCTCTCTCTCTCTTTCTGCCCCTTTCTCTTACAATCTCTCTCCGTCTCTTAGATTATGTCTCCCTCTCCCTTTTGTGTCTGCCCTTCTTTTCCTGCTATAGTTATATACCATCTCTCCCTGATCTGTTTTGTGTAATGCTGTATCTCTTTCTATCTCCCCTCCACCCTCCCCTCCCCTCTCTCTCTCTCTCTCTCTTCCCCCTCCCTCTCTCCCTCTCACACCCTCGATGGGGCAACCTGTGCAAACTGTACAAATTCGGGCGAGTATTGCCCGATTAGCAACTAAAAGGCGCGTCGAGGCGTGAGGGGTGATTAGCACCGAACAGACAATGGGCTAGGCCCGGCGAACATGACGGCCAGACGACGGGGGTGATGCTCTGCCGCTAAATTGGTTGGTTATCTGGGGTATGCATGTTCTCATGTTGAAATCTCGCCATGTTCCAGTTGAATTGAAGAAGAAAAAAATTATTCTCAGTTAAAGATCGCCACATTGATATAACAGTTATCCAGCTATGAGGAAAGGGGTCGACCGGGGATTTGGAACAGAGAAAGATGGAATTAGACAAGTAAAAACAACATCTGTCTAATATTAGCTGGCTCAATATATAGCACAGTGAAAATTGACAAATAAAGACTGAGACATTGGAGCCATGGATAATACAATCTTAATAACAAAATATGGAAAGAAATAATCAAACGTTAGATATCTCAGTGAAAACCTCGTCAACGAAATAATACCAAAATACGTATTTGATCTCCCTCTTCATTTTACAAAAAATAAAATGAAAATCAGTGGTGGAAGGGTTGAAATAATCACTTCAATGATAGGATCTCTAAATTACTTTTTACTACTACAGAATATAAGTTCATGACTAGTGTTCAGAACGTGTCGCTGAAATAAACAATATATGTTTAAATGGCAGAGTCGATAATATCGGCCAATACGTTCTGTTTAGAAGATTTATAACACATGATTTGAGGATTTGAAAGTATCTTGCAGGCAATGGATTTTTTTTTGTTCTAAATTGTTTTCATTCGAAAAATGAATCCGTACAAAAATAATTATTCGGCAAATTAAAAGGAGGGCAAAGACTGGATATCATCATTAAAACCTTCACATTGGACGGTGATTCCGGGCTCTGATTCGAATCCTGAGTTATTAATTCCTCTGATTTGATTCCTAATCGAATAAGTGAATAAACAACCACACTCCGAACAACACGATAATTTACGAAATATTATTATTGTTGGAGGAGAAACGATGCCTTGTGTATATTTCTCAGAAATTGTTTGTAAAGTTGAATAATTAGTCTTCCTGTTTATTGCTCTTCATGGGAACCGTCATCGGAAATAGTTACAGAACTTACAATAGGGCAGCTAACCTCAAATTGGACCTCTTTATTCCAATTACATGCATTAATGAAGTTTAACATGGGAGGGGAAACCAAACGTATGGTGTATCATTGTCAGAACGGACCATTACCCTTATCAATCAATCCTATACCCCAGTTAGTCCTACTATACAACCACCATCATCAAAATACAATCAACCTTTCCTATTCAACCTGCAAATTGTTACAATTTGGTTTTTCCTTTGTAAACATTCTTTTCTCTCCTTCACTTGTTGGGTTCAGGACAAACCACCAGATTCCGACCGACCCGAAATACTCTTGAAAAGTTCGCCCTTTTTTCTTGATGTTGTTTTTAGGTGCGGCACTTCAAAAGATTTGTGTTATAGTCAGCCTACCTTTTCATCATTATTATTCACGCAGAATTTGTTTGTCGATTGCATCTTTTCATCGAATTTACCGGTAGATTCAGGAGGGGTTGTTATTTAATCATTTGATAAAAGGCCACCACCACAATCCGGAAATCATTGTCCACGACTTCTTTGGGTGAACTTGTACTTTTCTCCGTGTCTGTCAACCACCCCAAACCGCATGTACTTTTAGAACACGAGAGAACGCAATCTCCTCTACAGGCCTATTCACAAAATAAAACCAAAATAGGTTATTCTTGTGTTTAGCTGATCTATACCGATGTTCTATACACGCGGAACACCCTCTAACAAAAACGCGGTTACAAAGAATTTGATGAATTCCATTGATACAATTGTAGAAACTCTACCCATTAATTAACCGAATTAAAAAAAAGAGCCTCGGAACCTCACAACAAAGCCCAGCCGTCCTCTTTTTTATTCACAACTTCACCTCGGGATAATAAAAAGTGGAATCTTTTCCCCAATCTTACCTCAATCTTAGTAAATACTGCGTAGAAATTGCTCGGATCATCACAACAAATGCTGATTGAAGTACTGATAAACGCGCACGTGCAAAACTTCCGCGACCGTATTCATTTCTAATTTCAAAAAGTGCACCAAGCCATCATTTCATTTCATTTATATCCTAAAAATCTATTGTGCTCCCGCAATAAAATTCGGATGTTTTGTGAATCTTAATCCACACAAATTCATCATAAATTGCCGTTCGGATGAGATGCGTAGCTTTGATATATTCCGGTTTGGTCATGGTTGATAAAGAAATAGTAATAATTATTTTCCGCGTCGTTTGAGGCTGTCATTTAGACGAGATAATTAATGTTTTTAGGGTGTTTATGACCAATCTTGAAAATAGGGATTGTGGTCATGTTTTTCATAGAAATATACTTAAAGACTGTAATATATATCTGAATGAAATGCAAGATGGTACTGATAATAACGTGATGATAAAGAGAAACAAATATATTTTCATTTTTAACGGAAAGGGGCAGGGGGCGGAAGGATAATCGATTATATTTCAAATTATTGGTTCGTTAAATTTCACTTAAATGTATCGCTAGATGATTCTAATGTAATGTATACGTCATACGAAAAAACAATCTTAGAATATTCGGGTTATTAAATCACAAGAACCACGGCTGACTGAGGGAACTAATTTCTTAAGAAATGTGTACCATATTGATTAGGATATGGCTGCGTCTTAATTTTGAAAGCTAATAAACTGCAGCACATTTCACAAGTAAGTTTGAGTCACAATGTTCTACTTTGAACCAATAAGATAGGGTCCAAATGTATAACTCATGCATATTTGTTCTTTTACCCAATTATAAACAAATATGATAAGGCCTTCATCAAAACCATTTTAAAATGTTCATTTTTCCCTCTCTTTATACTTTCGTTCTGGATGATACGTGATGGATCCTATAAGGCGACAATTTTTCCAAATAAAAGACGAAAAAACGTTTATATTCAATTTCTTCATTCAAACTTAACCCTATAATAAGGCCGGGCTATTTGAAGTCTTACTACGGCCGGGGGGGGGGGCATTATGGCCCCCCTTAAGATCTCGGCCGTGAAACGGCCGATCTCCGCGAAAATTTGCACGCATGTCAAGTGAAGTGTATAGAACAATATGATAATTTCAATTTTTTGAAAAAAATCACTCATTTGCATATTTATGGTAATTTATGCAAATAACGTCATAAAATCACATTTTTACCCATAAATCATATATTATTCTTATTTAAGCATTCTTTTTCACTACAAATATTCATTAAACCATTTGGAACAATAATACGACAAAAAAAATTAGAAGAGCCAGCTTATTCCTTATGTTATCTCTTGTTTTGATAATTTCTTATGTATTTCATTGTTTTTTTAACTTATGTATGTTATTGTTTTTTTTTTTTTTTTCATTTCTTCCTACAATTCAACTATTTTGACTTCCAAAACAACCACCTAAACTTAAAACAAGACCCAATAACCAATGTTTGATCTATTTTTAGGAAAAATGACATTTCCATATGTTTTGTACACAAATCACAAAAATGAGCGATTTTCGGGCTGACATGCAAAGACAAAAGGTCACGTGACCTTGTAACTGTAGGTCCGATTTTTTAATTTTTTTTTAAAAAGATGCGCAAGACTCTAAAGAAAAAAGTCAGCGAGCGGCGAGGCGCCATCCATATGCGTTCTCAAACAATCAGAAAAATCGTGGAGGGGGGGGGGGGGGCATAATGCCCCCCCCCGGCCTTATTAGGGTTAAACTACTTTTAATACAATTTCAATCAAATGATAAGGAAGCAGTATGTGAAAATGTAGTACTTTTGTTAATTGGTTGATCTGGTTAGAATGAGCTATTTTCAAGTTAAGTTCTCAATCATCCCTGTGATAAACCAAATATAGAGTGAAAAGCTACAATCACACTCTTTCTATCGCGTTAGAAAATGAGGCTGGATGTAACTTTTTACTGCTCTTATAATTATCATAATACTTGAAATGTATGGAGAAAGGAACTTAAGAATTTGGTAAGTGTACACCTGGGCCCCGTCTTACAAAGAGTTGCGATTGATCCGAATCAATTGTAAGTCCCCTATCTCTTACGTACATAGTTAAAGGGATAGTTGAGTTCTGTTTCGGAGGGCGCTACACAAAATAATTTGTTGTGAGATAATGAAAAACTGAGTGTCAAATTTGAAAGAACATACGATTTAAATGACAAAATCATCTTTGTTTGATCAAAATCGGTTCAGAGACGGCTGAAATATCCATAAATATAACAATTTCTAATACTTGTGTACCACCACAAAATATTAGATAATTTGAAAAAGCCGTTGAAAAAACGAAATAGCACCTTTTACGTCGTATTTCAGCCAATGCCGGTGTTGGCTTTTTTGTTGGCATTTTCTTGTTGGTTATATTACTCACAACCAGCCGGCCCATGTATTGTTAGTTTAATTAAAGGTACTATGTCCCATTTGCAGGCCAAAAAAATGAAAAAGTTAAATTCCATCTGCATTTGAAAGATAATACTAATTTAGAACTTCCCTAAAAAAGGTGGGGCTTGCAAATGTCTTCAAGTGGGAAAATAACGACTATTAGTTGTCAAATCGACTTTAGGGCTATAGAGCCCAAAAGTAATAGTCTTGATTTTCAGACTTTGTACCGAATGGTCATACGTTTTATGCTGCGCAAAGATTCAATCAGTTTAAGCTTGGCCATCACAAGAAGTTGGTTATTGATGTAGACAAATGCTCATGTACCCTTTACAACTCTTTTCATGTATGTTATTACCAAAGAAGAAAAAAAGCCAGTCAGTCACTCAATAGTGTCTGACAGTGAAGTCTAGCAAGTAAACGGGTTTCCTTGCATAATTTGAATATGAGGACACTGCTAACATTTAAATTTCACAGATAGGACATACATGACATATTTATAATTCCTGCAAAGTTCTACAGCATTTGAGGTTGGTTGCAAAAGGGACATAGTACCTTTAAATAATTATTCAACGGTCACCGTATTTTGTTTTTAAAGTGGAGCTGAATTGGTATGATCGTATTGGCTAAATTTCACACATTTTGGGGTCTAAAATTACCTTCATAGCAATTTTAGGTTCTAAAAGGGCACTAGAAATGTCATAGATAAGAATGAGAGCAATGACCATGCACTTTGAAGGCATTTGCGGTCTGAAAACAGAACTCAACTATCCCTTTAAGATTGATATCAATCGCAAATAAGTTGCTATCAATTTCAACTCTTCATAAGACAGGGCACTGGAGTATTAAAATATTGTCGTCTTCACTCGTAACGTGGTCAGTCATGATGTCATTAGTTTCAAATCTCCATGCGAGGAAGGTTTACTCAATCATGGATATTATACTGCCATGGTTCAACACATCAATCTTCCAGGTATTTATTATAACGATGAACATTGCCTGATCGATTTAGACAAACGACCTTCCAGAGACACCCCCTCTCCCTCGTAAAGTTGGTAGTCAAAATATCATAAATCGTAAGATTGATGTGTTCGACTCTGAACCATAGCGCTGTAATCATCAAGATCATTATGAATGCAAGGTCATTTGAGAACATTATGACAGCGGTCAGTAGACGGGAAGATGATGTAATTTGTACTTGTTGCTTCTTTCCTTCCAAGATGGCCTATATGTGAATGATTATACTTAAAGGTAATACAAAGTTTTGGGAAATTATGAAAATTGGGTAGATAGTGATTCTTTACAATTTTGATATATTTGGATGCCCCTGTGGATGCATTAAAAGCACTAGAAAATTTGGCCCCTAAACACTTCTGTTTTCGAGAAAAAGTAAATACAAAAATTTACCGGTGCTCCCGGTAAATTTTGATAAATTTTAAATAGCGCCTATGGCCGTACAATGGTAGCTGAGACCATGAAATTATCAGAATAATTATGTAGTTGTGATATATATTTTCCTAACGGGAATAGCTAATCGGTCGATTTTAGTCAAGACACATTGTTTTATAGCTTAATTAATATCTTGACCTTGAGAGGGAGCTATATAACATAAAAAGAGTTTATTATTTACAATTTCATAACTGTAGACTCGTTTTCAACCGCGAAAACGATCACTGAATATTGTAGGATCGCATATGCTTCCAATATGTTCATTTGAACCAGATTGATGACCCCATACCAATTATCAAACAGTAGGGCTACATGGTAGTGATATTGCAAATCGTGAAATACAAGCGATATTAAATTGACATAAGGGATGTTGTATTCATCAAAAGTCAACACAAACGAAAACTATAAAGAATTAATCTGTGGCATAATGATCTCCTGCTCTTGCAGAAACTACTGCTTATAACATTATATACTGCTAGCAATAATCATGAAGATATATTTTACTATTTATCATTTAACAATACATTGAAATGTATATATCAGTATTAAACGCATCGTTTGACAATGTTAAATCTGAGATGCACGGCCCTACGTGTTATCAGTGTCTGTGATAATGGTGTAATATTGAAGCCCTACAAAAAATGCGCTTCAAAATGATCAAGAAGTGCCTCAAAAAAGTAAAAATCTTTGAGTGACCGGTTTTACCATACTCGTTTTCCCCAATAGACTGTAGTGTTATGAAAACCGTTTGGCAAACGGTTTTTTAAATATGTAATTCTAATCAGAAATATCTTGATAATCAGACAGGCGATCGGCTTGTAAAAGTCATGGGGTTCCCGACTGACCTAAAGGTTTATAATTATCAGCATGAGCTAAATCCAGGATTTTGTTTCAGAATCTGAGAAAAAGTTACCGGTCACCCAAGAAAAGGGTGGCACTGTATGCAGGTGGTTTACCAAGACAGGTTCTAGAACACACATTTCTTTCTGGAGGAAGACAAAAGGCATGGCCACTGTAGACAGGTGGTCTTTATAGATAGGTGGCCACTAAGACATGCTTGACTGTAGATTAAAGCAAAAACTTGCCAAAATATTGCTGTTATGGAGGCACCCAACAAAACGCTCATTGAAAGTGTTCAGCCGTTTGCACTGCTATTTGATAACAGGTAGACCAAGGGGTGTTTCACAAAGATTACAAGTTGAACTTATCTCTAAGTTGGACTTAAAGATGAAGTTGAGTTCTGGTCATGCGATTGCATTGTGAAAGAAACGGTGTGGAACCGACCAGAAAAGGTTGATCATCTAGCATATAAGAATTTGTGTGTATTGCAAGGTTCTGGAATCATCAAAATGATAAGAAATTTGGCCAAGTCTTGGTAAAGTTACAAACACTGTACACAGAAAGATGTATATGGGACTACACGAACACGTGGCGTAAAAAGCCGGCCCCCCGATTTTTACGATGTTACATGCATATTTAGAATATGAAGGCATTTGAAGAGCCATGCTTTTCAGGGAACATTCTTATCTCATGTTCTTCTACACTTGCATAATAAGAATGAGTAATGCTCACAAAATATTTTTCACCTCTTCCCAGAACTCAACCTTCTCTTTAACAGTTATGGAAAGCCGTTAGCATCATTGAAAATATTTTGTAAAAGCTATTTCCAAAGGCATAAAATGTTGATTCAAATCATTCATATTTACTATTATCAAAGAGATTTCATGTTCTTGATGTGAAATTTATGAAAACTCTAAAATACCTCAATTTTGGCTTTTGGAAATTTTAATTTTGAAGGCTACAAATGGCTCTCCATCATTTTTAAGTCCGACTTAGAGTTAAGTTCGACTTAGTATCTTTGTGAAACACCCCCCTGGAGTCAAGATGATCAAGATATTTAATCATCCACATCATGGTGGTACATGGACGGAATGGATGGATGGACCTCATCTAAGAACGATACATTAGACTCCGAGAGATCAATCATATGAGAGGTCGTATAGACGAGTCCTCACTTGTCAAAACACCAATTATGTCGTTAAAATCATGATCTCTTTACCTTGATGAATTTCACGTCGTATTTGGCATGAAGGTAACACCTGCCCTCAGCCAACTTACCTCTCCCTCGCTGTCATTCTCTGTCTGTCCGTCTCTCCCCTTCTCTTTCTCTCTCCCATCTCTCTCTCTCTCTCTCTTCTTCTGTATCTATCTATCTCTCTCCCCTCAAACCCCTTTTCATCATTCTCCCCTTCTCTCTCCCTCCCCCCCCCCCTCTTTCTCTCTCCCACCTCTCTCTCTTCTTCTGTATCTATCTATCTCCCCCCCCTCTTTTCATTATTTTAAATCCCCCTATTCGTACCCTAGTTTGTTCATATCTATCATAATCTCTTTCGTTCCTCCAATTTCTCAATTGACTTTTAGTCCAGCATTCTCTGTTTCCTATTTCACTTTTACCAGACTAGACACTGAAAATTCCTTTCCTCATGAGATCCTAAAGCATGAATACCACTGAATTTTAGCATGAAAAGGACACAGTATATGAGCCACGATCTCTCTCTCTCTCTCTCTCTCTCTCTGTCCCTCTCTCAATCATTGGCATAATTTAGACAATTTGGACAAGGGAAGTCTGCCCCACCCTTTTTTGACGCAATAGGGCTCATGTCTCACAAAGGTAGACCTACACCTATTAATGTTTAAAAATATGAATATTGCACCTCTATCCTCTCTTTCGATCGTTTCTGGCCCTGAAATATGTACATTAAATTCAAATAAATCAATCTCATTTCCACTACCATTCTCAGAAATCCATGCCAATTCTCAACAAAGAACCCTAGTGTTGAGAATGGTGTATGTTTAGACCTCACATGGATCGAGCGGTGTGGGCGCCAATCTTTTAACGATCACATAAAACGAACATAATTTCGACACTTGGATAATTAAGCTACCTTTACGATGTCATAAAATCATGGGGAAAGGCAAAGACTAAAATAAATCAAAATGGGAACAGATAGTTACTCTCTTAGTACCAGGTGATGGAAATGTCCAATAAATAAAACCATTTCCCCTTATACTGACATCAGGTAGTCGTAGATTGAGATTATGATCTCCTATTTATCACGAAATAGGTTTACGATGTACACCTCAAGTCCGTGGCCTACAGAACACATTAGGCCAGTAGGCCAGGCATTTGATATGTTTGCAATTGGTGTTCAGCAACCGACCCCTTGCAAAAAAAAGTATACACAGTTATTGAAATTCCAAAAAGAAAAACGTCAGAACAAAGTTATATTGTTCAAGTTTAAGTTTTATTTCCACATTTCATTAAAAAGCATACCATAAAAACATAGAAAATATGAACAATACTACAATAGCATAATTATATATAATTATAAACAATAAATTACAGTAAAACGAAAATGTGGAAGGGAACCGCATAAGCCATTGGCCTTTCGAGGCTGAAGTTACAGAACCCTACAAAATATATAAATTGGACAGTACTACAAGCACAGAATATAACTTAACAAACCAACAAAGTAAATTCAAACAGAATATAAACGAACACCCTAAATGCAACAGACATTTTAAAAAGGGATAATTTGATCAATAGCCATGGCAGTAGGAGCTGTTAACATATTTTCTTATTTGTTTTTCTTTTGAAAGATTTAGGTTCAACAGAAAGGGAATTCCAAAGCTTAGGCCCAATGTATTTCACAGTGGTCCTTGAGATATTATGGTAATGAAAAGAAACACACAGGTTACTGAAATTTCTGGATCGATATCTTTTGGTGTATTTGTTAATTATAACATTTTCTTTAAATACTGGTGGCAGAACACCCTTGAAATAACACTACATAAAGTTTGTGATCTGAGTAACATGAGTATCAGATAGGACTACTTTCAGAATGTAAAGTTTTTGAAAAAGAGAAACTGTCGATGCTAAAAATGCTGAGGCTTCGTCTACTCCATCATAGTCGTTTTTCTTTTTTGTCATTGATTTCATACCTGCATTGGTTCAAGCATAATAAAAACTGATACCATTTGAAATGCAACCTCATAAGAATTCATAATTAAATCATGTCGTGCAGGAGTGTCTTAATACCATTGTCAAGTGACCAAATTTTCACACTTTTATGTAACAAAATACCTTTGAAAAGTCAATTCAAACCGTATCTCCACCAGCAGATGATAAATACAATTTTTGAAGATTAGAACTCATTTAAAAAAAAGGGGTTAACATTCGATTTACTGCCATTTTATTTAAATTAAAGTCTCTATGGATTTGCCACCAAGGTATCCAGTGACGTAGGTGGGGTCTAGTCTACGGTACCCCTGGGCAGCCCAAATACATTTTGCCTCTGTCTGGGAAGCATACCGCTCCCCAATTTAAAAAGAAATTCAGTTCTGGATACGCTCCTGATGATCTATTTCTTTACAACAATGTACTTACTCAAATTCACTGACGTAGAGGGGAGTATTCCACTCGAAACTTTGGACGCTCTCTCCCCCTCTCTCTCTCTTTCTCTCTCTCTGTCTTCGCCCACGTCATTCATATATCAGTTTATATAGGAAAGCAGACCGAAAATTCATCTTGATTGTCTTTATGACACTTGCTATTGACATCCATAAACTGGCTATACATGTTTATTTTATAATGAGCTTTTTAAAAACATCATATGACTCTTACACATTTTTGAGTGAAACATTTTTTTTAGGTGTACTATAAAAAGAAATAATTCTAGTGATTTGAATATTGAACGATTTTGTTTTAAAGCTCTATTAATTTTTTTTTACTAGAAATTAAAAACAAATATGAATGGTTTCCCCTTAAATTCTATCAACACTAAACGCAGTGCTTTAATTCTGTCTTGAAGTCTGTCGTGAAAGTCTGTCTTGAAGTATCTATCACACAACAGGAGTCAAACAAAATATATAATGGCATTATTATGTCAATAGTAAAAATCAACAATGTAAACCATGATCTTTAACTTACCTGGGCACATGGGTGCCCGAAACACTTCAGATCATTCGAGCATACGGAGCAGCTCGACATTCACCGCCGCATCCGGGGATTTTGCTACGTCACGCAGGTACGCTCGAAATTTCGCAGTCCGTCTGAAAGATGAAAAACATTTTCCACTTTTTTTGATTGACAGGAAATCAACTCGGTAAAGTACAACGCTGGAATGCAATCCGGCATGGCGCGGTTAAAGACTTCGCCCTAGGACCCATTCAGAAACGATCTGACAAAAACTGTTTTGAGAATAGCGTGACGAGAAGAAGATGATGATGAAGAAGAAGAGAGGAAATGGTGTTCGCTGGAAGAGGAAGGAGGAAAACCGAAAGTTTCTTCAGGTTTTGCTTTATAGTTTTGGTGGAGAGGAAACAATCATTTTCAGTGTCTAAATAATTCACCTGGAATATTAGTGTTTATTTTGACAGAAGAGGGTTGATAGTGAGAAGGGTTATTAGCTATGAGACTTCGCCGAGGGGACAAAAGATTTGCAGCAAAACATTAGTTAAAGGATAGCATGAGCATCCATAATAATTTCAAGCAAGAAGACCCATAGAACACCTCTACCCCCCCCCCCTCATTGGTAAAGAAATAGAAGACGTAAAAGAAAAAAGAAACAGGAGGAGAAGAAAAATAAATATTAGTTGAGGAAGAAGGGGGAAATTCGAAATATTAACCAAGAGGAAAGAGTAGGGACAATAAACAAGAATATATTAATCACACTTTTGTCTTTTAATAATTATTGGTTTCTGAACGACATTGGATTGAACTAGATTATGAAAAGTACAGGGAGGTTATACTATTGAATAGAAACGATAAACCAGATAACAAACAAAATCCAAAACTATATTTTTTTAGAATATGGAATGGATAATCATATCACAAATATTGACATTAATTTCGGACCTGTGATTATAAATAGCCAAGAGTGCTAAAAATGGAAAGAAAACCAATTAAAGAACAAAAGACAAGTTTCCTCGGGACAACGACACACAAATTACCTCGTAAATTTCAGGTACATTTCATGATGACAATGAGATTGTCCATTTCGGAAATATACTATGATTGACATGTCATTCCACACTTTTTATTATTTTTTCTCCCGATGTCTCGACTATAACACGACCATTATGAATCCGATCCGGGTCCCATGGATGGAAAATTATTTATTTTCTTACCGCGTTTTTGGGGGATACATGATACATGCATCTCTGGAAGTAATTTTGATCGACTGCGGGCAATAAAAATGATGACTATAATAATTTCTCGACAGAGCGCTCCACATCGCCTAGAACAGGTGCGAAGCTGCGAAAGAATTTTACACGTGCTGTTAAACCAAACAAGCGAATGTTGATGTGAACTTGTCTATGTACTTCCGGGGTATTAGGACTTCGTTCCCCCTGTTTCTCTTCTATTTTATGTCTTTTGTTTCTGGCGCGTCATGCGACCTTTAAATTCAGATTTGTAATGAAATATGTTTTAATTTCGTGGATGAATAGATGGTTTCCCCATTTTCAGCTGTCATGGTCTTCTGATTTTGTTTAATAATTTTGCCTCTATGCCCCTCTTTGTTTCAAATCAAAAGGAAGATAAACTATCGAGTCACTGCATGTTGTTGATGAAAAGAGCTATCGCCGATTAAGTCTCAGCGTACGAATTGTTTATTGTATATACTTATTTTTTTGTTCCATATTAAACTTTGGTGATATCTTCTGAACCGTCTAGTGAGGTAGGTTGGTTGTTTCTAATTTTGTTTTAGTTGTTTCGGGGTGTTTTGGTAGGGGGGGGGGCAAAGAATCAAATGCGCTTTTTGAGAGACCTTCATCATTAAAATATAAGAAGAAATCCCATCTCAAACAGTTCCGAAAGTGAGTATAAACTTGAAAATGAGTGGCGCCCGCTTCGTCAACAACACCTAGAGCGAAATCAAACTGTCAGAAGTATTCATATTCATTCCCAGACAGCTTTATCATAGCATAGCGATTAAAAATTAATAAGCTATGATAAATTAAATCAACATTAATGTAGACATTGATTGCTACCTTAATGAGAAAATTAAAATGCCTTAGGGCGACGGCGCCCTTAGGCATGGTTGGCAGCTGACAACGTCGCAGCCATCACGAAAAGGCGTTGAAGAATTTTCTCCTGTTGATGTTCGTTGTTTATGCTATGTTTCTTCTTCTTTCGTTCATTCTCGTATAGACTGTTTCCCTACATCTAGAGTTTCATCAATAAATTGCTCTTTACTTCTGTAACTCGTCGTGCCCCTGTTGTGTGAAATGCATTATTCTTATATCCAGTCTAAAGGGCATACAGTATCATACAAGGGCTCCTATCTAATTGTTTGCTCCTTTCCTCCCTCTTTTGACCCATTTTAATATCATTTAACCCTTTTCCAAGAGTTTCATTTCATAGAAACCATCCTTGACATTATAGTCCAAGGCAAATTGTCCAAGTTCATGTGTAGGCTACCGTTACGTCATTGAGAAAACCATGAACTACCATCTCCAAGAATAAACTGGAACACGTAGAAAGCGAGATTTCTTTGCAGTAATGGCGCACTCTCATACAGATTTATTATAGGGTCGCAGTCAGCCATCATTCTAGCGATATCTAGACTTGTTAATGTCAATGGCATCCGTCAAACTTACCCTCCGTAGAGCTTGTACTTTTGCTAAGTTGACGGGAGGAGGAGCTCTCGGGAGAGATCAATTTATTGAGGGAAGGCAGAAGGGGTACCAAAAAAAGAAACTGCTACAGATATGGTTTCTTCACGACGGGAAGGTTTCGGGAACCCCCGTTGGACCCGGCCAAGTTGATGTTTATTTATCATTTGTGGTAATTTGTTGGGGAAGCTGTGCGCATCTAGCAACCAAAATGGCTTCTGTCTACTATGATCAAGGCTAGTAGTGAAGTAACATAGACGGATACATCAGCCTAGTCTCTACAACAAGACCAGGTGGATGTTTCACAAAGATCCTAAGTTGAACTTAACTCTCAGTTCGACTTAAAAATCATGGAGAGCCATTTGTAATAAATTATTAGCGACATGGTATCAAACTAAGGCAATAATTGTAAAACCAAAACAAACAAACAAGCAAAGCTATACTTACACTCTCGATCCAAAAGTGATCTCAAGAAAAATGATATCCTGTACCAGTGATACTGAAGAAATGTTAGTGTTAATATATTTGAGCTTGTGCGCATTCAGCTAGGTTACCCTTAACATGATTAATCAGATTGAATGAGGACTTTCTGTGTGAGGTCTCTGTTCTTACCTCGAAAACAAGACCTCGTCTTCACAGAATATTCATATAATATCGTGGTGTCTTTCCTTCTCCTCTTTCAATAATTTGTTTGGTTTGCTGTCACTCAAGGGCCTGAAGGGCGAGGCTATAGCATTATGCAATGGCACGAACTTGAACTACTCAAGCAGCCCAAGCGACTGGAGGAACATTTGAAGGGAAAATTGGGGGATTAGACCCGGGAGACCATAGAGAAGGATGGTTCATTTTAAACTGCCAATACCAACAAATAAGACGTTTCCTCAAATTGTATTAATTTTCGTTTTTACTTTTTAGTGAGAGAAGATACGTTTCTAAATTACCTAGAGAAGTGACACGAGTAATAAAAATGGAAAGTGAAGAAAAAAAAATGACAGACGGTTAGGGGTTTAATAACAAAAAATTAGGAGGGAAAGTAATAGAAAGATGACAAATTTAAGATTAACGTAACAAAGAGAAGTTGTTTAATGACATTTCGGAACTTTGTAATACCATCAGATGTAGCTATGTGTTATATTTATACAATTTTTTTTTTTTACATCATGATTTGTGAAATGAATACGAAATAAAATGAAAAAGAATATTATTTCATATAACCACACGTAGTATGTCCGGACATGTTGGTAATCCTGGCAAGCGATTTCAAACAGTAATTTGAAGAAGTTTACAAGCAATATTTCATAAATATTTTAATACTTAATAATCAATGTTGGACAATATTATAAAGCTTAGTGCGATTGATGAATATTCTACGTTAAATCAAAAAGAAAAGGATACTCTTTTGTTGTCAAGTGTCCGGACACTGCCCCACCCCTCCTGCTTCATAATTATCGTGAGCCATAGTTGATTATATCGATTGTCATAATATACCACGATACATAGTCATATACAGAGAGAGAGAGAGAGGGGGAGAGTGAGAGAGAGAGACTGAGAGAAAGAGAGAGAGGGGGGGGGGGGGAGGGGTGTGGTAAGGAGGAGATAATTGCCTGAAAATGAAATATTGGAGGATGAAATTGGAGATGAAGTGGTCTCTTCAATTTTGTCAGCTAGTTTAGGAGTTGGTCACGGTAGGGTGGCGAGGTTATCCAAACAGCCTGGTGAGATTCCCAATTGACAGAGAAAATCATAAAATATGAAAAATGACAGCATGGATTTATCGGCTTTGTACCACAATTCAATAAGCCTTTCCGTTATAAAGAGGAAGCTAGCTTCCCACATAGACTACATTATATAGACCTCAAAAGCGCATAATGCAGGTTTTCTATTTGAAATTGTAACGTTAATGATAAAGTCAAAGATATAAACCACCAAACCTGCAAGATGTTACAAAAAACAAGAAGAACATGAATCGAAGCAAAACTAAAACGAGCAAGAACAAATATACAAACAAACACAAACAAAATATAAGCAAAACAAAATACAAAATTTGATATCATACTTCATATATAATAATATAGTATAATTTGTTGAAGTTCGGATGTATCGAAGAGTTAACGAACTGTGTAATAAATATCCAAAAGATTCATCAATGGGGGATGAAGTGAAGGGAAGAGAACTATGAAGGGTGTAACCATTGGCCTTGTAGGGCGTGGGCAGAAGAGAATCGCATCCCCCAGGGGGCGTTTCACAAAGATCCTAAGTCGAACTTAAAGAGAAGGTTGAGTTCTGGGAAGAGGTAAAAAATAATTTGTGAGCGTTATCATTGTTTTTATGCAAGGGTGGAAGAACATCAGATTAAACATGTTCCCTGAAAAGCATGGCTCTTCAAATGCCTTCATATTCTAAATACGACATAAAACATCGTAAAAATCGGGGGGTAGGTTTTTTTCGCCATGTGCTCGTGTAGTCCCATATACCTCATTCTGTGTACAATGCTTGTAACTTTGCCAAGATTTGGCCAAATTTCTTATCATTTTGATGATTCCAGAACCTTGCAATACACACAAATACTTATATACTAGATGATCAACCTTTTCTGATAGATTCCACACCGTTTTTTTCACAATGCAATCACATGACCAGAACTCAAATTTATCTTTAACTCGAAGTTGGACTTAAAAGTTATGAAGAGCCATTTGTAGCCTTAAAATAAAATATATTCAAAAGCGAAAATTGAAGTGTTTTATAATTGTTTGTAAATTCCACAACAAGAACATGAAATCTCCTTGATAATAGAAAATTATGAATGATTTGAATCAACATTTTCTTACGTTGATATTGATTCTTCGGAAGTCTGTGGTATCGTCCAGGTTAAAATTTAAAAAATAATTCAAACGTTCATTATCTCAGCGTCAAGTCAGAACGATTAAGCTAATCCTAGTATAATTTTGAGGACTCATTTTGGGGATACCCGATTCTTAGGAGAAGGGGAAACACTGGTTTAGTGGTGCACAGGCAAGCCACAATCAGTGATACAGGGAGGATAGCCCGAGGGTTAAAGGTAGTACAAAGTTTTGGAAAATTTTAAAAAATTGGGTGGATAGTGATTCTTTACAATTTTGATATATTTGGATGCCCATGTTGACGTATTATAAGCACTAGAAAATTTAGCCCCTAAAACACTTCTGCTTTCGAGAAAAATTGAATATAAAAATTTACCGGTGCTCCCGGTAAATTTTGATAAATTTCAAATAGCGCCTACGGCCGTACAATGGTAGCTGCGACCATGAAAATCTCAGAATATGTAGTTGTGATATATATTTCCGAACGGGAATAGCTAATCGGTCGATTTGAGTCAATAAACATTGTTTTATAGCTTAATCAATATCTTGACCTTGAGAGGGAGCTATACAACATAAAGAGTTTATTATTTACAATTCCATAACTTTAGACTCGATTTCAACCGCGACAACGATCACTGAATATTGTAGGACCGCATATGCTTCCAATATGTTCATTTGAAACAAATTCATGACCCCATACCAACAATTTGTATTACCTTTAATGTGGTTCATGTCATTCAGTTTGCCTTCCCTCTCCCAGGCATAGGTGAGGCCAAATACTCAATTATGATAATTGATGATTTAAAATTGTGATAATCTTAGTTAGGTAATCATTCCAATTTGAAATGTTTGATCAGATGTAGACGTCATCGTGTCCTCCACCACCAAAAATCTTTTTTCTTAAATCTGGCTCGTGAAGAAATAAAGTTACTTCCTCACATTCGATTTTACGATCAACTTGATTCTGGAGAGGTGGCATGGGTCCAAAGCATATCAGGAAATAATGACGACAAAATTGAGATGACACACATGTATGGATTATGAACAGAGAACGACGTGCATATTGAATAAATATTGCATTATTACAAAAGACGTGAAGCTTGGTATAAACAAAAAGGGGAAGATATGTCCTTTTCAAATATATTTTAATGGTGCTGGGACGCCCTTGTCATTTTCAATTGTCCGGTCTGTGAGCTGTGTCTTCATGATTAGATATGACAGGTTTTCTGCAGTAATGCTGGCATGTGATGATTGAACTAAAAGCTGCCATTTTCCTCTCGGTGGGTGCAGCAGAGTTATGGATCACAGATTCGCAGCAAGATTATACCCAACCCGTTCACATTAAGAAATAGTATTCGTCAGTACAGGAAAATGAAATCTCTTTATTCCGAACTTAGTCCTTTTTTTACTACGGACTTCTGCAAATTTTTCATTATGTTTAGCAGTTTCGGAAAGAAAAATCATATTCTTTCTTCTGCACTCTCTAGAAATTCAAACAAATTATGGGATAAACTCATTGGTCAGTGATTAGTCCTAATTTCGTATTATCATAAAAGATTATTTTACAGAACGATGTATTCAAATGCCATGCATAATTATACGTTATCAAACACTAGTTTCTTACTGATCCTCATGTTTTACTGAGGCTAATGTATTGAATTTTCATCCTGTACTTTTTTTCTTCTGTATTTCATGTTCATCCATCCGTACACTTGCATTGTTATTATTACAAGAAAGCTCCATCGATTTGAACATTCTCTAACATTCTTGTCTGTCAAATGCTACGGTCACAAAGGTTCGTACGAACGATAATTTCGTACGAATCTCCCTGGTTTTCCATTGTCTTCCCGAATTTCCATTGTCTGAAAATCGTTCGTACGGCGTTCGTAGCAGTTCGTCATGGCATTTGTGACCGAGGCTAACTTAAATATGTCTTAATATTCAAATGTTAACAGGGCACCCCACAACCCGGAGGGGCGCCGTTTGGTGGGTATGGGGAGATTATTCGAGCATGTTTACAGTAATTTGACGGTTGTCATGAAGTGTAGCGAGCCGTGCCCACTTCGTACTCCATCCAAATCAGACACCCTACTCCCGAGTCCCGCAGTGACCACTGGTCAGTCCACGTGTTCACGCCGGGAATCACTGGTCAGTTCATTAGTCCCGATGGGGCAGCGAAACCATGGCATGGATGTATTGTATAGTGCGTAGCGGTCACTCATTCGGACATTGACATTCTAAACTTCTAAACATTCTAAACTTGGCTTTAAATTTTGTACAAACTCTTCTCTCTTCAAAACTTTGTTAGGTTTAAGATCACGGCCTCGCTGAAAAACAGCTTTTGCTGAATGCGGACACAATTACTGTATTTGTTTTTAACCGTGAATAAATAAAAATATATACCATACCATACCATATCAATAAAAATCATGTTTAGGATGTTTTCATAACAAATATGATACGACATCGAACTATAATATACTGAATGCTTCGATAATCTCTTACACAATGTCTTTCATTGTGCTCTTTTGAAATGTATAACTTATTTTGACACTTTTCATATTCATCAATTATCAGTAACTCAAAAGTACATCTATCATTATAAAGAAAAAATAAGTAGGTTAATTATTAGCAAGTAATAATGGCGCAATTATGCACTGTCTTGAGCTTGGAGTTCGAATCGAGATAGACAATCAATGTCAATTGACAGACACCCTCTATATACTCCCTGTCGTAGCCGCCCCCTATCACCCCTCCCATACCTCAATCGAGCGACTGTCATGGAGGAGAATCTGTTGACATAATAATGATTATGACAACATTCACTCTTGAATGGAGCAATTACAAAATGAGATGCACAGCCAAACTAATCATTTTAGATACACACGACCGTGAGCAAGTCCCCCTTGCTTTTTCTTGCATGTAAAATAATTTCGAAACATAATTTTTACCTGCCAATTGATTTTGAGACACAATCATGCCTCTGAAAAATCCGGGACTTCCTTATAGGAGATCTCATGACTTGAATCCCCTGTAAAACACATCCTGGACACGCCACTGTGAATATTTTGGATGATTCTTTGATCAGGGGGGTGTTTCACAAAGATCCGAAGTCAAACTTAACTCTAAGTTGGACTTAAACATTATGGAGAGCCATTTGTAGCCTTAAAATTAAATATATTAAAAAGCAAAAATTGAAGTATTTTAGACGTTTAATAAATTCCACATCAAGAACATGAAATCTCCTTGATAATAGAAAATATGAATGATTTGAATCAACATTTTATACCTCTTAAAATATTTTTAAAAAAATATTTTCAAAGATGCCAACGGCTTTCCATAATAATGTTAAGTCCAACTTAGAGATAAGTTCAACTAAGGATCTTTGTGAAACACCCCCCCCCCCCTCCCCCTTGTCATGTACCTGCCCAGATGGTCAGAGGGTTGGATGAGATTGGCAGCTGATTGAAGATGATAGAAGGAGACAGATATGAAATGAAAGCAAAATATTGCACGCCGTGACATCCCCGGGATAAACCAAGTGTAACAGGACGCACAGGGTAATGTATGGGACTATTACCACAATCCTTTTCTCTCTCTTCTATTTATTCTCCTCTGCAAGTGTGATGATGCGGATCACTCGAATATTTTGATCTCAAAGACAATAAACGTTGGCGTGATTTCTGCTACTGGCTGTAAACCTTCTTGCCAGGGTGTCTTTTAATGAATTTTAATGTTTATCTTTAGCATGATCTATACGGCTCTTTCTCGATGCAAGAGGTCTTAAAATCAGTGGTCAATTGATGTGGGCAAAGCATAAGGTCTAATAACGTCCTAGTAAACCTTTTCTAAAGAATACAGAAAACAGCTAAAAGAGCATTCCATAAAGAAGGGGGAACGGTCTACTACAATGTGAGTCAAAAAAAAGTTTACACCTAGAAATTGCAAATTATTTTAAAAATCATCTATGAACAGTAAATTGTTATACATCTTATGAAAGAGTGTTTTATCCCAAATCCTTTGGTATCATTTTGTGTGGTATGTCTTCACGCTTGGATGAACAGGAGGCATTTTTTGCGAGAGTGCAAAAAATCGACTTGCGCCAAAGTTGTTTATGTGATGTTTAAACAAAACAATTGGGATTTGGGTATTAAATCGGTTTTTGCAGATCCAAATAAAAAAAATAAAAAAATAATAATCATACCACACATATTCAAATATCGAATATAAAATATCAATGAACATTTGTGCGCGTGTGTGTGTGCGTGTGTGACTTTGCTTGTGCAAAAAGCATATTCAATGCATTTCATTTGATACATTCAATTCATTATCTCACTCTGCTAATCCGAACAACACGCTGTAAACATCACTTTGGCGCAAGTCGATTTTTGCACTCTCGCAATACCACACAAAAATGATACCAAATGATTTGGGATAAAACACTCTTTGATAAGATATATAACAATTTACTGTTCATAGATGATTTTTAAATAATTAGCAATTTTCTAGGTGTAAACTTTATTTTGACTCACACGGTATAGTTTCTCCTACATACCGCAGACATTGTGTTCTACTTCGTTTCTTTATCTCATATAGCTAATAAGTATGACTTGTCTTTCTTTAGCTTTCTTTCTTTCTTGTCGCAATCACAAAATTGTTGCATATATTCTCCCTTCCTCTCTACTCTCAGTTCTAAGGTACCACTTTCTCTCTTTCTCCCTCTATTTATCTATCTATTTCTTTTCTCTCTTTGTTCTCTCTCCCTCTTTCTACCTCAATTGATTTCTTTATCTCTCTGTCACTCTGTCTCTCATATTTTCTCTCTCTCTCTCTCACTTTCTTCCTCACAAACACTCGTCTTTCCACTTATATCCTCCAGTTTTTCTCATATAGGCCTGCGTTTTCCCTATCTTGTCAGCTTTTCATGTCTTCAATCTCCATGCCTGCCATCCCCCTTTCCCCTTTATACCTCAACTTTCACCTCAATTAGCCTAACTACCATCAATCTTCTAATGGCAGCCATATCAACGACACAGAGAGATGTAATTTTGGATTTTCGTTTCTACTTTTTATTTGATTTTATAATTTGTATAAGTTTGTGGAGCGCCATTATAAAATATTTGCCTGATTCTTTCGTTTGATTGTATAGATATCAATCATTTCAAATAGAACTTTCTTTCATTCAGTGATACATAATGCCATTACATAATAAATAAATGCGTCATTCAATAGATATACTAATTTCAGATGCACAGATAATATAGCATATTGCATTGCTACATTGTTGGCAGATTTGTTTAAATTAGTGCATGCGCAATTGCTGTTTGCAAATGAGTTGAATATGTTAACCTTTCAGACTTCAAGAGAGACAGTGAGCTACCATCGTTGTTTCCTAACTCCGTGACTTCATCCGAAATTGAGTTTTCAGGTACGAAAAAGGAGACCAAACTTTAAAAAAGTACACAGATAACAAAGTGCACCAGTTTGAGCCCATTCAAAACTATCAAGATTTCTCCTTTTCGATTACGTTATTAGGATACCCATCAAGCGCTCAAAAAAAGAGACTCTTGGTATATTATGAATGGGACCAAATTGTAAACTCCTTTCACGCATAATGGGTAATCCCAGTCGAGATATGTAGATATCTTCAAAACTCAACTGATGGTGAGTTGGCTACTGCTTTAAAACTCAACTGATGGTGAATTGGCTACTGCTTTAAAACTCTACTGTTGGTGAGTTGGCTACTGCTTTAAAACTCAACTGTTGGTGAGTTGGCTTCTGCTTTAAAACTCAACTGATGGCGAGTTGGCTACTGCTTTAAAACTAAACTGTTGGTGAGTTGGCTACTGCTTAAAAACTCAACTGATGGTGAGTTTGCTACTGCTTTTAAACTCAAATGATGGTGGGTTGGCTACTGCTTCAAAACTTAACTGATTGGTGAGTTGGCTTTTAAACTCAACTGATGGTGAGTTGGCTACTGCTTTAAAACTCAACAGATGGTGATCGAGTTGGCTACTGCTTTTAAACTCAACTGATGGTGAGTTGACTACTGCTTCAAAACTCAACTGATGGTGAGTTGGCTACTGCTTTTAAACTCAAATGATGGTGGGTTGGCTACTGCTTCAAAACTTAACTGATTGGTGAGTTGGCTTTTAAACTCAAATGATGGTGAGTTGGCTACTGCTTTAAAACTCAACTGATGGTGAGTTGGCTACTGCTTTTAAACTCAACTATTGGTGAGTTGGCTACTGCTTCAAAACTCAATTGTTGGTGAGTTGGCTGCTGCTTTAAAACTCAACTGATGGCAAGTTGGCTACTGCCTTAAAACTCAACTGATGGTGAAAAAAGAAGAAAAGAAGAGGAAGAAAGAAGAGGATGAAAGAAGAAGAAGAGTTGGCTACTGATACAAATGGACTTACTGAATAGAAATTATGTTTTTCGCTAAAAAAATGTTCTTGATTGTTATGGTTGCTTAAATTCACTTGGTTACACTTGGTTCGTTTTCAAATAATAGTAAGTAGAAGAGAAAAGAAGAAAAAGAGAAAGAAGAAAAGAAGAAGAGGAAGAAAGAAGAAAAGAAGAAGAGGAAGAAAAGAAGAAGAAAAAAGAAGAGGAAGAAAGAAGAAGATTTGGCTACTGCTTTAAAACTCAACTGATGGTGAGTTGGCTACTGCTTTAAAACTCAACTGATGGTGAGTTGGCTAATGCTTTTAAACTCAACTGATGGTGAAAACTCAAGAAGAAAAAAAGAGGAAGAAAGAAGAAGAAGAAAAAGAGTTCATCTGATAAGCAAACTGAAAGTCCTGCTCAATATAAACTAATTTGAAACAAATATCAATGTTCTTCAATAAACAGTTGGAAGACTGCTCATAAAAGACACAATATTTGTTTCATAGCAGATCATAAATAATAACAGAGCCTCAAGATACAAATGGACTTACTGAATACAAATTATGTTTTTAGCTAAAAAAATGTTCTTGATTGTTATGGTTGCTTAAGTTCACTTGGTTACACTTGGTTCGTTTTCAAATAATAGTAAGTAGAAGAGAGAAGAAGAAAAAGAGAAAGAATAAAAGAAGTGGAAGAAAGAAGGAGAAGAAAAGAAGAAGTAGAAGAAAGAAGAAAAGAAGAAGAGGAAGAAAGAAGAGGAAGCAAAAAGAAGAGGAAGAAAGAAGAAGAGTTTGCTACTGCTTTAAAACTCAACTGTTGGTGAGTTGGCTTCTGCTTTAAAACTCAACTGATGGTGAGTTGGCTACTGCTTTAAGCTCAACTGATGGTGAGTTGGCTAATGCTTTTAAACTCAACTGTTGGTGAGTTGGCTACTGCTTTAAAACTCAAATGATGCTGTGTTGGCTACTGCTTTTAAACTCAACTGATGGTGAGTTGGCTAATGCTTTTAAACTCAACTGTTGGTGAGTTGGCTACTGCTTTAAAACTCAACTGATGGTGAGATGGCTATTGCTTTAAAACTCAACTGATGGTGAGTTGGCTTCTGCTTTAAAACTCAACTGTTGGTGGGTTTACTACTGCGTTAAATCTCAACTGATGGTGAGTTGGCTACTGCTTTAAATCTCCACTGATGGCGAGTTGGCTACTGCTTTAAAACTCAATTGATGGTGAGTTGGCTACCGCTTTAAAACTCAACTGATGGTGATTGGCTTCTGCTATATAACTCAACTGTTGGTCAGTTGGCTATTGCTTGGCACAGCTCAACTATCGTTAGCCAGTACTATCAATGCTATATGAAATGATCATCAATCAAATGTGTTATGTTAGACATTGATCTTAAACGGGTTTTTTTAAGAATGACAGTGACGTAGTTTCGTGATGCCATTGGAAACTACCATTCTGTTAATCCCTGAATTGCTTGTCAGAATAGGTTAGTAATTGGAAATGATCGGAACTCTATTTCGGGTGAGGTCACAGAGTTAGATGACAACATGGCCGCCGGCTCCATGGTAAAGGTGCAGAAACAGAAGCAAGTTAACTGTCTCTTGAATCCGAAAGGTTAATTGAGGTTAGGTTGAGTTATACTAGGCGCTCCTTAATATATTTTTAAGCTTTTCATATTTTCATCATTCGAATCTGATTCATGAAATTTGAATTAATATTGCAAGAAGAATTGTTTTTGTCATGATTGAACAATGTACCTTTGCATCTGCTATAATATCTCTCAAAATATAAATATGTTGTATGAATTAACTACTGAAATATCTTCTGAATTACTTAAAACCTATGTATTGCGATAATTGATTCCAGGCATTATATCTTTATGAGATTGAAATGACTTTGCTCCCAAACTGTTGACAGGCACTGAACACTGTTTGGTTATTGAACCAGTATAACTAAGATATTAATTTATAATGCAATGTGGTTGAGTGAGGATGCAGCAGTTGAAAGCAGCGTGATGATTCCTGATATTGTTGATTGAGAGCGTTGTGTTTCCTGGATGCCTGTTATGTTGAAAAATAAAGTAGTTTCGTACAATGTGAATGATTCAAAAGAGATCTGGAAAGGAAATGAAAATAAGAAACATCGCATATCATTGAACGTTATAAATAAATCCGTAAAATAAAAAGCCTGTGTAAATCCACTTTTGTTAATATAAAAACGGATGAGAGTCTAAGACAAAAATAATTGAGTAGATTGTTAGGTTTTTACAAAAATAGAATCGTCCTTCAATTGGATAGTGATAGAGTGGTGAGAGGACAACATACAAACAAGCAGGCAAACAAACAAAACACACACAAAACTAATAAATATAACCAAATCCAGATGGGTGGATGGGGAAAAAAACAATTGTATAAGAACATTGGTGGAATGATGGAATTAAAAAGAAAAGGTGAAAATGGAAGGGGGTAAAAACAAGAGAATACATAGTATTGTACAAAATAAGACATACAGAAGGGGGAAGGTCTCCAGGGGAAATTAGAATTCGAAAGACAGACACATAAAGTTAATTTACCTGATTGTGCATGTTTAGCTAAAGGTTGGATGAGTTTATTAAGGAAGATAGGGCACATCCTCCTGCCCGATGTAAGGCACCTTGTGTTTGGGACGCAGCACACCAAGGTAATCATATTCGATGTCTCTCAGCTTTGAGAAAATATCTTTGGTAGTCTGGATTCGACGAGCTGGGTTGTTCCTGCAGCATTCATCACCAAGGTCTTTGAGGGGCCCCATATTGCAGTCTTTTCCCATCATACGGAACACCATGCCAATGGAATAGATGTCACTGAGAATCGATGAAGGACGCCCTCTCATGATGACCTCTGGCGCTATGTTGTTATACATTTCTCCCTTTTCGTACATGCCCTTGGTAAACTCGGAACAATCTTTCCTTATCGGGAAATACATGGTGCTGGCCTGGCCGAAGTCGATCAGGGTACCACGCCAAAGTCCATCACGTCTCTCCAAGAGGATGTTGTTAGACTTGATGTCGTTATGAAGGAGTTTCTTTTCGTGCAAGGCATATGTCGCTTTGACAATATCATCAGCGATTCGAAGAACGTCCTGCTTTTTTATCATGGGAAAGTCCTTGTCTCGTTGTTTCATGACGCTGAAGAGGGTCCGGTCTACTCCCTCCTTTGCGTCCCCGATGAAAGTGAGGACGATACAGGTTTGGTTTGACAAGTCCAAGACACCAACGAGTCTAGGAAACAGACTATTCCTTTTAAGGAGATCATGAATCATAGCTTCCTTCTGAGAACGAAGGGTGTTTGCCTGACAAAAGATTAAAAAGAAAGAAACAAAAAATAACACTTTACAAAGAAGACATGTGACAAATTTCTAAACTATGACAAATTGCGTACAGATTCAGGTAGAAACATAATATTTGAAGAAAAGAAGAGAAACCATGATAAGAAATAGTTCATGAATCCAGAGTAGGCCTACCATGAAAAGACACATGGCAGACAAGCATTTACACAAGACAAGAATGTAAAGATGGAGGGGTGGAGGGGTTAATTTCAAAGTTATGAAGTTTCTAAACCTCCTATCAAATCTCACCTTTGTTTCCATTTCTTTGCGTGATGATGTGAGGGGCCAAGGTAGAACAGGCTTCTTCACCACGACACACTTATTATTGGAGACTAATCTTGCCAGGCTGATCTCACCAAAGGTACCTTTCGAGAGGAACGACAAGGGATAGCGGTCCGGGTCGGTCTTCTCCTCATCGTACGGTTTGAGGTCGCGCTGGATATCGAGGGTCTCGAAGCAACAGCGGTCTTTGAACTGGTCGACGACAAGGAGATCCATCAGGGTTCTGTCATGGTGTCGAGGTACGTCTCGAGGGCTCAAAGGATTGCGCGCTTCAAAACTGATCAACAAAACATGAACAATAAGCTTTTGAATATATAATACATTTTTTAAATTGCTTTTAACTGAGTATTAGGTTACCTCTCTCTTTGCTTGTAAGAGATTAACATTATTCTGGTTATGATATTTGCTTTTTATTGCCACAACTTGTAAAACACTAAGTTGGACATAGCGTATATTTGAAAGTGGTCTTAATAATTTGAAGTGTGACCTAATCAATTTTTGTTGCTGTTGTTCAGGTCAAATCAGTAGCAGCCCTACTACTGACAGGCGCTAACAGTAAACAAGGGGTGCTTGTCCAGCTCAGTTGTTATTGTGGTTTCTATTTTGCTATTTCGATATTATCATCATTTAATTATTTTTATGTTCTATATAATAATTAGCACTTTCTAGAATCTTGATTGGTGTTATAAATGGTACATTTAGTAACCTCAATATCTTAAACTATTTTGTTAACCCTGTTTTTGGATAGTTTAGCTTTATAATCTTTTTAAAGATGTCTGACTCTAATCCTAAGTTTAAGGCAGAGCTAGTGAAGTTTCTGGCCGAACAGGTGGCCAAAGATAAACCTAAGAAGTGTCCCATAAGGCGATCTGCAATTATGAGTTTGCAGATGACGCCATCTCATCAGGCCACATCTGATAAACCTCCAGCCGCACTAGTAGTGGGTACCCAATTCACTGTCTGGGCTGAGGTTGACGGAGTGTGTACCCTGTGAGTGCCTTATGGGCACTAGGTCGATCCAAAGTGACATGCATACAATGTATCTGCTTATTGTTATCACAAGAAGTTAGCGCATCGTCACTTGGAACCCATTGACGACCTGTTCGTGTTTGGTGCAGGTGGAATCAGAAGTTCTATACATTGTTGGGTACATCGAGGCCCATCTGCACTTTCACATTGACAATTAGGTTTGCGTTCAGTCAGAGACGACAACGCTGGTACTGCATGGTTATTTTTATTTTACAAGTTTTATTTGTACAAGTGAGCACCAAACCAATGAAATCCTTAATTGCCACCACCCTTCCGGGTGAAGCTCATCCTACCCAAGAATGAAGCATAGTGGCAGGAGGAATCCTTCTCAGAACGTCTGATAGTTGGATGCGGTGTTTGACTGAAGAGGTGCACCCAATGTTGAGGTCATCTACAGAGAATTACATCTTGCCATCTTGGTAAGGAAGTAGGAGATTGGTCATCTCTCTCTGTCCTCTGAAGTCTGCGGAAATGTATTATTGTATTGACTTGTAATTAAAGATGTCGGGACGCCATGATTCTAGGAGGGGAGAGTGTCAGACCCTGTTTATTAAGGTATATTCTATTTTTTTGAGTAAACCTATATTCTATTTTTGAGTAAGCTTATATTAAATTAAATTGTTGAACCCTTATTTAAATTGTACCTTTAAACTATGTTTCTATTAAGATCACCTCTCTGGTATATGCCACTGGTGAAACAAAGAGATGGGAAGAAAGAGACCCCTATTCTATAGGCCTTGTTTGCGTCTTAAACCCAGACCACTTCCTTTATTCGTAGAGTACATAATTCATGAATGACCAGTGGATACATTTGCTGGTATTCCTTTGTCTTAAATAGTGGGGTTGTTTGCCTGGTTTGGGAGAAAGATTGGCTTTCTCGTTGAGAGCAAGTTTAGACTTCAAGGCAGATAGACGTGTGATGTAACTTCCCCCAGAAGTTACTATGTCTCAGCTTTTTAAGACCTGCCTTGATTTTGTTTCTTAACAGGTAAGCGAACACTCACCTTCCTAAAAGTATATTCATGTTCTATTCTAGTAAATTATAGAGATATCACAAGTTCCTCATACAATTTGAATTAATTGTATGATATTGTTTAGTGTGATTCTCCTTGCGTTGGAAAACTCATTGTATTACATTTTCATGTGTTTGTCCATTAACTTTTGATACAAGATGGTTGTGACTGTGTATGAATGAAGATACTACTTTCCACAAGCCAGACATATTTATAGTTATTTCAGTCGTTGTAAAATAATCATCATTAGATAGTTTAGTGATAGCCCAATTTGTGAGACGATAAATACTCTTGTTGAATTGCTGTGTTGCATATAAAGGAGAATTATTATTGATTAAGTAGGAGAGCAAGTTTAGACTTCAAGGCAGATAGACGTGTGATGTAACTTCCCCCAGAAGTTACTATGTCTCAGCTTTTTAAGACCTGCCTTGATTTTGTTTCTTAACAGAGTTTCACCATGGTTCCACCATGGTTCCAGTTCCATTTCCCTCGGGACAAGAGTTGGGACTGCTGTCGTTGTTCAGGCAACGCTCTCCGCCTGATCGATGTATTTAGTGCTTATTGACGAACGACTCGTGTTTTATCATTTGTACTTTATATGAACATCTATTCTTTTCTTCTATTCCTTGATGTATTTCTGCTGTACAGTGTAGTTTACTTTGTTCCTTTTCTATCATTATTGTACCTGTATACCACATTGTAAAGCTTTGCATGTAAGCTATTTTGTAATATATGATTGTTTGTTTGAAATTAAGATGCCAGTTGTCACACTGGGAATTTATTATCGGTGTACCTTCGACACTGAATATTAATAAATACCTCTTTGGAATCATTGGCACAAAATATATGTTTCAGACTTATGTATTTTAATGGATCTCCGTGTTTACTAATCTTAATTAATTGAACCGGCGCAGGCATATAAGGCCTGTGTAACAATAACATTTACTCGTCCGTTAGTTTGTTCAGGTACGGTGATGCTTCACAAATAAGTGTACTAACTCTGCACACCTCAACATGTACAAAAGTCTGTTGTTTTCTATGTATACCGGCCTTTATATTCAAACAATCGATCAAACAATCAAAAGGGACCATTACGGTTACAGTGATTTAGTATGATTTCCTCTTCCCCGGCAGCCAACTGATGCACTCAGAGGACCTCCAGGAAGATTGTGCATTTATAATTGACATTCTCTTAATGTTTGTTTACTCATATTTACATTTTTACATTGTTATATTTTTTTGAATTAATTGCTGAATAAATAATAAATAAAATAAATAAATAAACAAACAAAAATTTATCACTCACGAACGGATGACATCGTGTAGTTGTTGGATGATGTCCGTCTCTTGTTCGAGGCTAAATTTAACCTCGAGAATGGTATCATCTCGTTCTTCAAGTTCTCTCTTGAGGTTAGTGACTGCGACTTCGAACTCTTTGATCTCTCGGTTGAGAGCACGGATCTCATGTTCCTGTTTGTATTTCTCCTCCTGAATAACCTGCAAGCCACTGCATTTGGACATGAGGATATTTTAATGTCAGTTTCACTGATTACCATTTACCATATTGAAATAGGTTTCGCATAATTACAACCTATTCATTCTGTTTGATGTATTTTAAGAATTTTTATGATATTCTAAATTCAATTTCTTACTGCGAAAAATGCCTAATTAAATTTTGTTGTTGCTAGATTTAATAGTCTTCTTTTCCAACTAGCATTAATTCTTTTATACTATATTATTTTTGTTGTCTATGACAAAAAATAAAGAAAAGAAAACTCTCTGTTTGTTGGCAATAAAAGCCTCTATTTTTTAATGGTATCTCTCCTCCCTCCTGCTACCACTATTTGATCCTGTGATTTCCTCAAATGTTTAATCACGTCCAGTTTTGCTTACTTAAAGCCCGTCTGCACTAGTTTGGCCAGGGGGGATTAGACCTCACTGCAAGGTCACTGAAAGGTGGTTATCACATCAAATCAGCTCTCAATTAACATGAGAAAAAGGGGATCGATGGGGGACCAACAATTAAGCACTGATTAGGCATTGTTTGTTATATAGAGGGCGCAAGTAGCTATAAGTAGTGCATTGGGGCTTTAAGAGGCCAACCCATGCAGTCTTTCATTTACAATACTCAAGTCAAATAATGTGACAGATAATTATTAGATTTATATAATTCCTTACCGGATGGTATCAGCCTGGTCTTCAATTTCTTTAAGCTTTTCGTCTGATGTCTATAAAATGGAGAAAGAGAGAACATATACATGTAGATCATAAATCATTTTGATCACGACAATGATAGATTCATAGTGTTGCCAATTTGCTAAAGAAGTGATGTTCTTTTGAAGAAACCAAAATATATTAAAATTGAAAAGTCAAAACTTTAAAGTCTAATTATTTATAACGAAGGTCTTCGTTCTCTGTTTCCTCTCTCTCTCTCTCTCTCTCTCTCTCTCTCTCTCTCTCTCTCTCTCTCTTCCTACCTACATATCTATTTATCTATCTATCTATTTCCCTCTCCGACAACAGTAAAATCCCAGCTTCTTTTTTTCACCTGTTTATGGACGAACTTGTTGATGATCATCCTGAAAAGCTTCTTCTTCTTGTTCTTCTTTTTCTTCTTATCTTTCGAAGATGTGGTGGGCTGTTCCAGCTCTTCCATCATCTGCTCCAGAGAAGACGCAAGCTCCTTTGGATAGACAGAAGAATAAAATGATAGATGAGAAGATGTTGATGGAAAGATCAGAGGCGGAGCCTGGGTGGGATAAGGGACACAGAGGGCATGTGTTTTTATAGCCAAATTATACCGTTTAAGCATTGTCCAAGTTAGACTTTGATACGGGCAAATGTGTATTCAAGCCCCCCCCCCCCCCCCACCTCCCCCCTCTCTCTTCAACCTTGCAGACAGATTACACACATTTATAAGACAGTGAGAGGATAACATATGAGGAAGCTATATCTTTGTAAATATGACATTGTTGTAGACGATCAAACTTAAATAAAACTTAGAAATACTTTTTGTTTAACTAAAATAAATTGTGATTGATTGTTTTAAAACATTTTTTTTCTCCTTCAAGTTCTTACAAAGTAAATTTGCATAAATCACGTATCCCTGTCTCAATGCTATTGGACGAAAAGCTGATATCACCTTTAAGTGATTTATATCGAAACAATGGCTCCATTGAATAAAACTTACCATTCATGGTAACTTTGTCATCAATATTAACTAGTAACTACCAGTACCATGGCAACATCACCCAACAGCCAATCAAATCAAGGTTTTCATGGAAACTAAAGTTACCATCAGGGCTAAATTTTATGTAGCAGGGCCAGTAGTATTATGATAGTATACTGAATTTGATTTTAAGAAATTAAAAAGAATCCTACTTCAATTTGTTTATCCTTCTTGGTGATTTTCTTTTCCAATGACGTCAAGCAAGCCTCTTGTTTGTCCAGTCTGCTGCGGAAGAGTGCAAGAAATTCTGGGATCTTGGTCTTGGTCTTGAACTTGATGTCCATTTCCTTGGCAATTTTCTAAAGAAAACAAATTTGATTTCATGTAATCGTGATTCAATAATGGCTGTATGTTTATTATAAGTTTTGGTAAATAATTTTGTTTCGAACAGGTTGACTATCCGTCGTCAACCGGTTCGAAACGTCGAGCCACTCATCCTCCCTAAGCGCTATAGTTCTCCTTAGAACTATAAGCTAACGGTATAGCCGCAATCAGGGTGCAACTATTCTACATACAGTGTTACGCATCTCTCCTGGCAACACAAAGTCATCTAATCAAATGTCTTTTGGCCTGAAATGTTGGAACATATGAGTTCTTCATCAGGCAGCAACTTTTGTTTGAATTTATTTTGTGTTGGCTGTGTGAGAATGGTAATAGAGGGCCCAAAATACCACTTTTTGGCTGTTACGCATTTGCACTTAGAAAATGTGTCTTTTTTCATTAGATGTTACCACGGAATTACACAAGATATGCCATATATTTTCATGCCAGCTTGTAGTCCTTTTTGTCTCAACTCAGTATTTGTTTACGGCTTGAGAATTGACCCAAGAATTGCGATACAGTGGTTATTTCTGTGAAGAGAGACCAGCGTAACGCTTTTTTGAAAAACAGCTTTGTGTATAATTTTGCCTTTATAATTCATATATTTTAGCATTATATCAATTGGTAATTGGTTATATTTTCTGAGTAACATGTTGTCCTATCATCAAAAACAAAAAAACAAACAAAGATACAAGCGTTACAAAAATATATGCCCACATTCCGATCTTAAATTTTGTCCGGAATTTCCTGTAGTGTCCGTAACGGTGTAATTCCTGCTCTGTGGAAATGTTTTCAAAGTTTTTATATACTTTGCTTTGTGTAACTACCTCCGGGGACTAGCTGTGGTATAATAATATTCAGCTATGCATTACAGCTTTTTTTTTGCAATTTAATGAATGGCATTTGTAGTGTCCGTAACACATGTAGTGTCCGTAACACAACTTACACAATTGTGTGATGGTCTAAAAATACAGCTTCATAACTAAATACTACTAATTTGTAATTCAAATTTGATTTGATATAGTTGCTCTTCTCAATGAATAACAAAAATTCTCTTTTCCTATAAGGTTTTCTCCTGGATATGATATTTCGCAAACAAATAAGCTATTTTCCATGAATTTAATTTAAAAGATAAAAAAAAAAATGACTTATGAGTAATTTAATATCAATATTTTATTTCAATAATATTAGATAGATGTGATAAAGTATCAAATTAAATGCATCATTGTGTTTTAGTTTCAATATCGAGGGTAGAAAAGAGTAGGAGCCAGTGTTACGGACACTACAGATCTGTGTTACCGACACTACAGAAGGAGTAATATCAAGGCCTGCAAGCCAAACTGTACCTCTTTTTCTGGATAACAGTGTTCTAAAATAAATGTTAACATTGTAAAAGCTGTCTATGACATCAAATATGTATGATGCATGAGAAAATACAACATTTTAATCATTCAATTGCCTACCTACAAAATGTATAAGTCACTACATGTACATTGTATTTTATGTTCACACACACATAAGCACTTGGGCACACACCAGTACGTGTATGACTAGTGTCTCCTGAGGACTATGGAAAAATACCTTCTTTGGAGGACACCCCCCTTTGAGGGGATTTATGAAATATCTCATCGTCTACGTTTTTGCTCACAATTTCCCTCGATAAATTAAGCTTCTGATGGAGAGAGAGGAAAAAAAATAGACTGAGGTCACTTTAGACTTGTCTACCGACATTTGTGTATATTATATCTGAGAATTTTATGAATACTGGTTTAATTGCCACCACCAACAACAATCACCGAACATCTGAGGATTATTGAATAAACGTATCAGAAATGATTATTGATTACACCATAATTTTGCATATATATTAATTATTACTTCTTTAAAAAAAAAATGCTTTGTTCCTGTTTTTCGGCGTACATGTGTCTAAGGTTTTACAAGTATACCACTTAGTTGGTCGAAATACTCTTCATAAAGTACAGACTGTGGTCTTTTTATGACCCCAAATTTTCCAACGCTATTTTAACGAGTTCCTAAAAATGGGTTCTACATGTACATATACTGAATATATCCTGTAGCACATACATGTACGATACGAGGACAATGCATGCAGTGCAATCTTAACCGTATCAGACATCAGAGCAGGGCAATTTTTAAATGTTATTGCCCTCAAGATTTGATGGATAAGCCAACAAAACTACAGGCGAAAAAAATATTATTGACCGCTCAGAAAAGTCAATGGGATTTTATGTGTAATTTGCCGGTCAATACGGTTATACAGTAAACCATTGAACAAATATTATTGCCCGATCTGAAAAGTCAATGGGATTTTGTGTGTAATTTGCCGTCAATACGGTTATACAGTAAACCAATGAACAAATATTATTGCCCGATCTGAAAAGTCAATGGCAAAATGCGTGTTTAACTAGTGAGCAATAATTACTGTGTTTACACAGTAAACCGCCTCGAAGGTTGAAGCCGGGTTGAAGCCGCGAGGGGGTTGAACCTTTGGGTTGAACCCTCTAAAGCGCGCAAATGTGATCGTGTTTACACAGCAGGAAAAAAAAGGCGACTTCAACCCTCGAGGCGGATCACTAGGCGGTGTCACACAGAGGCCAAAAATCCGGATTTTAGTTATCCGGATTTTAGTTATTCTCTTAAATGGCTGTATGTCATTAATTATCCCTTCAAAAACCCCTTCAAAAATCCCTTCAAAAATCCTCCAACAAAGATAATTCTCCCTTGAAAGGACTTTTGAAGGGATATTTGAAGGGATTTATCTGTCTGACACCAATGTTGAAATAATACTTTTAAATAAGCATTGTGACATCACACGTTTAAATGGGCGCATTTAAACGTGTGATGTCACAATGCTTATCTACCTAAACGGTGCATGCGCAATGGCCCATCAAAAATCCGGATTTTAGTTATCCGGTTTATTGTGGCCTGTCTGTCACCAGTCTGTCACCGACGTAAATGAAAAAACTAGATTTCTAAAATCTGGTTTATTCAAGATGGGTCGGGATTTTTCTGTGTGACACCGCCTATAGAGCCAGTTGTAATTTACATCGCGCATCAGCTACTGTAATTTACGCACCAGCTACTGTAATTTACATCGCGCATCGCGTATAAGAAAATGCGCACTTTGCGCGAACTCTATTGTGACGTAACAATCACGCCCTAGGCACACCGTTTGCACTGTATCGAAAATTTGTCAAACTCTGGATGCACAGTGCTGGTTTGACGATAAATGGATTACTTATATATTGCATCAAAGAATAGCATACACAAAATGTAGTGTCCGTAACATCCTATAGGATTTGTACATAAGTTTTTTTGGACAACTTATGATACGAAACGAGCCTTCCTAGCAATTTGATTTTTTTTATTTGTATAGATGGGACTAAAGTTTGTAATTTGTCTCATATATCAATGTTTGGTTGGCTTTTTAAAAAGTTTCAGGTTTTGAAAAAATGTCATTTATTAGATTTGACCTTGTGTTACCTCTGATGTGTATACTGCGTCTAATTTATGGACTGAAGTGAGTATGAATGGTTTTATTTTTCACAAATGGCCAAGAAATTCCCCAAAGAAGTGCAAAATATTTGAGTGTTAAGATAAATAATGCTTGAAAATTCCATTTCGGTAGCATTGTGTAGTGTCCGTAACACCCTATAGGATTTTGTACATAAGTTATTTTGGACAACTTATGATATGACACGAGCCTGCCTAGCAATTTGATTTGTTTTTATATGTATACAGATGGGACTAAAGTTTGTAATTTGTCTCATTTATCAATGTTTGGTTGGCTTTTTAAAAAGTTTCAGGTTTTGAAAAAATGTCATTTATTAGATTTGACCTTGTGTTACCTCTGATGTGTATACTGCGTCTAATTTATGGACTGAAGTGAGTGTAAATGGTTTTATTTTTCACAAATGGCCAAGAAATTCCCCAAAGAAATGCAAAATATTTGAGTGTTAAGATAAATAATGCTTGAAAATTTCATTTATGTAGCTTTGTGTAGTGTCCGTAACACCTACCACCCCCTGTGGTGTTGATGCTCATAAAATGATAACCAAGATAGTTTCCTCAACGATATTGCAGGGTATTAACCCCAGGGTATGGATGAACAATTTGGGGTTGATGAAACTGCTCTATTGCATACTTTATTTTTGGACCCAAGTGCAAATGGTTTTGCACCCTGATTGTGGCTATACCGTAAGTAAGCTGACAACAGTCCTTTTCAGGACTACACACCCCGAAGAAAGATTACCGAGTCAGAGTCCTTTTCAGGACTCCTCAACCCTCTCTCTCTCTCTCTCACATGGTGCACCCGCAAACCTACTGTATATCTACATCACCATGCAAGCCGACACTTACAAGCAGCATTATTATTATTAATAAAAAGAAACTGATCATACCATGAAAATACAAATTGGAAAAAATGAATATTAATGTACCAAGATGCAGTAATAAAAGCGATTATGTAATACCGGTGAGTTCTGAGCACATCATAGTTATAAATTGCTCTAATAATTTATCCGATTTCTTCACAATCACAAAATTATTTAGCAGATGATTTGGATTAAGAGGTAATTAAGAGGTAAATTAAGTTTATCATCTATATAAAGTTTCCAAGTGTTACAATAAGTCAGTGTATTCAATATCTTTAGCGCAATACCCAAATGACTGACGAATATTGATTTTGTATTGCTCAGTCATCCAGGAACTTCAATTGTCGATATATACCGAAGTAAGTCAAATTTTATTATTTCGCTAGTCAGTCTAATATAGATAATAATAATAATAATATTGTATGGATTCGTTTTTGTGTGATATAAGAATATCTTGCTCTCGCTATGACAATGTATTCTTGAATCGCACTCAGAGCCGTCCAATATCATATAACTATCCTTTCAAAGAGTATAGCCAGATGCTAGGCCTCAAACCACTCGACTACACTACATCAGCAATCTTCACGAGTACTGCAGTGCCACATTGTGATGCACATATTACTATCTTACCCTGCAAATATCCCGGAATTTCTCAATCTTGTCCTTTTTAGACGTCTGTGAAAAAAAGAACAGATAAAGAATGAAAGATATTCGAGAAAAATAACAAATAAATAAGAAAAAAAACAAAGACAGAAAGAAAGAAGGAAAAAATAGAAATAATCTAAAAATTTATTTCAAGGTGTTGAAGACGATAATAAGTAAGATTCATCCAGTAGTCCATCCTTCCATTCCTTTAACTTTTTTCTATTTTTTAAACTCATGTGTTTACTTGTGTTTTCAATGAATAAATTATCAAATAAATACAGCTTACCTTTTGATCCTTTTGATGTTCTTCGAGTTCGGTGACAAGGTTGTCAAACTTGAGAGCGTATTTCATGTCCTTTTCTCGAAGCTTCTCAATCAGGTCCTCGATCGTCAATTTACCTGGTTCAGCCTGAACAAGGTCTTCAATGGACTCCGTCAAAAGCTGTATTTTTTAATTAGCAACAAAAAGAATAGAAAGAGACAAGTTGGTTATTTTCATATTTTAATATGGCATCTTTATGAATTAGATAATGCAAACATTATGATGAATTAGAAAAAAATGCCCGAGAGATTTGTTCAGACTCTCCTTTTCTCTCTGTGTCTCTCCAACTCTATATCATCCTCTCTCTCTCTCTCTCTCTCTCTTTCTTTCTACCACGATTTTTAACTCCATGTCTTTCTGTCCATTTAATTTCTCCCTCGTTCCTGATCTAAATCTACAGTAGATATGAAATGACAATGATTTCATTTGCATCGGATCTTAAAGGTCTCAGAGTCAGGTTGAATTCTTACCTTGATTTTTGCAATAAGATCCTTCTTTTTCTCGTTACATGTCTGTGCCTTGAGGTAGCGTTTCTCATGCTTCTTCCATGCCTCCCGGAGTTTCTCAGCCGAATCTTCTGGCGATACATCCTCCGGAAGACCGGCAATGGATTGCACTACAGAAAGGAGTTTCTGTATATCATGGAAATGTCAAAACAAAGAAATACAGTCTGGAAACTTGTTTTTAATATAAGAACCCATAGTTTGAAGCAACACATTATTCGTATGTAAGTATGTGTTTCAGCGGCTGTTTCTATCTCCTTTCATCTTCCTCTTCTCTGTCGCTCTCTCCCTTCCAGTCTCCCCTCTTTCTGTTCTTTGACTCAATTTTTACTATCCTTAATGTTTGCTATAGGTATAAAGGGTTTTACTCTAAAACGTTTGCACATCTTTAGTTTGACTTGAAATCTTTCTTCCTTCCAGTCTCTTCTATCTTCTATCTCCTCCTCCTAATCCCCTTAATTTCCCTTTCACTACCTCCCTCTCTCCCTCCCTCTCTCACTCCCTCTCTCCCTCCCTCTCTCCCTCCCTCTCTCCCTCCCTCTCTCCCTCCCTCTCCCTCCCCCTCACTCTCTCTCTCTCTCTTTCTTTGTTCCTTTGCTACCAGCCTGGGAATTTCCTTTACCTGTAGTTGTTCCAAAGCTTCATTGTTGTTCCCGGTCACTCCCTCGATGTTCCAAGCGAAGAGCTTCTTTTCCTTTATTTCTTCTGCTCGAAGTTTCTGGTGGCAATTCTTCGGCTGACACCAAGCTTCTCGGAGTTTCTCGGCTGTGTCTTCTTGCGTTGTATCCTCTGGAAGACCGACGATGGATCGCACGTCGGAAAGGAGTTTCTGTATAGTATGAAATTATAGGGAAAACAGGAGGAAACTGTTTAATCTTCCCTGATTTCCAATCCGGTGAAATATTTTATCATGTTCATTTACTCCTGTGCCCCCTATCGTATATGACTCGTCCAATATTGTCATAGCTCGAGCAATATATTCTTGTATCACACTCAAAGCCATCCAATATTATATAAATATTCCTTACCTGAAGTTGGTCAGAAGCATCGCCTTTGTCCCCTATCTCCACTTGAAGGCTCTTATCCTCTCTCTTGATCTCTCCAGCTCCGTGTTTCCGGGAGAGGTTCTCACGCTTACTCCATTCCTCTCGGAGTCTCTCAGCAGAGTCAGCCGGTGAAACACTCTGCGGCAGACCGGTGATGGAGCGAACTTCACAGAGTAATGTCTGTTTTTTAAAGGCAAAAAATAGAGAACTAGATTTACATTTCAAATTAGAATTATAATACTATGCCTGTGTGTTTCTGATTATAATTTCAACCCTCCGCATCTTCACCATCCCTCACTCCCGCTCTTTATCTCTCTTTCTCTCTCTCTCTCTTTCTATCTCTATCTCTTTCTCTTTCTCTTTATCTCTCTCTATCTCGCTCTCTCTCTCTCTCTCTCTCTCTCTCTCTCTCTCTTTCTCTCTAACCCTCTGCCTCGATCTCCCTTTGCTTAGATCTTTGCCATATACAAAAACAGCAATAGAAATACAGTTTTAAAAGCGACATTATTTTAATAAAATTAATAAGTGAATATTTAGATAAACATAGACATAGATATATAAATGATTGAATAAATAAAAAAAATAAAAAAATAATAAATAAGAAAATAGATAAATAGACACTACAAATCAAGATAAAATCAAGATAAAATCAAATAAGATTGGAATTCCCCTCACCTCGAGCTCTTCGAAAGCACCCCCTTTCTCCCCGGAGGCAGTGTTGAGATCCGAAGAGATGGTCTTATTCTCCTTCTTCATCTGCTGTAGCTGTTCCATCAGATCTTCCTTCTCTCCTTCGAGAACCAAGATGCTAGATTCTCCAATAACGATCTGATCACTTGCATCCTAGGTGGGGTGAACGAACGTAGGCAGGATTGGAAAGAGAAAACCGAAATGATATAAATTTTGCAAAAATAAAATAATGCCTTAATTTACCAACACCGCCACCACTACTGTACGTATAACGCTACAAACCAATCAATGCATTTTGTATCAATCTTCCAATATACCTTTACTATAACCCTTTCAGTATAACTAGTACTACCCATAGATGTTGCTGTAAGGCGTAATAACTTTTGATTCAGAGTCCCAAACTATTTTTTTCAAATGTATTAACAGAGAAAGCCCACTTATCCCTATTTAAAAATTAAAAAAAATAATTAAAAAAAAAAATTATCATGTAGCCGCTACATGGTGAATTGGATTTTATTATAGAATGAATTTTTGTACGGTACAACAATTCATTTGACTAGAAAAGTATAAGACAAATATATTGCAAAACTTTGAGTTCGCAACACTTTGGAAAATTCAACAACCTTATGTTAGCACATAAAGCACACAACTTAATTTCCTCTACAAAGATTTACACATAACCCAACCCTTATCTTATCCAAATGAAACAAAATTATCATTGTTTCCAAAACTTGTCTTTATTTTTTATTTTTTTTCTTCTTCTGAATGAAATATACTCGGCTTTGCAACACGTTTCATTTATGGAATGTAAAAAGTTCATTCTCTAAAAGATCTGTAAGAAATAATTTGCCCAACATATGGAACACACTACCTCAAGTCATTCGCTTATATAAAAACAGTGTTATGTTTAAAAAACAAATGAAACTGACGTTTTATTCTGAGAATCGTTAAATTTATCTTCCAAACCTTTTTGCCCCCCTCCAATTTTAAATTATTTCATACATGTTTTTGTAGTTTTTTGTCTTTATCTTGTGTTTATCGCTGTACTTTGTGATATCTTTAACTCATATGCTCAGTAATATAAATTATAATATTCGGGGAACTTTTTTTATACAAGGCCACCATGGGCTTTTCCTTCGTTCTCCTATTTCATTTGTAACTATTGTATTAACTGAACATTCTTTCTATGTATATATACTTGTATATTTTATTACCAGTTTAGTACTAGTTTTTTATTTTTATTATTAGGTTCCAAGCACATGTTACGGAAGGTTGACCATCAATCGTGTCATCTCCATATTGGAAAAACATGTATCACTCCATCAAAAACAGCTCGTAATTTGGGTGTAATATTTGATCAGGAAATGTCCTTTCGTAGTCATATAACACATGTTCAACAGAGTGTAAGGTACCAATTACGTAATCTAAGTTTCATAAGAAAATGTTTATCTAAACCTGCGGCTGAGATTTTGATTCATGCTTTAATTTCTTCTCGTTTAGATTTTGCAAATTCTTTGTTCTGTTCTGTAACCTTCCAAAAAAAGATGTTACAAAACTTCAACGACTTCAAAATTCTGCAGCCCGCCTATTAACATTCACTAAGAAATCTGATTCAATATCACCAATTCTTCGTTCTCTCCATTGGTTGCCAGTTGACAAAAGGATTATTTTTAAAATTATGTTACTCGTTCATCATTCAGTTTACTCTCTTTCTTCCCCTACATACCTGAGCAACTCTGTTTCAAAATACAACCCCACACAAAGTCTTCGCTCCTCATCAGACACACTATTACTTAGTACACCCAGAATAAAACTTGCTTGGGGCGATCGGGCTTTCTCTGCAATGGGTCCAAAACTCTGGAATAAGCTCCCTCTACATATACGCCAACTGTCATCAACAGAAACATTCAAATTACAACTGAAAACTTATTTGTTTCTTTCGTTGTAAATATTGTAATATTTTAATTTACCATGTCTTGGAGAATTTCGAATTTTTTTCTTCGGTTTATTGTTGTTTTTCTTTCTTATGTCTGTTACATGTCCTTTTCTCTAAGCGCCATGAGCACCGAAAGGTGGACCTGTGCGCTATACAAGTAGCCACTATTATTATTATTATTATTATGTTCATTTGCATTTGCTGTGTTTTTTATGAAAATGAAATGAATAAACAAACTTGAACTTGAACACATGAATTCTTACCTCCAGACTTCTCTCTAGTTTCTTGATCTTCTGCTTGAGAATCGGTAAGTCAGCACTGACCGTGGTTAGAGATATATTATCCACAACCAGGTCATTTTTCTCATTCTTCAGCTCCTCGATCTTTGTCACGGCTGCATTTCGCTCTTCAGCAAACACCTGGGTGAAAAAAAATAACATGATATCTAAGCAAACTGATAAGCACTTGAATAATGATTAGTTAAATAGATAAATAGATAAATAAATGAATAGATGAATAAATAAGTGAGCTAAATAAATATATGAATGAATGAATGAATGAATATATGAATACATAAATAATGAATAAACTAAATAGATAAATGAATAAATAAATGAAGATATAAATAAAAACAATGGAGTGACACCGCAGATTTCTCTCTTCTTGATAAGGATTCTATATTGAATGTTGGACTATCTACATGTAGTTGTCATGATGATCTACACTGTATGCTGCATGAATATGAACCAGATAAATGAATTATTAGGTCTTGGACTTGGTCTACCTTGCTCTGTTCCTGTGTTTTAATGAGGTGGGCTTTGGTCTTGGTCGGGTCTTGGGCTGCCCTCAGAGCATCAGCATCACGTCGAGATTGGTCTTCAGCCTTCTCCTTGGCTAGTCGGGTCTTGGACAGATCCGATTTGACCTCTTGGAAAATGATGTCACGTTCGGTCCAGATGGATGTCACAAGCTCAGCTAGTTCATCAACCGACGGGTTGGTGAATGGATGCACGATCTTTGTCATGCTATCTGCCAAGACCTGTTTATAGGAGAGGCTGTCTTTACTCTCTATTTTCTGGTGCAAAGGGCTACTAGTGAATACATTACCGGTATCTCAAGTGATGCTAAGAATAGACGTTACTAGCAGATTTAAAGCATTTACTCCAATATAGAACTATGGGGACTTGATCATCACTGTCATGTCTTTATCAGTGTTTAATTACAATTGATTGTAATGCTAACAGTGAACTTTACTTGTTAACCTAAACCATTAAGTCTGTTTAGGAATTCTATATAGCCAGAGGCAGAGTCTTCATAATAATAATAATAATAATAAATTATATTTCTATAGCGCATTATACAAGGTATGTCTCTATGCGCTTTACAATGTATTACAAGCTTAATTAATTACATGTATGTATTATTGAACTATATCCTCAAACAAAAAATTCTGATAAGATCTCAACTAAAATGGTACAACAGTAACTAGATAGATAAACATATTATAATTCATTCTTAAATAATGATACAACAATATTATGGTGCAAGATTTTATTCACATATTACAAGTTGTAGACAAATACAATTTCAATTGAAATTATAGATAAGCATGAAAATAATGAATTCTTAAAAAGGTAGGTCTTAAGTCTTAATAATTGTGATCATCAACTTAGTTTGTTTGAGCATTTAACATTATGCTTTTTATGAATATAAGAATCAATCATAATTTTCACTGGTATTAAGTTGTTATTATCATTATTTATAATAGTTACTGTCATCACTATGATTGTTGTCATCATTCATAATAAAAAATTAAATTCTTGTCAATATCAATGAGGACGATTTCTCCTCATACTCGGTAAAGTAAACAATGCCTCAAATAATTTTGAATATATATACAAACTGACATACGACATGCTTGAGGTAAGCTGAAGGGCATTAAGGCCATGTAAAAATATATTCATGTTTAGTGTCCCCATCCGCTTCCCTTTGGGGGGCCACCTCCTTTTTTTTCTTTTTTTTCCAAAAGAAATAAATAAGAAAAACATACTGCTAAAATTATCTTTTTCTGGTCAAAAAAAAGAAGAAGATAATTCCGGTGGCCATCTTGAAAAATAGCCCAACTGTCAGGGAAAATGTAACGAGCGGCCATTTTGGAAAAAAAAGGCCTCCTCCTTCCTATTTTTCAAAAAGGTAGGACGCTAAACATGTTTTTGTTTTTTAATTGGCCTAATATCCATTGCCCTAGTCTTCCACTGGTTTGTGGACACAAACCACTCACCATTTTCTCTCGTGTGACATCTTCAAGCTGTTTCTTTGCTGTCTTGAGCTCATCGCTAAGACTTTCATTGGACATCAAGAGTTCCTAGGAGAACAGATGATTGAAATTGATCATGCAATTTGATGTAATCAGTAATGCAGATAAACTATAACAAACTGTAAGATAATTTTTATTTAATCTCCTCCCACTATATACCTTTTTTTCCTCTTTCCCTCTCCCCCTAACACGACCACTCCCTCCTCTCCCCTTCTCTATCTCTTTTTATATCCTGCATCATTTTGATTGGTTGAGAGCTCGTCACATGACCAAAAATATTTGAGCTATTTTTAGAAAGTACTATATCGTCGGCCTTATGCCAAAAGGGCCTTAACCCGATTTTGGGGGTTATTGAGTTATTAACATCACCTTGTAGATTTCATCATTCTCTTTAAAATGATGTGCTTCACTTGTTGAAATTCGATTTATTTATGAAGATAATTATGAATTTCAAAAGGGCCTTAACGCGTATCTCATCTTTTTCCTTACGCCAAAAGGGCCTTAACCTACACGGCAAATCTTTTATCAATGACAGATTATTTCGTAATTTCCATTTAATTCAATAAATATCAGTAGAAATACCATTAAAAACATGATTAGTCTACAATAGACACAATGTACTTAAAATAATCACTGAAAGTATATGTCATGAATTTAGATCATGAAATCTGAGTGAGATTTAAATTTGGTGTGGATGCATGAAATGCGACCGACTCGTTGAAATACGCAGATGTCAACGTATGGGACTGTGATGAAAAATAAACATCGAAAAAGGTGTCCTAAATGTACGATCTCTAAAAAATAACTTTACCGAAAGCTGCATTATATTAATACAAATATTCAGATATCAAAAATACTTTTTCAAACAATTTAATTCATCAGTTTTATCAGTTTTCGTGATCCATTTGCCGTAGGAGGGCCTCTCTGGCAAACCAAAGGTGTTGCGAAACAAGAAAATTTCCTTATGGCAGATCAGGGCGCTAACTATGCGCGCGTACGCACGCATAGTTACGCGCATAGTTACGCGTACGAAAACGGCAGGTTAATTAAGGCCCTTTTGGCATAACGCCGCGTAGGTTACGCCCCTTTCGGCATAATGCCGAGTAGGTTACGGCCCTTCTGGCATAAATACGCTACATTATGCCAAAAAGGCCCTAACATGTTTTTTGCTCGGAATGGCCAAAAGCAGTTAAGGCCCTTTTGGCATAAGGCCGACGATATGAGAGTACTATTTTGGTTTACTATTTGGGAGTTGAATCAATTTTTTTTTTCAAATCTTAATTTAATGAAAACAAAATATTTTAAATCTTTTTAGATAAAAATTGACATTTTTTTTGTTCTAATTTTTTTTTCCCAAAAATGTTTTTTTTTTTTTTTTTTTTTTTTTTAAATAAATTTTTGATGCAGGATATAAAACAAATATACCATGCCTTCTATTCGAGGTACTGGTTAAACTATGGGCCTCGGTGACTCCAAAAGTACCATTTGCTTCGGGGCTGTGCCCCTCAGTAAAGAGTACTATTGGAGTCACCTCTTGCGCATAGTTTTAACCAGAACCTCTCAAGGCAGTGTATATTTGTATACTATTTCTCTTTCTCTCCCTCTCTCTCTCTTTCTCTCCTTTCCATTTTCATTATCTTCCTCCTCACCCATCCCCTTTTGTTTCTAATCCCTTTTCTTTGCATATAATTGCACATCAATTGCCTTACTCCATGTCCCCCCCCCCTCTCTATTCATTTACAGAGATGATAAGAATGGACCTTTAGTCTAGATTTATAACAAACCTCATTTTCCTTTCTCTTCTCTTCGAGCTGGGTCTCTGATGTCCTGATGCTTTCATCCAAAGTCTTACTGGTGTCCTTAGAATTTCATCGAGAAAGAGAATTACTAGTGTCTTAAAATCAATTACTATAGTGAATGCATCTACAGTGGTATGTATCTAATTTAATAGAAGTAGAAAATATTGATAATAGGACAATTGATGCAATTTTCTTATGTACGGGAGACAGTTAACATTTTCCAAAATCAAATAATAACAATCTTTCTTTTAAGTGGCGACAATTCTCTTTTCACAAACTATGATCATTTGACTTCAAACTTTCAAAAATAATCAAAGTTATTTGTTGAATAATTAAAACAAATAGGCCTAAATAGATGTAATAAATAAACAGATGAATAAATAAATGTATTAATTAATTAATAAAATACATAAATAAATAAATGAAGGAATAAATGTATGAATAAATCTTAAAACAGATAAATGAATAAATCTTAAAACAGATGAATGAATAAATATTTGAATAAATAAAAAAAAAAAAATAAAAGGTGGCGACTATTTCCTCGGCCCGGATCTGGAGCTTACCTGATACTGTTTGGTCGTATCTGCAAGCTGTACTTTCACAAAGTCAAGTTCTTTGTTGAGAGTTTCAAAGGTTTCCAAAACGCTCTGACATAAACAGATAAGAATGTTATATATAGCATATAACTTGTCTTTTTAGACAAATCTGCTTGGTCAAACAAGAATTAATCTATATACAGAAGTAGCAGAATTTCTGTGTTTGTTGTTTCATTCTTGTAGGAAAGCTGAATTGGAATAAAAACAATTGGATAACAATATCCTATAAGCTCCCCCCCCCCCCCCCCCACCCTCATCATGTTGTATCTTGATGATCAATAAACTTACATTGTGTTCTTTGTTTCTCAATTGAAGTGAGGCTTCTGCTTTCTTGAGTTGTTCCTGAAGTTTGCCTGCGCTCACTGAATTCTTTGGCTAAATGAGAAAGTCATTTTATAATTACATTGGATTATTGATTATTATTATTAACTATTAACAATTTTTTGAAAATTTGGACCCCCCCCCCAAAAAAGCTAAAAATCACGTGTTTTTACACACTTTTTTTCCCAGGGGGTGGGGCCCGGGGCCCCCGAGACACCCCCCCCCCCTGGATCCGCCACTGATATATACTCACAAAAACTCTCGGCCCCTAGGCCTATTAAATGTTTTTTTGTGGAAATAAAATACACATTTTTGCTATTAAAGCAAGACTTTTCTTTTTGCAAAAAGATAATACAACGTTCTCAGATTTCATGCTTTATAAGTGTATTGAAGAAGGGCCTACATTCCCCGGCGTGTTATATTAAAGGAAAATACATGTACATGTATATAGGTCTATACAAAAAAAAAATCATATGTTCTAGGAAAATACACACATACATAATAGGTCTAAATATATTTTTTAAACACCTTTACGAAGACACACACACGCACTTACACATTTGCACTTTACGTGAATGCATTATTAAATGATTGAAAGAATTAATGAAAGAATATATGAATAAAAGCAAACAAATGATTAATAGAAATAAATGAATGAATTCATAAAGAAATATATTATCAAATAAATAAATAAACGGAAGAATAAATTAATAGTCTATATATCAATAAATGAATGAATAAATGAATTGATGCAGAACTGAATAAATAGATACAGTGTACAAGTAATTGAATTCATCAATATGACTAAATATATAAATACATGAATAAATAAACAAAAAACACATACGCAAACAGAACTATCGGCCTACCTTTGTCTGTGGTGGTCTAGGCCTAAACTGAATAGGTCCTTGCCCGCTGGTAGTGAAGCCCGGGGGCGGGGGAGAAGGCCTATGCGTGCCCTCACCGCTCTGTGCTGCTTTACGGTTTCTGGCAACTCTGGCAGCCCGACGCTTACGGGTCTGTTCTGGCGTCTCTACTGGGCATCGGGGACCCGGTACTCGTGGTCCCAAACCCATAATTGCGGTCGGCTGTTTGAAACAAAAGAAAGATAAAATGATTATTAGACCCTATTCGTTTTGTTTATTCACATTATATGAAAGTATTTGCTTTCTTCCTCGTTGATTATATAGTTTGTTACGCCTATGAGAAATAAATATACGACCATAATTATGCGCCTTAGGTATATAAGAATAAAAATGAGCTTCTTTAAATTATTAAAAAAAATGAGGGAATGAAAATGATTAACAAATTTTCCCTTCATTTTATATTCCCTCGATTTAGAAGAGTAGGCAGCTTAAATCCATTATGCTTTTCACACTCACTCCTTCTTTCCCGTTTTTTGTTTCATCCTTTCTCTCTTTTCGTATTCTGTACTACGGAATCATTTTTTTGTACTCATCCAATTAAAGCCAAATCTATACAATCAAAATCACTTGCTGTATCACTTTCGTCAAAATTACTATTATTTGTATATATAGACTACTCAGATTTGCTTTCTCGCATCTTTTATGCAATTTGATTAGAGAGCTTACGTAGTAACACATCAAAATAATGTATTCACACGCGCCTAGGCACACTCCCCATGACAAAAAAGTAAAGAAAATTCATCATTCTAATTCACTCACAACTATGTCAATAAATGCGGTAGAAATGTGAAAAAAACTCTTTAGTCAACTCACCACAATTTTCCGGATTGTTGCTTGTCAAGGTTACTTTGTAATGTTGTTATTTCTTCAATTGCAAGATAAAATCCGAAAGTTTAGAGCAATTGCCTCTTAATCTTTTTAGAGTCCCATGCAGTGTGTACTATACACAAGCCCAAGTACATGCACGATAAGTTTTGTTTACATTGAATGCGCGCGCATACACTAAGACTACGTAACAAAACTTTTGACCAGTACGACGCACCGTAAATTACCGGGGGAATTCCCTGGCGTAGTCATGGTGTAGACTTTATTCAGTCACTCCGTAATAAATTAATAACGTTCTGATCGAATTCTAGCTTACAACCCACGTAAAACACAGAGATGTTTGTTCTATATGTGTGGCTGAGTTCAGTATATAGTTAAGTTTCAGTAGGATAATTAAACCTACATTAAACATGCACAAAAACAAATTATCAAACATCTTTTTGATCAAACGACTAAAACACATCTAACATGTACGTCGCTTCTACAAAGTGCGATGAACCCGATAACATTACTTCACAAGTCATCACTGTATTCTGTTGCAAGAACATACAAATATAGTAATTTTTTTCATGAAAAAAAAAAGAAAAATTGATAATCAAACATGAAAACAGCAACATAGTGCAACACAACGGCGTACGAGTAGGCTGCCAAGTTTAAAATGTTAAAAATCCTATTTAGCTTAATGCAGAATTATCGACCCCCAGAAAAGAAATAAACAAACAAAACAAACAAATCAATAGATAGATAGATAAATTAATAAACAAAAAATCATGACTAAACAAATTCAAATAAAACAAACAAAACACCTAATTCGAAAGGATTTGATGCTAGGCCTACACAATGTTTTGGAGGAAACTTTGTTCAGAGAATAAATTGCTTTGACAGAGGAAGTAAAATCCGATGTTTTTCAGATATCAAGGAAAACATCACTTTTATTTTAAACACCCAGTTATTATTTTTTACTATTAATGATGACACACGCAAAAAATCAGACTTATTACTGAAAATAACAGGAACCAGTCTGTTCGGGAACTTTCTGCATTCCTCGGACTTCACGAAGTGAGCTCCATGTTATGTTTTAATTACCTTCGTGTATTTACTTTACTAGGGCCATTTTCAGCAAATACATGAAGTGATTTAAACAAAATAAATAAAAAAATAGGCAAACAAAAAAAAGAAAATAGAAACAAAAAAGGAAGAAAGGAAAAGGAAAAGGAAGCAAAAAGAAAGCATAAAAGGGCAGAGAAACGAGAGAGAGAGAGAGAGAGCGAGAGAGAGGGGGGTGGGGGAGAGATGGGGAGTATGGACCTACTACATAATAGGTCCATGTAGGGAGGGAAGGAGAGATGGATGGAGAGAGAGAGAGAAAGAGAGAGAGAGAGAGAGAAATTGAGAAAAAAATCGTGTTAGAAGCTCGAGATAAACATTTTGATTACAATGGCAAACATTTTGTCTGTTAATGATGATTCAACATTTGCTCGGCAACATTTTTCCAGGACTTTTTATTTCTTTAAAGGGATTGGGTATCTTTCCCTCAGATTACAAAAATCCTGGATTTAGCTCATGCTGCAATCATAGTTATAAACCTATAGGTCAGTCAGAAATCCCATGCATTTTACAAGCCGATTATATAATAATAATATTCCGCTTTCAATATTCATCATATCACAGGCACTGATAACACATAGGGCCGTGCATCTCAGATTTGTAAAACTGAAAACATTGTTAAACAATGCCTCTAATAATAAATGAACAGGGATTTGGTTTTGATGAGTTTTAGATTATGTTTAAGTTTTGGTTTAGATTAAATTAAGGCATAGAGTTGGGTCTAGGGCTAAAGTCAGGAATGTGGACAGTGAAAGAAATTGACTCCAGAGCAACTATCGCTGGAGCATGTGTCGTACAAAGCCACAATCATACATTCAGTAAATTCACACAAAATGAAGACACAGACATTGCGTTATTGTATAAAATATTTGTATTGTACACGGTATCGGTACGTGTCCATATTATTGTTACAGTGTAATGTATATATGTACAGATATAATGCTAATGTACAGGTTGATTAATTGTATAGATAAAATTCGAATTATCTTTATAGATAGAACAGTTTAATTGACTTTAATTATAATTGTAAGACTTATCTCCGCCATTCAGATGTTATCATTACAATGTACACCATTCTAGTAGTTTCCCTCACTTTGTTAATTTCTCAGACAAATGTCTCCTTTAAGTTTAGATATCGTCTGTCTATAGCTAGAAGGGTGTTAACTCATGATCTTTAACACAGAGCTACTCCCTTCTGACTGCAAACACACAATAATATGTGAGCTTTAGTCCGCTATACAGTTGCAAATAAGGTCAGGGTAGCAATGATCTTTTAAAGAGAAGGTTGAGTTCTGGTCAAGCGATTGTATTGTGAAAGAAACGTTGTGGAATCGATCAGAAAATATTGATCATCTAGCGTATAAGTATTTATGTGTATTGCAAGGTTCTGGAATCATCGAAGTGCAAGAAAATTTGGCCCAGTCTTGGTAAAGTTACAAGCACTGTACACAGAAAGATGTATATGGGACTATACGTACACGTGGCGAAAAAATCTGTCCCGATTTTTATGATGTTACATGCCATATTTAGAATTTTAAGGCATTTGAAGTGCCATGCTTTTCTGGGAAGCTGTTTCATGTGATGTTCTTCCACACTTGCATAATACAATGATAACGCTCACAAATTATTGTTCACCTCTTCCCAGAACTCAACCTTCTCTTTAACCAATGCCATTACAGAGAAAGCAGAATATCTCTCTGAGGCAACAATTTTTTTTAAAGACCCATAACTGATTAAATTTGGGTCCCTTTTTTTAGTAATTCCCAATGATAAAGATGACACTGGTGCACAGGTCACTGAATATAGATTTAAATGAGGACTTATGTTAAAGGCATCTGAGGTAACCAATTACTGCATAAAACTCTCTTTACACCATTTTTGTTAAAATATATCATCAAAACATGGATTAAGAAATTGAGGTTGCATTGCGTAAAAAGGCTAAAATCACAAAATATTAGAATTAAGAAGTGAATCAATTGCAATGAGCTGCCTACCTCAATAAAACAAAACACTTGTGCCTTCCGCATGCCTATTTAAAATCTCAAAAGTAATCTAACTATCTAAATCTCTGGCATACAGACATCTGGAGTGATTATTTACATCTGTACAGTTTTTAATACTGTTGTAGGTCAGATTACATCTTACTAAACATTTGTGTGCACAATAGATTTGCTACAATGATGTAATCTACATGTAATACACTTATTTGCAGAACAGCGAAAAAAATAAGCATGTAAGGGTGTATGCATTTACAAAACAAAGCTTACATAATAACCTTTCAAAGAAACACTTTAACAAATTAAGTTACAGTCATTCCAGTGCTTTGTCTTAACAGTTATGTTTACAGAAAGTATAAATGAGAATATTTTTGAATCAGAAACATTATGAATCCAGATAAACCAGATTAAAGATGATGAAATAATAAGTGTTAAAATAAGGACTGGAGAAAATTAGTACATACATTCCATCTGCCGTGTAAATTCTCATTTGATAATTTTAGTTTTCCTTCCTGGTTTTCAATAAATAATCATACCGGTATACACCCCATTAAAAGTTATATCCTTTGCTAAACAGCCATTATACTGGCCCCATGCAATTCGTGGATGATATCTGAACAAGCATTAAAACAGCAGCTTCACTAAGTTTCATATTATAAAACTTCTTTTGACTAACATTAAAAGAAATCAATACATAAACGCTAAAACGCACTATCACATCTCTATACAAGTAGGTTAGCAAGAAAGTTTGTGACACTTTGGTTCACCTATTTACAATACATTTCAACGAGCACCATAATGACATTTCTTTTTATCTACACGTACAGGTAAAGTCTCCTCTTATGATTTAGGAATACTACTCCGTAAAGATTCTATAAATTATGCATAAATATCTATAAAAATTAGTTTTAAAAAATTAGTAGACATTTCTATCTTTTTTTACCTACATGTATTTACAAGCTACAAGCAATCATAAACACAATCTGAATCACACTGAAAAAATTCTGCTAAATTCACTAATCTGAAAAAATTGTACTTTTGTAAAATACCATACTTCATTCTCATTTGCTTACAAATATAGAAACTAAAAAACAGAAAATAGGTATTTTGTTTACACTAAAGGAATGGTATTTTAAAAGAGCCACATGGGAGAGAGACTGATTAAGTTTTTAATCTAAAAAAAAAATGGAAATGGAATATGATTTTATCAAATTTTGCAAGTTGGATCTTTGGAGGGATATAAATAGTTAGAATTCCATATAATACATGTGAAGAACAAGAAAAAACTCCATAAATATTTAGCTATCAAGTTATCATTTTCAAAAAATTATTAAAAAGAAGAAGAAAAAGATCAATTATTTTGAACAATTGAATTGCAATACAAATTATGTTTTACATGCATTCATCAAAATATCTATAAAAATAGAAGTAAATCCTTCCCTTTTTAATTCATGTGCAAAGACAGAAATCTTAATTTAATGTACATAGACAGAGCTACATAATCAAGTCCTAAAGCAAATTAATAATGATTACAAGTCTCACCTTATTTCTGTGTTTTTTTCTTCAAAAATTGCATGGGCATAAGTGGCTCTTCAAATCAAAGTTAATATTTGTTATCCACAATGAGCAGGAATGACATATATAGGACAATTATATTGCTGCCCAAACTCTTTTTCTCTCTTTAAGTAAACTGTTTTGTTTCCTTACTATCAGAGGGACATCATGTGGTAACATTTTAACATAGATTTAATGCTTTTTTTAGCTCACAACAGACGAGTTACGCATAAAAGAAACATTTCTGCAACTACATGTACGAATCTGCCTGAGTTTTAAAAAAACAAACGTGCACATTTTACCGTAAACCAAACATTAAGTAACAACTCATGTAAGATACATTAACATATTGTGTAGAGCTTATTCAGAAATAAAAGTTTTTGCAGCATATTCAGGATTCTCATTCATAGTGTCAGTATGATTTTTTGTTAATCAAATTATGTATGTGATTAAAAGAATACGATTGCGCAATACCAGCAAACAACTGCAGAAACTAAAACTTCATAATTAAAACATCATCTCTTATGTGACGTTTCTGCAAAGGTGGTATTAAAAGCGCAAAAACCTGTATTCTCAAAACCCACTGCAATTTCAATAAAAATGTTTTGTACAAACCATCATATTCTTTTGTTCAAATTATGGGCAACTTTACATTAACATACACAATTTATCCATTTCAGACTTCTGGCACATAGGCACTTTTTAAGGAAACATAACCAAACAGCACAGCAAGACAATACTTTTGAGGCATTATAAACCTTTTAAATTATCATCAGTCCAACCTTCAAGTGAATCTGAGCACTAAGATGTACATTTGTATACAAATAATACACATCAGTGAGGGCATTAGTAAGAGTTACCCACACAAGGTACCTTTGGAACAGTCTAACACGGCCGCGGCGATAGCCGAGGGTATTTGGACTGTTTCAAAGGTACCGAGTGTGGGTAATTTTACTAATGCCCAAACAAAATAATGTATTATTTGTTTTATAAGATGATGTTTTATAAGATGATGTTTTATTTGTATTATAAAATGATGTTTTATAACATGATTTTAATAATGACCCGTCATAAGTACTTACTCATGACCGGTCATTAGTAAAATTATGTGTTAGGCAAAATAAATGCCTGGTCACGTGTACGCTCTCAACCAATCATCTGATTAGGATCCGCTTCATCATTTTAATATAATGTATAATAATAGGTGGGATACATTCACTTTCAAAATTGAGAGTAAATTTTGTATGACAATGCTGTAGACATGTAGTGATGGCACTTTGGTCGCCATGAGGTATCATACAAGAGGATATGAGCTTGAAGACGTTTATAGTCCATTTTATGAATAAAAAGGCTCATTTATACAATGAACATAAATAATGTGATTGAAGTACCGGTAAACACATAGATTATTTTTCTAATGATTCATTATGTGTTAAAGCTTGGACATTACCAATTTCCCTGCCAATGTTGTTCTGAGGGTAGTAAGGAAAACTTAATAGTTTCCTGTCTATGCAAGGGAATAAACTGGTCAATTGTTATCTACATGTGATAAAAAATGGTGAGGGACTGTACCATTAGGTACTCTCAAAACACAATTTTGTTCTATGTAGATAATTCCTACAACCATTTCAGTTAAACCTGAAGGCGATCATGACACCGAATGGACATGGAAACAAAATATATGTGTGTGTTCATCACTTAATATTAATCGCACAGATAAGCAGAATTTTGATGGAACACTAACAACCTATTGGGTGCACAGTCATCAATATGGACAAGTGATCTTTACAAACCGTACAAATTAAACAGAACAACTAGATACAAAGAGGCTCATCTGCATTATAAGCAACATGTAAGAAATGGGATTAGGCTCCAGCCATTTTGGATAAATCGCATTCACTGGTTGCATTTTTAATGTTCTTGCATTTAGATGAAATGAAACAACCGACTGAATTCAAATGACAATTTTATCTGGGATGCAGAACAATGAATTTGTCACTTCTTCTTCTTCTTCTTTTTTGCCTGTACTTGCTCAGTGCTCATACATCTTGTTTATTTGTGAGAGACTTGGATTTTGAGGGAAAGACTATCATTTATGTCTACCATCTTCATATCGAAGCCAAGCAAAGGAGCACCAGAGTAGCACTGGTTCTATCTTTCAATTTCAACTGTTCACCAAAAATGATTGAATGAAGAAGGAAAAAAAAGTGAATACAGCCGGGATAAGAGCAATTATATATCTGCACACAAGGCAATGACCTACCGGTACAATGTTTAGTTCCTTTAGAATAAAAAACCTATAAAATACAGAAGGACAAATAGCACAGTTCATGACTCAAAAGTATATATATTATAACTAAAAAAATGTATTTAAAAAAAAAGAGGCAAAGTTAAGAACTATTGAATAAAAATTGTACTCCTGTACAGGAAATAAGCGGGCAGCAAGCACTTAAAAGCAGCACCATAGTGACTAAGGTGCTACCACAAAACACATTGGTGATGACCAAAGCCAAGTCCTATCTATTATGAAAGGAATAAGCATGTTCCTCTTCCAACTGCAGGTCGTCCATTGTTGAAGGCATAAAGAGCATTGCATCATTAGCTGTCCCTATATTCTCAAAAGGGAGGGTTTTGTTTTAAAAAAACAGTGCAGCAAGATGTGCATTGTACAAATAAAAGATGCTGTTCACAACTGTAATGCTAAAATACCTTGCACAAATATTCTACCAGTGTTCAAACAATGTGGGTTCACTTAAGAACTCTACAATATTGATGTTACAATATTGATGTTACAATATCTTGCACAAATATTCTACCAGTGTGCAAACAATGTGAGTTCACTTGAGAACTCCACAGGCAATATTGATGTTACAATATCTTGCAAGAGTATTGTACCAGAGTGTTAATTATGTCAGGGCTTTGCAACGATATCTTCTAAACAGTGGCTTAGTGGTGGTTATTTTACCTGACTGCTATAAAGAAAGCATAAATGCTTGTTAGTAAGCAACCAGGGGACAGACAGCTTTAGGTCCTCTCCGAGGGACCAAATAAAAGATACTGTTCATAAGAACTCCACAGGCAATAGTGATGTTACAATATCGTGCAAGAGTATTGTACTAGAGTGTTAATCAAGTCAGGGCTTTGCAACGATGTCTTCTAAACAGTGGCTTAGTTGTGGTTATTTTACCTGACTGCTAAGAAAGCAAGTAAGCAACCAGGGGACCGACAGCTTTAGGTCCTCTCCGAGGGACCAAATAAAAAGATACTGTTCATAAGAACTCCACAGGCAATATTGATGTTACAATATCTTGCAAGAGTATTGTACTAGAGTGTTAATCATGTCAGGGCTTTGGAAGGCTGTCTTCTAAACAGGAAATACATGTACTGTATGAATGATGAGAATCTGCATGAAGTCTCTGTTTGTCTTCATTTCCAGCAGGATTCGGTCGGACGGCCCTGGTTATCTGGCTGAGTTGCCACTGTTGTTAAGGATGGCTTGAGATCTACGGCTTGAAGCTTGCCTCTGTCGGGCTAGGAACGATTGCCCCCCGCTGGTGTGGGACAACCTGTCCTCAGCTGCCTTGCGATGGAGCTGCATCCCCTGTATCACAAAAACAAAACATCATATATTACATCTGACTCTAAATTGATGTCATATTCGAAAAGTACTTCTTAGCTAACTGTAGGACTCCAAGATACTCTTTTGGGGTAATGTTATTATTAAAAATAGGCTCATGCAACGTCTACGTAGAAAGCCTTGAGGTTGTTGGGTTTATCCTCAAACCTAGAGAGTCATTGAGCCATTGAGGGTAGTCATGCTATCAAGCTTTGCTTGCTTTGTCAACCCTCCTGTTTAATGTTTTTGATTAGTTACTTTATTTGACATTATATACTTTTGAAATGTGTGAAATTTGCAATGTTTTGTTTGTTATATATTTGAAAAAATGCAAGAGAAAAAGAAAATCAAACAGAAATAAATAAATCTAATCAAATCAAATCAAATCATTGATCCTGGTCCTGTCAGTGTCGAGACTTGCTTGATGTATGCAAAATTTACAGTGATGGTCTACAACAGAAAAAGTCCTTCAGAAGACTGATACAATTCTACATTTAAAATTAACAAAGCAGACTTACAATCAAGAATTCTATACATTCTGGAACAAAGGAGTAGTCAAATGAATGAAAATGATTCAGTTTCAGTGTACTTTTTATAGTAAAACATAGGGAAAAACTCCTGTATTGCAAGAGTGCCCCTGTCAATGCAGCATCCCTCTCTGTGCATAGGCTTATTAAACAGCACAATTCTAACAAAACAAAACATGCAATGTACACGTAATCTTCAAATCATCTGCTTTAGTGATATTTATTCGTGCAAAAAATTAATTAAAAACTAATGAAAAGAGTCTTATTTAAATTATTTAAGTAATGTTATTCACAAGACTCAAAATACCATCTTTCACATCGAAAATCCTGAACTACGTATATAGCCATTAAGTGTGGAGGTATGGGATCCTTTATTTTTGCAATGTCAAAATGACACCACCGCCTTTTCTTGTAAAAAAGACATTGTTCTTACTCACATGTTGATGCGATTTTGGGCACATTTTCTCTCTGGAATATAAGGATTAGGTTGAGATCAAGCAGTAGGGCAATGCAACAATTCTTGTCAATTTCAAGTGAAATGTTAGGTGTGCAGACATAGGCCCCTCCCCTCCAATCATACGTAAGAATAAGCATCATATATTCATATAAATCAAACATGCTACACTGCATATGGATATGGACTTACCAGATTATACCAAGCTGATACGACTAATTTCTCTTCTGTATCTCTTGTGATCTTTGACTTGTCTCTCTCATGCTGAAGGGGGAGGAAAATAAAATGCAAGTTTGAGTAAAAGCAGGGAAATCACAGAAATCAATCCAAGCAAGTTCGAGGAAATTCAGACACCATAAAAGCCAGATATAACATTTTACATTTTCATTTTTAATGATACATGAATGAAAATCTCGTAAAGACAAATTGATATGGGGTATTATAGGAAAGTGGCTTCTTGTATTATCTCCTTACCTCTAGATGTTCGACGAGCTTTTGCTTCTCCTGGAGTTGGCTTCTTAGAAGCTGTATCTCCGAGGTTGACGCTCCGGTGCTGTGCTTAGGGTCTAGGGTTCTTATCACGGACTTGGCCTTCTCGAGGTACTTTCGATACCTCTCCTCCATCGATCGCATCTCATCCTCCTTCTTGTGTAAGACGTCTTTTAGCTTGTGTACTTGCTCGTCTACGTATGTTGTAAAGAATTAAAAATTCAATGGATCATTCAGTCAATCAAATGATGCCAAATCTCCTTCTACAAAATTATTTCAGCTCATCACGATAGTAACACATGTATACAGGTATTCAAATCAATCAATAACCAATAAATATACAAATAATATTTGAGAGTAAATTAGTGAAAATGCACTACTTGCAGGTTAAGTCACAGTAGGATAACGAACAAGACTTGTCGAGTTAATTGTCCGTCTTATTGTGACTTAACCAAGTGCAGTACATATCACTGAACGACCTAAAAACATGTATGATTTGTTTTATAAGATGGGTCTACCATACAAGTATAGAGTAAAAAAAATTGACGGTTGTTATCATCCGGCCAAAATGCACCCCGTGCATACATGTATGGTAAAAATTAATGCACGCACATGTGATTTATTTCCACGCTTCTCATTGGCTACATTCTTGAAACCATTTTATACAAAATTGTAATGGTCCATTGATGATGATTGTGCGTTTAGTTTCAGTAAAGGAATGTCCGTCCTTGTGGGCAATACAGCACTGTAGAATTTATGCATGATTAAGTCAAAGTCTTCAATTATAAACCAATATTTCATACACTCACTTGTATTTGTAAATTTAGGTTCTAGGTCATCAATATGTGCCTTCTTTCTCGACAGTTCCGTCTCACTCTCTCTTAGTTTCTCTCTGCATTAGAAGAAAAAGAACATGTAACATGACAGGCCTTAAATTTCAATATTTTTAGGGCAAGGCCACTTTTCTGTAGGGCACATTTCTATATTACAGCACAAATAGGAAGAATTGGAAAGAGCACAAAAAATCTCCAAGGCCAATGAGAGGGGCATTGAGGCCAATCAAAGGGGCATCCACGGCCATGGCCTTGGTGGCCTTGGATTAATTTAAGCCCTGACATGATATACAATGCAAAAATGTTTTCCAAGAATTGAAGTCCACTGGTCATACATATGCAAGTTTTATAGACTATATGTACATACATACAATCATTCATGTAAATCTTGGACAATGGATTTTATATTAAGGCAAGACCAAGGAATTTTATCCTATACATACCAAAAACATCAAGGGATTTACTATACCTGACGATTGCTTTAACAATCCAGCCCTACCTACTAGAGCTGTGATCCTACGATCATGCACTCATCATTTTGAGATACTTGGTAACATTTCGGACAATTATTTATCAAATACTGTACACTGTACCATGGAATCGCCCAATTCTATAAGCAATTCCTAAGGAGGTAATCTTCATGGAATTTTCAGTTCCCACTCTTACAAACTAATAGTTCCACATGGCTTTTAATTTACAATACAAAATTTGGACTACATAATTTGTTGATGCTATCTTCATACCTGGTAATTCAAGTATTACTAATTATATTACAATATTGAAGTGTAGTAATGATAATGATTTAACTCATGCCAAATACTCCACTTCATATGTTAAGAGCTTCACATCTTCACAACCATTACAACCAGGAATCTTGCTACCGGTAATCATAAATAAACATACAATAGTAATGGTATTTGAGCTTTTGAATTTATGTGGAATTTCTTACTTGTGTTCTTGAAGTTTCTTCCTGAGTTCTTGATTCTGTTAAAAAGAAATAACAAAAAACATTTTACCTCATCAGTCAATTAATTGAAATAAAAATATACAATCAAGGAGAGAAGTAGTATAACAGAGGTAAAAGATTTAAGCAGACAAATGGCTAGCAGCAATCATTTTTCTTGTTGTAATGTTTACAAAGATCTTGCTAAAAACAAATTCATCTTCATGCCTATAGTATAGAGCAACGAGAATCTATATCTCTATCACAATAATTGTAATTATTACTTTTTCGGGAGTAGTTTATAAATTCTTTCAAATGAACTTTGCATACATGTACTGTATGTTTGCAAATGTATTTCTGTAGGGACAGTGATTTAATTGCAGGCTATACATCATATATTATTCTAGCTATGATTGTCATCGTACTACATTTTGATGCCAATTTAAAGTTAGGATGAATTTCTTCTTTTTTCCCCCTTTTTTCAGTCCTCTTCATTCAATGTGCAACTACATTGCGACAAGACAAGCTAGTATGAGCAATGCATAGATTTGAACAGTAAAGGTTCTTTGTAAACCAGAAGTAAAAGACGGCACCAATCACCATTAATAGCATAACGATAGTGTGAAAGTGTTTGCAGAGGAAGGGAAAGCTAAATATACATTGTGTCAAAGAAAGTGCAACTGCAACATCTTCTACCAAGAAAATGAATATGAAATCATGGTTGTATTAATGTCCCTGCAATTAAGGTTCTTGTATAGACTGCAGCACTGTAACATCTAACCACCCCCCCCCCCCCCCCCCCCCCCCTCCCATCGGAATCCATATATGAAATCTGCACTGCAATCAATGTTCTTGATGCCACAAGTTGATAACATTTACAACTTTGGCTATGTTTTTTTATAATTTTGTTTTGTACTAAACTAACAATTTCAAGAAGCTCTAAAGCATTCTCAAACCAATATATGAAAATAACAGATAATGGATGTAAATCAGTTTTGTAGTGATCCTGTGAAATGCTCTCAGTAAATGAAATTAATTATTCAGATTTCAAAAGGCTTTCGGTAAATCTTTTTGATTATGATGAATAGCAAGGGTCATTACAATAACATTTTGGAATCAATGAAAATATATTTAATGCCACTGAATATAAACATAATTATGATATTAAACATACAAGTATTCAAAGGCAGAAACATGTAAAAGCCATGTTATATACATGTTTATACAACGCCTACTAAGATTCTTGCAACCTCATTGGTCAATTCTTGATCACATGACATGCGCTAAAAGTACCATTGATCGGCATCATTCTCCAGCCGAGCAATTCCGTTTGATCCTTTCGCACCATTGCACTCTGACGTCACTAACGATGTACAAAGTATATGGTGAGCTAAGTGACGTCAGAGTGCAATGGTGCGAAAGGATCAAACGAAATTGCACTCCGCGTAACAATAAACATAAAGGTTGGTACGCGCGTGGTTTGCTGCCTGCTTAATAGTGCGCGCTCACTTTCAGCAATTTCATCAATTGAAAACAAACAAAAAATCGCTGAGATTTAGGCCTAGGAAAACTGTTTTAAGCCTGTTAACGTCCGAGGTGTTGTATAAAACAAATAGTGAATGGTCCTTATTCGTGCAATGGAACAATATTTTGCATTCGGTGAAAGATGAGACGCTCTATTCAACTCGGCTGCGCCTCGTTGAATAGAGCGTCTCTTATCTTTCACCTCGTGCAAAATCTTGTACCATTGCACTCATGACCATTCACTATTTGTATAATGTAGAATGATGATATACGTGTAGTACAGTGATGGGAGCTATCTGTGATTATAATAAACAAGTGTATGACTGGTTTCATTTTCTTATCAACTGAAACCATTAATGCCTTGCAGCTGCTATTGAAAAAGGCCAGAATTATTGTCCTTATATATATATATATACATAATGGCAAGCTGTGGAACACAATACTTTCAGATTATACTTGTAGGTTATAACTCTGTTAAAGCACAACAGCAAAAGCTACAAATGAGAAAAAGAATGAATATGGTTTTTTACTCCAAAATATTATAAAGAGCAACAAGTTTTGCATAGATCTGTGAGAAGTTCCTGGAAAAATAAAAGTTTTTTAAGGATGGACAGAAAAATAGAGCAAGGAGGGAAAAGCAAACTGTAAATACAAATACAAAAGGGAGAAAGAAAGAGAGAATAAATGTTTGACTTATATCAAGAGAGTTGAAAGAAGAGACTGCCACAATATAGTACAGAAACTCACATACATGTTAAAAGCACATTTTTTTCTCAATATAGTTTCTTTTTAAAAGTTTCTTCACAGCAAGCGACGACAGCAATAGACTGCCAACTTTTATAAATAGACAATGGAATTGTTTTTTAACACCAAATTATGAATATGAGACCTGAATGATGTATGCAATTCAAACTTAATAGGACATTTTCCCCTGATTCCAGGATTCTTATCTATAAGAATTATTATATTCTAAGCCCTTCAAAAAACAAGAGAATTGACAGGTGCGCAGTATGACAATTTTTAATAATTGATTACACATTATTTATCCTAACTCATAAATCTATATGTAAATCTCTATTGATTCAAAGCATTGGCTGCATATTTCAATGTGAAAGGAATCTCCATATTATGTTTTATTTTTACCAAATTGTTCAGTCGTCAATTAAATACCATAATAAATTTTATAACCCTGTGCCTATTCACAATCTATTTACAATCTTTCAAAACCCTCAGTTCCCTAATCATTGGATGCGCATGTGAAACCTGCATATAATTATGTGCACTATCTCCACCCCCTATACAACATTCGGTGACAATGCAACAGACAAAATGCCTGCATGCATACATGCAATGCATCGACAATTTCATGCGCTAGTGCATTGTCATTTCTTTGCTTGTTCTTCATACAGACCATTTCTACAAGTGGAAGAGAACGGTTTTACCCTTAACCTCAAAGAAAAAAAAGCTAGAAAATAGATCATGGCAAACAGCACTGCAATAGCTCCTACATGACTATAGACACACATTAGCGAAAGCAACATGGATGAAAAGAATCAAATCTCAAATAGTCAAGTCATACTCACAAACTGAATGATTGGTAGAAAGGGGGTAATAAAGAGAGCGGCAGCCATATTGGATTGAAGGGGAGGGGGGGGGTAGGAGGATTAAAAGGGGGGTAGGAGGATTAAAAGGGGATTGGGGTGGGAAGATGCAAGGTGGAAAATGGGGAAAGTAAATACAAATGCATAATAAATAATACAAATCAATGAAACATATCAATTAGTCAGATATCATGCATGGATTATTCAAAATGAAGAAAAGAAAACATGTTAGTATAAATATATTTGATAAATAAAACATTCAAATGATATAAAAATGAATAACATGGCTAGTTAGTTAATTTGTTAATATGGAAGTTTTTCCCATCAAATATTTTAGGTTTGAATGCAGGAGAGTGCAAAAATAGCTAATGGTATCAATATTTATAAAACCAATTTATAAATCAATTAAACACTCTAGTATTTAAAGATAAAAGTATACTAAAAAGTGAGAAGCTCAACATTTCGAACTGTCAGATAATCTGACAGTTCGATTCCACTGAACATCATTAAATGAAACACAATAAGCCAACCCATAGGAAACATGTCTAGACTATAATTTATGTATCAGTCTACACAAATCATCAGCTGAGCGCCAAAAGGGCATTGACACATGAACCTGACAGAAAAGGGACATGAATTAATGCCCTCTGCTTCATACCAGATACACATCCACATATGATATGTTCTTTTTAAGCTTGGGCTAAATTTAGTGGGGGGGGGGGGGGGGGGGATAAAATCATTTATTATGAGCAAACTCAAAATATGCAAATTTACAATCAACAATTGTATTTCTAATACCGTAACCAGATCAGGGACTGTTTCAGGATAATCATTCTTCTTTCTTGGAAAGGTTTAAAATATATATTTCTAAAATGATGTTTAAAATATCTTACACTCTTAAAGTGATAAGAAGGATGCAAGTCAATGATATGCCAAAGTATGTGCCCCCAAAACTCTACCCCCCCCCCCCCCAGATTAGCAACTGCTTACAATTCTTTGTACACATATTCACATAGTTTAAGGCTATAAATCAAAACTAGACATTAAATGGGAATATTAAGTATCAAGTTAGCATCAAACAATTTCTAAACAATCACATACAATCTAATCACTGCTTTTACTCATAGCAGAGATATGCAAATCATATTGAACATGTTGAAGTTTAGCAGAGAAATTAAAAGGTAACTATCTTTGCATAAAAGAAAGTAAATTTTCCACAATGTGCACTGTCTTCACAAATATCTTTGTCACTATGTTAATGAACAGGATGTGAATCCAGATAGGTTTGCTAGTTTCAAACAGTAAATCAAATCAAACAATCTTGCTTGCTAATTTTCATGAATCTTTCAAAAGGGTATGTTGACTAATGTATTCAAAGGCATACATGTAATTAGTGTTAGTAATCACTGTAATTACCGGTAGTGTTAGTTGATTAATCAAACAGCAAACATGGCAGTTTTTCTATCTTTCGTATAAATGTATAATTTTTTTTAAATTAGAGCACAAAGGGATTTATTACTAATGTTCTTTTAATCTCCTTTGCTGATCAAATGAAAGCTTTTGGGAGATCATCGTTACAGTAAAGACAAATATAGATCTAATAAAAACAGTTAACTAGATATATCAAGCTTTATATCTTTATATGATTATATTTAACAATGTCAAAACCTTTAGATAAGGAGATCTATTACAAGAACACATGTCTACATGTACATACAAAATGTTCATATTCTGTTTGAAAGACTAATTCAAACCTTTATCAGGTACATGTAAATCAAGAACAAGATTAACAGATCTTCATTTGATGAGTTATTTTCTGAGTTTAAAGGGTTTAAATGATTTGTGAATTCATGTCACTTTACAGCTCTACTCAGTAATAAAATCATTATGCATCTAATTTTTGGGAATGATAATGTGTATATTCCTATAGTGAATGAAAATAAGGATAAAATACAGCCCACCTGATAAAATGGTGATATATATCATCCATGAGATGTATTAGACTATGGACCAGTGAAATGTATAAATCATATATTGGGTGTTAATAATTGTTTCATTGCAATATTGAGATAAACAACAAAACACATTATATAAGTGCATGTGAGAGTTATGTAGTGACTAGTATGCTATTGTAAAAGCAAACAACTAGAAGTAAATAATATTACCCATGAACATTATATAGTGGGCCAATGGTTATTGGTAATGAAATAACCCTAATCCCATTTTTAATAAATATGATAATATGTTATGTGTATGGTCTAAATACTAGTATTGTTGCACTTTATGCACAAAATGTGTAAAATATGCGAATATAAATCATTAAACTATAGGAAAATGGAACAGTAACAAATCAAGATTGAAAAATATACTGAATGTTAAATATATTTAGAAACAGCACAAAATTATAATACACAAGATTAAATGACTTGGGTATCATGTATAATTCTAGAATGAATCATGTACTTGGCAGACTTGCTCTTAAACAAAATTTTGGTTAAATTTTACCATTTTCAAAAATTTTGTAATGAAAGGATAAAATAATAACAGAGAAACTTAATCTTAACTTCCAACAAGTTGGAAAATAATATACTCCGGCTGCGCAGTCGATGATACGTATAAAATGGAATGTGTTATCTACACATCGTTTAAGAAGTCGCGCACATATTTGCATTTTTCTAAAAATGTACATCTCACATGTACCATCACACTCCTCTGCCAAGCACAATAAAAGTATAATGCACACATGTACATTGTACATGTACAAGTACATATCATACTGAGTAGTTATGCATATACCTTTATAATTATCAGCGGCTGAGAACCAGAAGGGCATTAGATCAACTGAAAGCACTTAACATAGAGCTAATGACCTTATGACTCTCAGCACTCGACATACAGTTAACAACTAAATCATCCATACCCCTCTTGAATTTGATGGTTTTTTTTTTAGTTATCTGTAACTCAAGGAGTAAAGGTGGACTGGTTGAATTACGACCTTTTTTTAATACTTTTTAGCGAGGGCAATATTTCGCTCCCACTACTCAAACTTCCCTTTGAGTTTTAATATTTTATTTTTGCATTAAACGTAAATCAGGACAAATCAATTTTTCACATGTTTTAGTTGTTAACTGAACGTTATACATGTGCACGGGTGGTATAAGTTGATTAAATCATAACATCATCTACAATATGTGGGGTTAGTATAAAGCAGTCATATGCAGGCCAAGAGGCAACACAACTTTCCAGTGAGCATGGTGAGGGGGTGGGGGAGGGGGTTGTAAGAGTGGGGAGGTGGGAGCATAACACGGGGAAGTGTACCTCATTTGACATGTCTGCGATCGATGATGAAGATGATGATGGTGGTGGTGGTAACTTTCCCGGGGAAGACTGCAGCACCGCGAAGAGAGATTATTAGAACTCAGAGGAGTTAGTACCTTGTGGTATACATGTACCCTAAGACTGAGAAGCAAGCCCACTCTGACCCACTCTGCATGCATTACAGTCCATACCACACGATCACAATTACAAAGCGAAGGGCCAGTGACACAAAGACGTAACTCTATTTTGGCCATTTTGAGAAAAAGTGGTTTATGTGTCACTGAGCACTTGGGCCTAAAGGAGTTAAGTCTATGTTTCACTAGCCATTGACTTCGATGAGGGTGTTGGGTGGAGTTAAGTCTTTGTGTTTTCTCGAAAGCCCACATTTTTCTGAACATTTTGATGTCAAATACATATGGAGTTACGTCTTTGTGTCACTGAACCCTCGATATATGGACACACATGTAGAGGGAACAGGTTAAAGAAGAAATTTAGAAAATCAAATTCTATCTTTTGGGTCATAGATTTTAAATACATCCCAAAACGTGTCCCAAATAATGTCTTCCTACAGACTTTGTTTTTTATTCGCATTTTGATGTATTGGACATTTATAGAATAGATAATCAGATTTGTTTTTATGATTTCTTTAATGCAAAATAACGACTCTCCCCGGAATAAGAGGAAAGTATTCTGATAAATATGCATGAATAAACATGTTAGTAGTATTCCAGAACCAATGCGTTAGTTTATCCTTGGCCGCTAGAATATGCCTGAAATTAATCTTGAGTACTAATGGCCCGATATTATTTAAACTGGTAATAAAAACTTTAATGTTAGAAATATGACAGACTGAATAAAAGAACAGATCTAATCTACAACTATATAATATATCATTCCTAGTACAAGTAACAACACTGCACCATATATTTCATACACAAAAACATATAATAGCAAGAACTGTATTCGTAGAGTAGCTTGTTGCATGCTAGTAGCATCAGAAATTGTAATATGAAAGTTTAAGACGATATTGATCTTGGTTCTGACAGAGGTGGTGTAGGTTGTGTTTTGTGTGAATGGTTCTACTAGAATGTGCACGGCTCAGCTACATGTATGCTGATGTGCCACCACAGAAAGATATATGTGGGACTGAAGAGAAAAACTTACTTCTCCTACGACGTTTGAGGATACGCCTTCCCTCTGTTGCTGTTGTTTCAATTCCTCACACTCTGCTTCGAGTGCCAGTATACGCTGATTACCGATTCTTTGGAGGACAAGACAGAAAATAACAAAATGGTTAACAAACTTGTCAAAGATCTGTTGAAGGCATCGTTTATTAAACAATGTTAAATCTGAGATGCATGGTCCTACGTGTTACTAGTGTCAGTGATATGGTGTAATATTGAAGCCCTAAGAAAATTGCGCTTCAAAATGATCTTTGAGTGACTGGTTTTACCATACTCGTTTTCCCCAATAGACTGTAGTGTTATGAAAACTGTTGATTTCTGATTTGGGAAATAATCCCGAAGTTACAAATCGCGTCCTCATCAGCCCGAGACTTGACCTCGAAACATGAAACTCGAGCTCAAGAAATCAGCTCTAGATATTTTGCTCAGCGCTCAGCGATATTTTGCAAACTAGCCTAAGATATCTTGAGATGATTATCTCGACCAAATATCCCGCTACTTGCAACTTCCGGCTGATGAAGACGCATATTAACTGGATAATTTGTGATCGCGATAGTTCAAATAGCGGGATAACTGGCAATCTGGATCTGATGAGGACAGGCCTATTGTTCACTGAATGAGAGGATGCTGTCTCACCTGTTCTCAGACTCCAGGTCATTCTTTCTTGCATTGGAGTCTTCTAAGAGGCTCTGTAGTAGCTGCGTCTGCTCATCGGCTGTCTCACCTTGCTTCATCTTCAGCATCTTATTCTCATGCTGTAACCGAATCATCTTCTCTCTGCAATAAAATCATAAACAGACTTGTTTCAAATCCTTTCAGTCCTTAGCCCCACATCTCTGGAACAAACGCCCCTCTTTCTTAAGAAACAGTACTTCACTAGATTTCTTCAAAAAACAACTGAAAACTTACCTGTACAACTCCTCTTAAATTGTTGAAAGTTTAAGAGAGCAGCGACTTGTAACCTTTGGAAAAGGCGCTATATAAATCCAATTATTATTATTATTATTATTATTAAAGATGATGTCATTAACATGACACTTGCAGTCATTGAATACATCTGCAGGACAGAATGTTTTGATACAGAAGGAACAATATGAGCTTATATTTAACACTATTGATGTTCATGCATTTTTGTGTGATTTGCTATATTAATTAATCATTTCCAATTCTGTATTTTGATATCATGTGTTTTCTGCCAAATAAAATAATAATAATAATAATAATAATAATAATATTTAAGATTTATATAGTATACAAATACAGTTTCTTAGCGCTTTACAAAACAAATGAAATGAAAAGATTCATTTCAATTTCCATTCTGCTACCAGAATCAGATATTGTAACAAGCAGTTGACTACTGAATTCTCTCAGTCCCCTGGGCTTACTACAGAAACCACCAGGTTACCATAGGCAATGGTTTAACACAAAACTAATCTACAGACAATCGGTCCTTTTGGTTTACCATTGGCTGAAAGTGAAACCCTTGGTAGTACCTGACCTCAGGTTGTAACATGGCAGTGACCCCTGGCGATTCAGGACTGTCTACTTCAAAGTTCAAAGGAAATTCCATGTAGCTACTTAAACTACAGATTACCTATAATAATCCTTTGAATACTGAATTCTCTGATTCTATAAGCTTTCATACAGAGATCACCCAGTTCCGATACAATGAGTAACACAGGAATTTCATTAAAGATTACCTTACAATTACAATTACAAATGTTTTATACAGGCGCCGGACAGGTTGCCATACAGAGCTCCTGCTATCTGCTATTTTTGTGCATGTTTATCTAGGATATCTCACCTCAAATAGTTGACCACTCATTTTCAATTGCTTCAGAGAAGTAATTAACTGCATTACATTTTCTATCATATTTTTGTTGAGTTTTAATTCATTGATTTATTTGTTTTGTAAAGCGCTTTGATCAGTTCTAAATTGGAAATAGTGCTATAAAAGAAACAATTTATTATTATTATTATTATTACAATGGACAATGATTCTTTGGGTTCTATCAAGGTCAGGGGGGCATTTCACAAAACTTGTCATCAGTGACAAATGACAGTTTTTGTCATAAGCTACTGAAATCCTTGCTTCTGATTGGTTATCAGCATATTTGACACTGATTTTTGGCCTTTTTTCAATGAAAAAAGGCTTTGTGAAATGGGCCCCTGAAGAACCCTTGGTCTTACCTGACTTCAGGTGGTAACATGGCGGTGAGACCTGATGATCCTAGCTCTGAACTGTTGACTCCGCCTTCACCAAAGGCATTCCCTTGAAGCTGGTTCAGTGTCAGTTCTTCATTGGTCTCCTTTAATGAATCTCTTTCTAGTCTGAACCTCTGTGCGAGAAAATGATAAGAATGTATGAATTGGAGCTCTCTTTACACGTGGGCCCTGTTGCACTAAACTTACCATTGATGGTAACTTTGCCATCAATGGTAACTACCATGGAATCCTTGATTTTGATTGGCTGTTGAGCCCTGTTACCATGGTAGTTGCCATTGATGGCAAAGTTACCATCAATGGTAATTTGTATGCAACAGGCCCAGATATTCTGCTAATTAATACTGTCATAAAAAGAGATTAATATCAAGAAGCTTGTAATGTTCCTTTCATTTGCCTTGGTCACTCCTGTTTCAATCCTTATGGGTCAAGGATATTTTCACGATCTTCTTAGCTGGGGATGCCAAATCCACCCTCCTTCACACAAAGATTTACATCCCATGCAAAAAATCCTGAAAAAATTGTCAAACCACAAAGAAATGTACAATTTTCTTTGAAGGCGTCACTGTGAGACACCCTCTCACAGTAAATTCTCCCAATCATTTTTGAATTTTCTCAACTGTTTTTCCATAAAACAGCCTCTAAAAAAAACCTTTTAACACTTAAATGTCTGGAGTGGTATATAGCCAATTCATTGCTTAGTTGTGTTTTCATTCACCTAAAATATAATTAAATTGTAATAATACAGTTGGGAGAATTAAGAAATTGATCAGATCAGTTTTTCCCAATTTGTATCATTAATAATGGTCTGTTTTCACTCAAACTTTCAGATTATCTTTAATTGTACATCTACCATTGAAGTCACTAACTTAGCACCATTTTCTCTCATCTGAACAATGTAACCAAGTCCCTTTAATATCAAACTGAAACAGTGATGGATTGAAAGTGTACCTCTGCCTCTGCTTGGAGTTGAGTTGTTTTCTCTTGCGCTCTGGTGGCTTCAAACTCTGCCTTGTCTGCTCGTCTCGTTTCTTCAGACATCTTGGAATGGAGCTCATGCACCTGTCGCTTGTAGGTTTCTAGTTGGCTCTTGAGTGCGTTGGCCTTCTTCAGCTCCTACAATCATAAAAATCAATTCCATAGAGAATTTATAGAGCTGGACCATCTCATGAGATGCATCAACCTTGTATTAAGAGGATGATGAAGATGAAGAAGTTAAAGATAAAGTTGAGTTCTGGTCATGCGATTGCATTGTGAAAGAAACGGTGTAGAATCGATCAGAAAAGGTTGATCATCTAGCATATAAGTATTGGTGTATACTGCAAGGTTCTGGAATCATCAAAATGATAAGAAATTTGGCCCAGTCTTCGTAAAGTTACAAGCACTGTACACAGAAAGATGTATATGGGACTACGCACACGTGCGCGACACGTGCGTTTATCTCTCACAGTCCAATCGATAAACTAATTTACCAAAAAATTTGGTCATCATGTATTAGTCAAAATATATTCTTTCACATGATTGGTAATAAAGAGCTTCCATTTCATTTTTTGAAATTGGGGCGTTTCCAATACTGGTCTTTACCTTTAAGTAGACTCTTCATCTTTCTCTTTCTTTTTTCTTTAAAAAGAGACCCCCTTTACGAATCCCTAATTTAGGAACTCACCTCTTCTAGTTCCATGGTGTTCTGCATGTACATGATGTTCTTGTCTTCTAAGAGCTTGACTTGTCTTTTCAGGTCTCCAAGGTCTTCCAGCTTCTTCTTGAGCGTGTCTATGGTGCCTTCGTATTTGCTGACCTTGTCTGAGGTATGCCTGAGAATATCCATCTCATCTTTGAGAGAACGAGCTTCTTCTGCTAGGTTCTGTAGCTGCTCGTTCTGTGGGTCAGAGGGAAAACAACTTTTTGTATAACTTATACTTGTATGTACCGGTATATGAAATCAGTGAAAGTGAAAAATAAATCTAATATATACAGTAGTCTTACGGTTGCACCATGTGAGAGGGGAGGATTGGGGAGTCCTTAAAAGGAATGTTGGTAAACTTTCTTATGTAGTCCTGAAAAGGACGGTGGTAGTCCTAGAAGGACTGGTGTAATGAGCTTATAGTTCTAAAAAGAACTACACTGTATTTAGAGAATGGGTGGTAGGAGGGGCTCAATGTTTCAAACAGGTTGACTTTCCGTCGTCAGGAGTGAGGGGATACATATTACTCCTCCATAACCATAATCTACATTTAGCTCACATCACTACAGTACTACATATTTTCGAATATTAATAAACTTGTATCATAATAATAGCATTTCTTCAAGGTGATGCCTGCACGGATTGAATTCCTGCCTGGGAAGAGCACATATGCTCAATTATATGAAACAAAAGTCGTCTCGTTCATATCACTGTCACAATTATGCCCATCAATATCGCATCCAAAAGACATCAGGTTTTAATGACTTGGTCATGAAGCATGCATCCCTACAGCATCTTATGAATAAAATAACCCATTAGGATTAACAAGGTGAAAGGAGCAGATGGCAGGACGTTACAGTCCAATGACAATGACAAGGCTTCTAAACAGTGAACACGAAGATGAGGCAAGAAATGCAGGTACGTGTACATTCATTCTATAAAAACAAATGAACCTTTACTAATACGCATGCAATGCCTAATAGAAATACATGACTTTTTTCTTCATTTAAAAACAAAATCACTTCAAAAAATCTATCCCAAATGTCCTCATTAAATCATTTTGTTACACACCAATTGAAAAAATATCTAATTAAAAAATGTTTGCTTAAACCAGTATATAAAGTCTAGTCACAACCCCTCACAAAGGTCAACAGTTCAAGGTTGAAATTCAATTCAAGTTTTGTGAATCTGGACCACTTTTGAAATTTGCACAAGTTTCCAGATTAACATTACACCGTGCACATGTTCATGCTATACATGCAAGGAAGATTTACCTTATGAGTAGTAAATACAAAAATAATTTGTAAATAATTACCAAAATTGAAGTAAAGAGTGTCACTTAGAAAAGGGGAGCAGACTCTATATCAAAAACATTTTGATTAATCCAAATCAAATTTTACTCTCATTCCCATCCCCAATCAATTTTCAAACATTATACAAATGAATTGAAGATGGACAATCCAACTTTCAATCACTTTATATTAATCATATCAGGACAATTATCCCCTGGACAATCACCCCCCGGAAAATAACCCCCCAGAAAATTATCCCCCCCTGGACAATTAACCCCCATCCCTAAAATAAAATTACCCCCTAGGACAATTCCCCCATCCCCCCCCCCCCCCCATTCATTAAAGGGGAAGTCTACCGTGATAATAATTTTTAATACAAGCATAATTTTTGTTGGGGTAATTGTCTGTCCAAGGGGGTGACTTTTCAGGAGGAGGAGGGGGGGGGGGGGGGGGGGGGGGGTGGGGGGTATTATAAACCAAAAAACATTGGGGGGGGGGGGGTAACTTTGTTGGGGGTAATTATCCTTGGGGGGGGCTAATTGTCCCGCTGGTAATTAGCCGGGAGGTGATTGCACAGGGGGTATTTATTGTCCTGGAACCCATATTCATTGCAACTCCTTAATAATCATGACAAAGAAGAGACCGAGATCTTGCTTTACCTTGTGTATTAGCTCCATGTTCTCTCTCTGCAGCATGTCCACCTTGATAGTGTAGTCATCCCTGGTGCCCTCAATGCGGTACATCTCCTCCTGGAGGTGATCACATGTAGCCTGGAGCTGTTGATATCTCCTTCCCGCTGGAGTGCTGTATAGATAAACAATGAAACAAGTATTAAAGCCCCACTGCACTACTTATTGCTACTTGGACTTCTATATAGCAAACAACGCCTAATCGGTGCCTGTTAGTCCCCTATAATCCCTTTTTTCTTATGTTAATTGAGAGCTGATTTGATGAGATAACCACCTGTCAGTGACCTTGCAGGGAGGTCTAATCCCCACTGGCCAAACAAGTGCAGACGGGATTTCATGCTTAAAGGACATAGATCTCCTCCTGCAGGTGATTACATGTAGCCTGGAGCTGTTGATATCTCCTTCCTGCTGGAGTGCTGTATCGATAAACAATGAATCAAGTATTAATGCTTAGAGGGCATAGATCCTAGCGCTCTCCATACGATACATCTCCTCCTGGAGGTGATCTACTGTAGCATGGAAGGGGAAGAAGGAGGAGGAGCTGGAGAAGGGGGAGAAGGAGAAGGAGGAGATGAACAAGGAGGAGGAGGAGAGGAAGGAGAGGAAGGAGGAGGAGAAGAAGGAGAGGAAGGAGGAGGAGGAGGAGAAGGAGAAGGAGGAGAAGGAGAAGGAGAAGGAGGAGGAGAAGGATGAGAAGGAGGAGAGGAAGGAGGAGGAGAAAGAGGAGAAGGAGAGGAAGGAGGAGGAGGAGGGGAGAGGGAGGAGAAGGAGGGTGAGGAGGAGAATGAGAAAGAGAAGGAGGAGAATGAGAAAGAGAAGGAGGAGGAGGAGAAGGAGAATAAGGAGGCGGAGAAGGAGAAGGAGGAGAAGGAGGTGAAGGAGGAGAAGGAGGAAATGGAGGTAAAGGAGGAGAAGAAGGAGAAGGAGAAGGAGGGGAAGGAGGAGAAGGAGAAGGAGAAGGAGGAGGAGGAGAAGGAGGAGGAGGAGGAGAAGGAGAAGGAGGAGGAGGAGAAGGAGGATGGTATGTGAAGAAGGAGAAGACAAATGAGGAGAAAACAAAAATCACAGAAAGTGCAAGAAACATATGAAATGCAGAATAATAGGGGGGTCAGATTATGGCAAAATGAAGAGAAAATGAAGCATACTTGATATAAAATGATAATAAGTATACAATTTCTACCTTGGGTCTCCAAATGTATCTCCATGGTCTAGCTTGAGTGTGAGGTGTTCATTATCGGCTTGTAGAGCATTCTTCTCCTCCAATAAGGCTGCAACCTAAAAACACAAGTAAAAAAGAGACCCCCCAAAAAGGGTATTTATTGCTTCCTGAAGCTCAATATACACATCAATAATAAATAAGTAACAATTATGTCCATTCATACAGTAATGATTTATAAACAAATTAAATAGACAAATGAAGAAAAGCTTCAATACATAGGTAGCTGTATTACTTTCACTGAGAAGTACAACTTATATTGGCACTCTTAATACTGCATGTTGGTTAAAGATTACCAGTTCAATCTTTAATTTGGTTATGTATTAAGTGTAAGTGGGTTTATTTCTGTGTTTTTTGCCAATCATTTAATATATGTAGTTTTGAACATTTAGTAAAACTTTTGGGTGACTCTGTAAGGTTTATTTCCCTATCACGACAACAAGAATCAATGATATACATGAAATGCACAAAAAAAATGTATCGTATCTACTGACCTGATGGTCTAGTTCATGACATCTCTGCAAGGCCTCATCCTTCTCCTCGGTCGTCCTCTTGAGTTGACCTTCGACATGTGCTAAGGCTTCTTGAGGCGGCGGCGGTGAGGTGGACGCAATCTCCTTGGTCATGAGCTCTTGTATAGCCTCCATGACCACCTGCTGGACGGACTCCTCTAAACCCATTATAGTGCTGATGTATTCTGTTTAATTAAGAGATATATGAAAGATAGTTAAATGTACCTTTTTTTCTCACTGCAAAAGTTTTAATTTTAAAGGTAATATGTTATCACTACACATACATTGTAGCATATATACATGTACATATGCCAAATAGTCCTCCCCCCAGAATACAAACACTATTTGAAACATTCCTTTAAAAAAAATTGAAGTAGTAATTAATTTATGGAGATTTCCCTAACATACTGTATTAGGAAATTTAGAAAAGAAATGCTCTTCCAAACTCTAACAGCCATTCATCTGTGAATTACATGTAAATACTGATACAGGTTCAATTGTACATGTTAGTGAAAGACCACCAAAGGTCAATTGCACTCTCTATTGTTTGTTAACAAAACAAAACAGCATCAAAATGTACAAAGCTTATGAAACCTGTTATCATATGGAATATCATTTTGAGTTACCGCTATACAGGTTAAAAAGTCATAATCTAACTTATTGCACTTGTTTGAGAGAGAAAGAGAGAGAGGGAGAAATAGGAACAGAGAAATTAAGAGAAAGAGAGGGAGAGAAAATAAAAAGAGAGAGAGAGAAAAATAAAGAGAGAAAGAGAAAAGGAGAGAGAAAGAAAGAGAGAGATAGAAAGAGAGAGAGAGATAGAAAGAGAGAGAGAGATAGAAAGAGAGAGATAGAAAGAGAGAAAGAAAGAGAGAGAGAAAGAGAAAGAGAGATGCATGAAGACTCAGGGGATTTCACTGATTCAGGAAGTAGAATCTTCCACAGGAAAAGAGGTCTGATTAGGTTATCAAATCAAATCTCTTAATAATCAAATATCTCATCAGAATTACAGTACTACTTGAACATTTCTTGGTCCAGTTTATAAGTGAAGTGCGGATTCACATAAACCTAATGCTTTTTTTTTAAATTTTATAAACATCAATTGCAAATGTTAAATACATATACAATCCAGGAAATATGTACCAGTAAAAATAGATCTGCAGTATCCTCAAATAAACTACATGTACAAGTAAGCATGCCACGTAGGATTTTTTTCTTCTTCAAAGGTTGAACTTGAAGCACTGGTGAAAGTGATACAGATATATGTTGGATGAGGAAGTTTAATGTAAATATATTGCAGGACATTCAATGGAAGCACTTAAATGGGAAGTAAAAGTACATTATCAGACCTCTTTAAATCTACATGTAATTATCAATTCATGTACATGTAGAATGTAAATATAATGCCATTCCATTTCAATATTTTCAGAAAATGAATGTCAAATACTGTACACATGCAAGTACATGTCATTGTCAATGTTTGTGAGTTACTGGCACCAGTTGTATAACAGACTGAAGATACAGTTGTATACTGTACAATCAAGTTGGGGAGATAAATCTTTACGATAAAGATTAAAGGGCTCTATGTACTGGTAGTCTGGTGTGATACATGTACAGTAAAACCTGTTTTAGTGACCACCTGTCTACAAAGACCACATTTTTGTTTCCCTTGAAAGTGGTTTCTCATTGAAGCATGTCCTAAAGGAACCTGTACATAATGACAACCTGTCTGTAAAGACCACTTTTCTTGTCTCCCTTGGGTGGTCTTTATAGACAGGTCTCACTGTACATGTATATCAAACAGGCCTACTCATTACATGCCTGATGAACAGGTACAATACAGTTTCAAGTGTCAATCTACATTTGATGCTCCTTGATTGTATCCCCTTACCATACTCCACAGTCAACTGATCCTAATGAATCTCCATTTGTGAACAGAGCATAACACTTGATTGAATACAGACAATTCACACATGTCCCTTTCCATCTACTGTTGGTGAGTAATACTAATAGAGCAGAGGCTTTTCAATGAATCCATATAGTAATCAATATAATCACAATGCCTATTTACAGTGTATCTGGAGAGCTTAACAAATGGGCCATTGTTATTACTCAGGTAAACTACTAGGATATGGTTCTAATCTCTCACCAGCCTAATATAGCTTGTACATGTATGGAAGGTGATATGTCAGCCTACATGTATACCATTGGGATGATAAAATAGTATTTTGCTCAGAGGGGTCAGTCCATTCCGATAGATGTGGAGCTGAAGCAAGATTGATTTTCATGTAATTGATTTTTGTTTCTACCTTTAGACCTGTATATGTACATGTACATGTAGCTCTATTGATCTTTCCAGGGCTACATATTTATGCCACTTTCCTCTCCTTTGTAATATTTTCTAATATTTCAATGTTGTTTTTAATTTCATGTTTGATTATCAATACGCCTATATTTTCACTTAAATAATGATTATTCCCTTAATTTCTTTCAACATTTTCACTTACATAGGGTTTACATGTAGATGTATGTACATGTGTTTCTATTTTAGTGCTGGCCTACATGTACACTACTGAAGCAAATGAAATGATATCTATGTTAATGAGGGCCTAAGATGTACAAATGTACATGACTACCAACTGGTACAATGATGTACCATACTCAAAGACGAATGGGCTTACAACTACCGGTACATTGTACATCGTACTTGCTAAAAAAAAATTGATGTACACCTGAAAATTTCAATCACAATTTCGTAACAGGATTCTCTTTCTTCATGTTGATCCAGAATTTTGTCATCACGCATGCTTGAAAGTTTGTGAAACAAGGCTGCTGGTTAGGCTCATTAGGGTTGTCCTCATCAGCTCGAGATTACCAAATAGCCCGCTATTCCTGATTTGGGAAATAATCCTGAAGTTACAAATTGCGTCCCCATCAGCTCGAGACTCGACCTCGAAACTTGAAACTCGAGCTCAGGAAATTAGCTCAAGATATTTCGCTCAGCATTCACGCATAGTGCGAGTCTTCGGGCTGGTGAAAACGCACCGGACACAGCGGGATATTTTGCAAACTAGCCCAAGATATCTTGGGATGATTATCTTGACCAAATATCCCACTAATTGCAACTTTGGGCTGATGAAGAGTTGAAGACGCAACTGGATAATTTGCGAACGGGATAGTTGAAATCTAGCGGGATATTTGGCAATCTCGAGCTAATGAGGACAGGCCTAATGAATGATGCAGGCGTATCATGTCAAAACGTCCTCTTATTTTCTTCCCAGTTGGTGGTAATACATCATCTCAATTTCTTGCTTGGCCTCAATTTGACCCTTACAGACTGCTGGCATGTTCAAGGTGTCCTGTTATAATACCTTCCTTTCAATATTAAAGGTACTATCAGCCTTTTCACACACAGCTAAAATTCTATAAACATGATTAGTTTAAAGGGCTTTAAACTATAAATCATCTGTACATACATGTACGACATCATTCACACACAGAAATTTCGGTGCGATCGTTAATCACTCTTCTTCGTCAGGAAATTTTTTCTGTTCTTTAAATTTCATTACAATCTTTTCTATACCACCTAACAGCTGACATGATTTTGCTTAGTATACCCATCTGGCATTACTTTCACTTTCATTAGGTCATTCGGTTCTTGCCCTTGTCCTTACTCTATGTTATTAATGCAACTTATAATTTTATTTGTATAATTGCAAGGATATTCTTGATCTTGACATTCTTGATGTCATCTGGCATTACTTTCTTTACTTTCTTTTTCATTTGGTCATTCGATTCTGGTCTATGTCATACTCTGAACATGTAATTAATTTAACTCATAATTTTTATTTGTATAAATATAAGAATATTCTTGATCTCAATTATTAAAGTCTCACTATGTATTTGTCTTCACAACTATTTAAGAATCATTGTCTAATAGTTGTTTTTTAATTAATTAATAATGAAATTCGACTCTTTTTACGAATTAATTGAATTACTAAGTACAGTCGATGGCAGACAAATTAGATAATAATTATTGGTAAGTTTTGTCAATCTGTTTATAATTCAATCATATATTTGAATTATTATACATGTTTAAATGATCAGTTTGAATGTTATATTGCTTGAGACATTCATGTTACATTTATTACACCAAGTGTGTTGCCAGTTTCCAGTTATACACTGTTAATTTATATAATATGTTTTCTTTGGATTTTCTTATCCTGACCTGGATGGAGTTGAAGGGGTGTGGGAAGGAAGACCTGTGGGTCATGGTAATTTAGTTAACCTTTTCCAAACCCAGGCAGCCCCATCATCTCTGATTCAGGTCCTTTCTTTATCATGTATACATGTTGTTCCTGTAATTGCTGTAATTTGCATATTACTCTGTATTGTTCTTGTATTTTGAAATGCTGAATAAATAATAATAATAATAATAATAATAATAATAATCGTTTCGTGATTAACTACTGCTCTTAAAATGCGCAGTAGTGCCATTGCGCATTGAAGGTCATGTCATATCAAACAAAGCGCACGCTCCATCCAGTTTAAACACGTTTAAACACGAATAACCTTTCACACACAAGATGTCAAGCTCTCTAGATACGAACTTCGTATCTGCAGCCTGCTTTTAGGGGCGTATGAATCGCGACTTCGTATCTATCCCAACATCGTATAAACGATGTTCACACTGGGAAAATTTTCTATAACCATGTTTAAAACTGTTGAGTTAAACACGTTTATACTAATCATCTCTAGATACGATGAATTTTAGCTGTGTGTGAAAAGGCTGTATGTCCCATTTGCAGGCCAAAAAAATGAAAAAGTTAAATTCCAACTGCATTTGAAAGATAATACTAATTTAGAACTTCCCTAAAAAGGTGGGGCTTGAAAATGTCTTCAAGTGGGAAAATAATGACTATTAGTTGTCAAATCGACTTTAGGGCTATAGAGCCCAAAAGTAATAGTCTTGATTTTCAGACAATTGTACCGAATGGTCATACGTTTTATGCTGCGCAAAGATTCAATCAGTTTAATCTTGGCCATCACAAGAAGTGGTTTATTGATGTAGACAAATGCTCATGTACCCTTTACAACTCTTTTCATGTATGTTATTACCAAAGAAGAAAAAAAGCCAGTCAGTCACTCAATAGTGTCTGACAGTGAAGTCTAGCAAGTAAAAAGGTTTTCTTGCATAATTTGAATATGAGGACACTGCTAACGTTTAAATTTGACAGATAGGACATACATGACATATTCATAATTCCTGCAAAGTTCTACAGAATTTGAGGTTGGCTGCAAAAGGGACATAGTACCTTTAAAGCATCATTCACACAATAACTGGTTGATAGCCTACAGGTATCTAGATTTAAGGACATTTATACTGTTATTATATTACCTTGTATAAAGAATAGTATAGTGAAATGAGAGTTCAGAATACCGGTACAGACTAAAAAACAACATAATTTAATTTGTAAAGAAATGTATAAACAAAATCATTTTGAAGAAATGTGACAGCTGGCCAATCAGCGGAGCTCGCTCATCATAAGCCCCGCCTAGTTATACAATTTGTTAATGATACAGTGCTAGAACTAGACAGGAACCTTGATTCATTATCAAGTGTTTTTGTTTCAAAACGATGCTCAAACATGCGTTTCTTCATACGACGTTCGGACTATGAAAAATTTAATGACGTATCGTAAAGCTGTAGGTTTCTCATACAGCTATACAATGGATCCTGGTAGTCCGAATGCAGGGTATAATAAAAATAAAAAAACATTTTGGAGTCTATGTGCTGTTTCTTCATCGGTGAATGAATAAAGAAGCCTTTGAGTTTGATGCATGCAGCTAACTTTTTACCATCTCCAATTACCATTCATTTACACAAACACCTTCGTTCGTACAACCAGAATTCATTGTATCGCTACAAACAGTGTACATGTGATCGTGATGTACCTTTATGAAACATGTACTGTACATGTATGTAGGTGTACGTTATAAAATAATTGCCCTTTTCAAGTCTGAACACTAAATAAAGAATTGTGGACAAATTAAATGCTTGTAAATGTAAGAGAATCGCTTTGAACGATAACTCAATGAAGAATAAGGGTCCCGCTGTTTTCTGAACGCCACATCACACACACAAAACGTAACTACAGAGATAGGGCTTATAGTGGGTGCGCACTGATGATTGGCAGCTGTCATGTCAACTGACCTCTTCAAAACTACTAACTGGTTTCTAATACAATGTTGCTATCCAGTCTATAAAATGACCTTACTGTACATGTATGTCTTATGGCGAAAATCATCCAACGACAATGGAAAACGCCATTAAATTCAACAACAACAACAACATCTTAGGATTCTTTATAAATTCCTTTACCGGTATACAAGTTTCATATAAATTTCCTTTAGTCTGAACTGGGTATTAAAGCCTGTCTGCACTAGTTTGGCCAGGAGGGATTAGACCACCCAATGTGGTCACTGACAGGTGGTTATCTCATCAAATCAGCTCTCAAATAAAGAAAAAGGGGATCATGGGGGACCAGTGGTCACCGTTTAGGCACTGTTTGCTATAAAGAGGGCGCAAGTAGCTACAAGTAGTACAGTGGGGCTTTAAATGGTGTATTTAGAGGTGGTTAATCACATCGTGTGTGAACAAGGCTAGATGATCACAAGTGACTGCACATCCAGTATCAAAAGTGCACCTGCCCTCCTCCAAGGGGGTTCAATGGGGGTAGGTACATGTATGTTCCCTTACTTGACCCCCAAGGCCCAATCAGGTCTACTGAGGTCGAACCAACTAAAACTAAAAGTTCATTCAGTTCACATGTGAGATGGGAGACCACTTTACTAAAAAAAATTGCAGCAAAATGAAAATGCAGTGCGCTTCATCTTTCTGTACATTTTATCACACATACAAGTACACTGTAGGTGCATCAATGTACACTGTACCTGTAGGGGCTACTGATACATGTACATGTGCACAGCCATGATTATTTTACTTTACCCTTGCCATCAATTTCACATTTCACATTTTGCTGGGATGGTTCGTACATGTAGGTGTTTTATTGAGTTGTGTGTGGATAGCACTCAAGGGCGCTCAAATTCCCCTAGTGAGAATGGGCCCTGACTGCATATAATGTTCACAGTGGTTTTCTTTTTCTTTCCTTTTTCTGTAATGGTCACAGTCGACTGTACCTCCCAGTATAAACATAACAACCCGCCGAGATCTTGAGGTTGATCTTGATGTTACCTGATCTGACTTTTTAAGACGGCGTTGTTGTTACCATAGACCTAGGTTGTTACACATCATCAGGTCGTCAGTGCAACCCTGCTAGGAGCAGGCTAATAGTGTTATAATGCTCCGGTCCATAACATTAGGAGCCAGAGCAATATAACACTAGAGCTCCTATAGGAAATATTTTTATTCAGATGGTTATATCTCAGCCAATACTTAACATTTTTAACTGGTTTTCAACATTTGGACACTATTTCTTATGCCCTTTCGGAAAATGAAGAAAAAATTGAGAAATTCTAAGAATAGATTTTTATGATGTCACAGCTTCGGTTCTCTATATCCCTACAAATGTGAATAAAGTCTTCCATCCATTTATTGTACAGTATGCTATTCATGGTGTTTGTAGTATAAAATAATTACCTTCTTTGTGGTCACAGTTGACTGCACATCCCAGTACAAGCTGCAGTAACCTGCCGAGCTCTGTGGGGTTGGCATGTTCCCCGACCTGACTCAAGTCAGGCAGCTGGAAATCTGTCAGCTCCTGACCAAGCTCCTAAAAAAAGACAAACGGGGTAAGAAAATTGTTAATTATAATAACACTATACAAGATTTGTAAGGCGTGGAATTCACTTTATAGCAAATGCTCAAGGAGCACTTGTGAAACACGAACATTAAAAGAGCAGCAACATTCAGAGATATAGACATTTATTATCATTTGCAAAAACCAGAAACTTTTGCAACTGGTTGAAAATGGCCATATTTCCCACCAAGAACTTCGGGAAAGGTAAACAAAAAAAGTTGTGAAACTTGTGATTAAGTTAAGTTTTATCCTAAAGTTTCTGAGACTTGAGTCTGGACCACTCGTGAAATTTGAATGTTTTTGTTTACATGTATGTAGGCAAAATGTTCTGGTTTTGACATTATTGTAGAAGTTTATATTGATTCTTGGGTCAGGAGAATGTAAGTTTATACAATTCATGACCTCTTTCCGAGAAGAATTTATTTAAAGGTAAACCCCAGTATTGGAAACGCCCCAATTTCAAAGAGTATGTTTTGACTAATACACCTGTACATGTTGATACAAAATTTGCCGGGTAATCGCCTACTAATTGATATATTTGGTAAATTAGTTATCTATTGGTGTGTGAGAGATAAACGCACGTGTCGCGCACGTGTGCATATAGTCCCATATACATCTTTCTGTGTACAGTGCTTGTAACTTTACGAAGACTGGGTCAAATTTCTTATCATTTTGATGATTCCAGAACCTTGCAGTACACACCAATACTTATGCTAGATGATCAACCTTTTCTGATCGATTCCGTAACGTTTCTTTCACAATGCAATCGCATGACCATAACTGGTCTTTATCTTTAAAAGTGAAAATTTTCATCCAGATATTCATGCCCAGCACCCAGTTTTCTTCATGAAAGATACTTCACAATCACATGTGGTACACTGAATATTTATTTAGGCCTGAATACAGTTGCGAATTGCCTTCTTTTTTCTTTCTTTTTCACCCAAACAGTACTTCAGGAAAATCGGTAAATGTGTACATACAAATGTGTAGTTTGGCATGTACCCATTTCGTAGACCTACTGTTTGCAAATAATGAACACAGTGAAAATTTACAACTACATGTATAGCATATAAAGCAAGGTTATAAATTAAGTCATTTCCTCTCTCAAACACATGTGTTTATGATCATTGGTTTTTCCAATCCATCAGACTCTGATAAAATAGGGCAAAGAGTCTTATAAAACAATCATGATTAGCTTGTACAGCATTTAATCCTGCCTACAGTATTTAATTTGTCATATGTTGGCAAATGGGTAGACAGAGCTTGGCCAACCAAAATCACTAACAAGTAGAATTCCTGAACAATTAAGCCTACAGTACTACATGTACATATCGTATGCTGCTTGTAAGTGTCGGCTTGCATGGTGATGTAGATATACAGTAGGCTTGCGGGTGCACGCCAGCTATTCTCCGTTCCTGACGACGGATAGTCAACCTGTTCGAAACGTCGAGCCACTCATCCTCTCCAAGCGCTATAGTTCTCCTTAGAACTATAAGCTAAGAAAGATAACAAACAGTCCTTTTCAGGACTACACACCCCCAAGAAAGATTACCAAGTCAGAGTCCTTTTTCAGGACTCCTCAACCCTCTCTCTCTCTCTCTCACATGGTGCACCCGCAAGCCTACTGTATATGTACATTGTACATGTCATGTTGTAGGCTACATTTTGTTTCTACAGAGTGTGTGACTTTTGATTATTTAAAGAGCTTTACTACATGTACATACATGTACATGTACATTTTGTAAACATCCATGCTTGTACATGTATACATGTACATGTACATGTATCTACAAATGTACATCACTTTATAGCAGGTTGCTTTATAGTCCAAGTACATGTACAGTACTTCAGTCTTTACATTCTGTGGCAGTCAACTTTGATTGCAAATTGATTTTTTTTTCGCTTGCGTTACTGTCGTCTTTGCCTTCCATCGACCATCGTGTTTGCAAGACTGCTCTTATGATGCAGAGAACTGCTCTTGAGCCAAGTTGAGGAATGCTGATGGTGTAAACTCAGCCAATTCAACTCCTAACACAGGTGCTACACACCCTTTATTATTATTTATTTCATTCACATTGTATTCAATGCACAGAGCCAGTCACCCATATTACAGTGCACACTGTGCACCTGTACATGTCAATAAAGTCAGTGAAGGGAGAATAACTACCTTCCTTCTCATAAAACACGTCCATTGGGTTTGCATACTTTGCAATCTAGTCATTTTCAGTAGAAGTCAGTTTATTTTACTTTTACTAGTGATTCCCTTGAACAGCATTCTGTATTTCATTATAGAGTACATTTAGGTACAGTATTATGAAAATACAGATGTACGTGCCCTATATAAGAATCCAATATTATTATTATTATTATTACATATACAATCGACCCTAATTTCAAAAGGCCCTTTCGAAATGATTAATGCAGCATAATTACAGACTATTACATCCATCACCCATGTTAAAATTATTTTGTTATTTAGTTTTCTTTTATAGTTTTCATATCATTTGATCCATTCAGTTAATTCTATTTCTTATCATTTGTTTTTAACTCTTCTTCATTCAAGCTTTCACATTTAATTCATGCCGTACATGTATGTTAACGTTCTTACATGTATACCTACATTTTCTTTGTATTCCATTATTGGTTTAATACATCAGTAGCCTTTCGTAGGTTAATTTTACAAGTTTGAAGTTACATGTATATAAGTTGAAAGTTTACTGGATATCTCAATATAACTTCATGCCCAGAAAATTTAGTGGGCAACATCACAATGCCAACAAATGTCTCATGAATTTGTTTACAAACAAAGATCCTTCAGAACTACAGACAGGACTCTGGCACTGCACTACATCTCCCATGAATGGGAAGTCTGCTTATTAATTATGACGTGTAATACCTGCGTCTTAACGAGATTATAGTTCTATTTTGAGAGTAATCATGTCCCTACAACGTCTCGCTCCAAGATTTCCCTCTCAGCTGCCCTTCGTGTTGTATGTACAATGTACATACAGTATAGTACATGATACTAGTATTACTATCACAGCATTGTAAATATACTGTACTCTGCATATATATCACCAGTGCCAATTTCATGAAATGTGTCCCATATGAAATACTTTCATGTACTTGTCTTCCATTTAATCAGAAATTCATTTTGTACAACTGTTTGTTTTTTCTGCCAACATTATACAGTACAGTATAATACATGTAGTTGTACAACAAACAATTGATCCCATATTACAGAATAGCACAGTATTAAAGTCCCTGATATCCCAAATATTCCATACCGATACAAAATGAACGTACACATCTATACATGTAATACATGTACATGTACAGTACATGTAGTAATAATAATGCTACATTTAAATGTAAATGTGCATGTTTATAGCTCAAATACATGCAACTGTGTACAGACATGTACAGTACATGTATAACTTTAGCAAGTAAAAAACTTTGGGGAAAATGCCAGATGCCACATGTACATACATACACTGTACATACATGTACATGTATGTACAACAGTGAAAAAAATACACGGGGGCTCAGGTTAAATTTGCCCTGAAATGCCCAAAAGAGCCCCTGAAAATCAGAAAAGAGCCCCCCCCCCCCCCCCCCCCCGTAAATTTGCATAGAGTTCAATGCAAAACAAATTTTAGAGTGTTATTTTTATGCAGGCAAGCTTGAAAAGTAGCCCCCAAAAAATAAATATTAATTTTTTCCCTGATGTACAATGTCATACAAGTACACTGACTTCTACATGTCCACTGCAACTTTATGCTACATGTACATTTAATAATTTACATATTACTATCATTCATACTGTAATTGATTGTCAGTCCTGATGCACCCAGTAATCTCATTCTACCGGTAACTTAAAGAAGTGCTTCAAACTTGGAAATGATGACAATGTGAAAGGTCCCTAGCCTGCCACTTTCTCCCAAGTGCAATACACAGGAACTTGGTTAATCTGATGCATTAGCGGACCAAATCAGTCAGGCAAGCAAGCAGATCTATTTTAAGCCAGAGACTTAAAAATAGACCACACTGTCTAGTTTCTTGCCTAAATGTACACATCTGCCACTGCATTAACTACATCTATCGGCCACTAGAAACCATTTGACAATCTTCGATATGAGATCGGGTCAAAATAGGGGCCAATTCCACATGAGAAAAAAGATAAAATTCCACATGAGAAAAAAGATAAATCTCCACACAATTTTGGCAAAGTTGGTACATTATATTGAAACCCGGCAGTTCCTACATGTACATATACATGTATGTACATGTAAATGTAATGTGTTAAACAAATTAAAAGTTAAAGATAAATAAAAAGCATATTAATTGTGGGTGTGCACTGTGCAACAATTGTCTTTATTATACAGGGTGTATTTAGAAGTTAACATAATCTTAATTTCTTTTATATTTTTATGAAATGTCACAAATTTGGAAGAAAGTCTTTAACCACAAGAAGTGTAAGAAATGCCATGTGCAAAAATGATGATTTAAGAGCTTTCATGTTAGCTACATGTAGATCATCACCTGACACTACTCCAATGGTTGTCAATCCACCTGTCTACAAAGACCACTTTTTGTGTTTCCCTTGGGCGGTCGCTATAGACAGGTTTGACTGTATACAGTATGTACTGTAATATGTGGGCCTGTACAAGTCATTCTTGTGTATTAAAATCCCCTGTCTGCAATTCACCACTGTGAACACACTTCTCTACTAGAGTAGAGATGACCACTATAATAAATATACAGGATGCTTTACCAATAAGATCTTCCCTTCCATCACGCATCAAAAACATGTTTGCGTGATTAAAGTGTTGGCACTCTTGTGCAATCACATGGAAATTACGTGCATACCCTACACTGTACATTACATTCCGTCCAGATCTTTAAGCTCTTAAAACTCCAGATTTCTTGTTATTCCTACACTCAATGCTATTAAAGAAAGAACCTTTGCTCATGCAGGGCTTTCGATGTGGAATGCTCTCCCTCCAGAGATTCATAATAGCAGAACAGTTGAAGATCAGTTGATGCAAAAAGAGATATTAATTATATCTTTGAACAATACATGGCAGGGGCGGATCTAGCTTTTTGCTAAGGGGGGGGGGGGGGGTTGACCCAATGACGATGTGAAGCATCGTCCACGAGCCGCGTAGCGGCGAGGCGATTTCTCTCCAGTGTGCGTTTTTTTTTTTGGCGGCGGCGGCGGCCCAAGGGGGGGGGGGGTTTAAACCCCCTAAACCCCCCCCCCCCCCCGTAGATCCGCGCCTGCATGGAAGAGTTGTCCCATGACCACGTCACAATCAGGGGTGATAATGAGAGGTTTTTTTAAAAAGTTTTAGAAATCCAAGCGTTTGCGCGAGGCGTTCAAGCAAGTCATGAAAAAACGGCACCTCACCTCCCTAATTTTAAACAGGATTTATATCGATCTCGGGGACTATTCATTTTTGGAGAAGAAAAAATCAACAAAGATCAAGAACAACAATAACAAAAAATCCAAAATCGGGGAAAAAAAATTAAAATCTGGAAATTATCAAGCATGCACAATCCAATACCAAATTGCCAATTGAGATTTGAATTTAGTGAGCTACAGTATCTCATATTTCAAACATCCGTAACTCCCTTATTCTTAGCCTGATTTATGTCAAACTTTCACCATCCTGTTTCTCTTGTTTGTCTGCTTCTATACCGATGGAGTTATTACAATGGAATGGATGGATGGATTGCCCTTTAAGAATTATCACCTTGACCTCTAAAGTGACAAAGAAAGGATTTCCCCATTGTAAAAAGGATTAGCCAATGATGTAATGAAAGTCTCTCACTTAACTCCTATCCTTGTTCATTGAATATCTACCTGTACATGTGCATTATGTCTGTTGCGCCCAACTTTGGGTTGACTAAATGGTTTATTCACTGAAGCCTTTGAAATGTTACCAGCAGATTCTCATTTAGAATCTGACAAGAACTGAGTCATCTTTTGTTTGGAATTTGTAGAGGGACCACAGAATCACACACTATAGGGGCTGGCCGGGCTGCTGTATTACAGACCAGGAGAAGTTTCATAGTTTTACAATATTCTCCCACTTAATATTTGTACTGTTCAGCACACTTGGGCAAATTTAATCCTGCAAAAGATGCAGGTATGTCTACAAAACCTTCTGTGTCAATTTGAATTACATGGTAATGCTGAAAGAAGAAGGGGAAATATTCAAGTTGCAGAAATTATCACAAGAAAGTAAAGACAAGTTTTGAATCCAATCCAATCCAAAAGATATTTGATATGGCGCCTTTTCCTTGCGGTTACAAAGCGCTGCACACACCGCTCCACAATTGAACGATCAAGACTACATGTAGAGATCTAAATTATAGTGAAACTTTTTTTTCCCCTTCTCTTTCTGCTTTTCACTCAGATCAAGTTCCTGAGAAGTTAGGATTTTTTCTTGAATTTACATTTATTCTGTAATTCTACTTTTAACATCATGTAGATCTGTGAAGGAGCTGAATGCTACTCACCTCATTGTAAAAGTCGAGGATTCCTTCTTGGACCTTCTTGAGGTTACTGACCCGTATCCTCCAGCTATCGCCAGCATCTTGCTTCAATCTACCAAACCAGGACGGTGTGAAGAAAGATGACCCACTTCAACATCAGAAAGAAAATTAAGACAAAAAGAAGTAAATCAAATAAATATGAACAGTAATAATAATGTGATTAGTTTTGCCTGTATGCTAAAAAAATCCCAGATGGCTTGTACTGTAGATTAGCAAACTGTGGACCTGGAGATCAAACTTTTTTTGATTGGTTTGTCTGATTTTTCTGCTTCTATTGAAAGTAAATTAATTTTGGAGTGGACTTGACACAACTTAATATAATCACAGGAATTTTTAATTCATCACAAACTCATGATGATCTTGTTTGCATAACTGATGATGCCCGCACCCCCCCCCCCCCTTAAGAATTGCAACTGGTTACAACTTGGTACCATTAATTTCTCACATAATCTTTATCAAAAACATTTCAATAACATGAAGTATTGCACATTCATACAATTTACATAATGCATTGATCACAATAAATATGATTGTATAACTATTGCATATCATATAGACAAAATCCAAAGCATCCTGGGTTTTACCAGTACATTAACTCTCAGTTCTTGTGATTTTTTTTAAAATTGCATACAGTGTAAACATGAACTGTCAGTGCACACTCTAGATCCATTTATTATGTAGGTCACTACCGTAACTACACTACACCCAAGTAGGGTGTGGTCACTGTAGTGCATGGAGGATTGCGAGAGAAGCATTAGCGTATATATCCCAATGATGATGAGTATGATTAAAAATAATCTTTCGCTCGTGATGTTATCACGAAGTGTATCCTCCTTATTGGGTTAGAAACATCAGTGACAAAGCCAGAATAAAACAGAAGAGAAAGGGGCAAGAACAGGGGAAAAAAATACTTAAAAAATTTGGGGGGGCTACTTTTCAAACTTGCTTGCATGAAAATAACACTCTTTATTTTGTTTTGCATTGAACTCTATGCAATTTTGGGGGGCTCTTTTGGGCATTTCTGGGGCTTATTCGCCCTGAGCCCCTGTTTTTTTTTTTTCCCTGGGCAAGAAAGAGAGGAAGACAGAGAAAGAGAGAAAGAGAGAGAGAGAGAGAGAGGGAGAGGGATAGGGAGAGAGAGAGAGAGAGAATGAAATAAAAAGAGAGATTACATAGGAAGATGTGCCCTCTAAGGGGCAATTATATAAATGTATAAATTATATAAATATAACTGTACAGTTCTTACATCTGGCATAAGATTTCTCCTAATGCTACTCCATCAGTTAAATCCGGTATCGTCTCACTGGGTGCTTCTAGGTCAAACGTTTGAACCTGAGATAAAAATCAGAACAATTTCTACTTACATCAAATAGAGCATATATTTATAATATACTTTCTAGCATGAAAATAGAAAGCATTTGTATGAAAAAGGCTACAATGTGAATGCTGATGGGCCTGCCCAAAACAAAAAGTTTGACAAATTTTCAAACAGATGACATTTACATGCAATTATGGGTTGGCCACTTTGATGACTCCAACACAAGCCTCTTGTTCGAAGGAAACCCAAAGGGGAATTCCACCTTGATATCAAGTTGTGTTTATTTCAAAGCAGTAGGAGCAATAACATCAAAAATTAAAATCCTTCTTTGCAAGATTTTTAAGGCATTTATGAAGAATCATATCTGTAAAGATTGGGGGACCACTTTTACTCGGAAATTGAAACGCAAATTTAGAATGCTACTGATTGGGGGAGTTGCAGGAAGAGGTCCGGAAATTATCTCTTATCATCTTTTCCCCTTCCTCTCCTTTCTCAATGTTATTTCTTTATGTTTTCACCACGCTGGTCCGAGAATGAAGTTCGTCTGCATAAACGAGGACAAATTGCGTCTTTTTAAATGAACATGGTCTGCATTTTCGCAGACGTTTTTTTTTCATCAGTGATCTGCGGGTTTTAGGTCCCCGAAGACACGACCTGCGCACCGACGATGCAAACAAAAGGATTCCGCGTAAGAAAATAACCCCAGTTCACCCGTCTACTTTCATGGGTTGTCCGTCTTTCGTAGGATTTATCGCTCATAACGTGAAAGTCTCCCTACAAAGTCAATGTAAATTGCATCAAGAAAATCATAGCAGCTGCGGAATCCATTTTTTTGCAAATAGAGTCTAGACCTAGATCTAGATCTAGACTAGACTTAAGACTCTATGAAACATCTGCGAAAATGAGGACGATCCTAATTTTTGCGGACGCGTCTGTCCGCGTTTCAAAGACAATCCTCGTTTATGCAGACGATCCTTATTCTCGGACCAGCGCCCCTAGTGGCTCGAAAACAGTTACTGAGCTGAGCTGAGCTGTGTTTGGTAGTCGACTCACAGTCACACACACATCATTTGCAAACTCACACACAATCTTCAACTTCCAGGCGGAGCGCGACCGACCGCGAGCCATAGTTTATCCATGGACCCTACTGGTCTATCCGTCCACAGGCGCAGGCCACATACGTACACAATTTTCTCCCGACAATCTAGATCGACATCATGTATTTACCGTATGTCTACCGTTAATTTGGAAAACAATGTCGTGAAGATATTCACTTACCCATATAAGCAAGCTATCACATAACTCATCGTCAGCCATTCTAGGCATCTGAAAAGAGTGGGAATATCAACAACAGGAACAGAGATAATTAAAGTTGGGGTGAACAACAACTTGACGGACCGGTAGGCGTTACACTAATTTTCATATAACATTAACATTGCATTACGTACGTCGTATACGTACTATGTACTACTAGCACCTTTTAACCATATACAGCATTGCCAATTTACATGATGAATAATCGAGCTACAGTACAAGAGGCTCACAATATTTTTTAATTGATTGATTGATTTTTATTCGACAAGCTTCCAACATACAACAATATACAATAATAACAGATCAAAAATAAGTCAGCTTGAACAGCATAACCCACGAAAGCTCGAGAGCTTATTTCCAGTGGGATCCCTTACAGACATGTATAAAATTAATAAGTTAAATAGTAATATTCACAAATAAGAAAATAAAAGAATTACTTATAACAATAAAAACAACATTAAACTGATGATAAAAATGATAATAAGTACAAAAAGAAAAAGAAGAAGGAGAAGAAGAAAAAGAGTAGGAGGAAGAAGAGGAAAAATAATGATGAATTTGAAGAATTTCTATAACGTACGAAAACATATATATATACAAAATGAAAAAGTATGAACCGGCAGAAGAATACAAATTCTAATTCTCTGGAGGTATTATAAGCCTGTTCTTACAATTTAATGACATATCTAGTGGAAACAAGCATCACTCTCTACCGAATTATATTGAATGCATATAAGTGAGACTGTTCAGATTAATACTAGGCCTAGGCCTATATGCATTTTATAACTTGTTTTTGTAGTTTTGAAGTTTAATATTATCGTTATTAGTATTATTATTCTCATTAGTATTATTGTCATTATGACCATCATCATCATCATCATCGTAGTCATCGTTATCGTAATCATCACCATCATTTTCATTATCATTATTATGAAAAAATACAATTGAAATGAACATAAAACAGAATTCCAGTGAGTAAAAAGCCCATTACTTTTTTTTGTATTTAAAATTTGTTTTTATAACTGAGACGGAAGATATTAGTTGAGTATATCGAAAATGTATTGAATAAAATGAAAACAAATCTATAATTTCAGTCGGACGTATCATAGTCGAGAAAGAATAGGGAAATGTGATTGATGTAGCCACAGGGAAATGGGGGGGGGGGGGGGGGGGGGCTTGCTTTATACGGAAGTGGTGAAGTGTGACGTCATCAAACTCTATTTTAGAATTTCTCAATTTTTTCTTCATATTCCGAAAGAACATCAAAAATAATGTCCAAATGTCGAAAAACCAATTGAATATGTTAAGTATTGGCTGAGATATGACCATCTGAATTAATATATGTCCTATGGGAACTCAGTGTTTATATGCTCTGGCTCCTAACCATTAGGAGCCAGAGCATATAACACTGAGTTCCAATGGGGAGTATATTTATTCAGATGGTCATATCTCAGCCAATACTTAACATATTCAATTGGTTTTCGACATTTGGACATTATTTTGGATGTTCTTTCGGAATTATGAAGAAAAAATTGAGAAATTCTAAAATAGATTTTTATGACGTCACAGCTTTAATTCTCCAGAAAACGTATAATCCTTTTCTTCAGTGGCAGTAACAGGCTTTCGTACTTCAGAATTAATCAACTACACAGACGCGTACGTAGGGGGGGGGGGTCGGGTTTAACCCCCCCCCCCTCAATTTGTTGTTGTTGCTCAAGGGGGGGGGGCAGTGCTGAGTAAAAACATAATGCTTCTAACCCCCAAGACTTAGCGAAATATCGGTCGACGCAATTTCCCATTTACGGGGGCAAAAAATAAATTAGTGCTCACTACCCCCCCCCCCCCCCCGTCCCCCTCCCCCCCCCCCCCTCCCCCTGTATAAACTGTTCCCTTATACTTATCACAATAAATTATCCCCAGAATAATTCATATTAAGTGTAAACTTACGCCAATATTGTTAATAAGCATTAAAATAATTTTTTCTAAAAAGAGCTACTGCTTCGAGAGTCCACTACACAGTCATCCCCCTAACCCCAACAATAAACAGAGTGAAAGTTGCAATTTAATGTACTTCTTTTCTTTTCTTAACATGACTATGATAAAACTAAAATAAAAAGATCTTCTCGTTCTGAACATGTGTTAATTGGCAACATCCGACTTCCTATTCCTTTTCCACGGAGTTAACCGGCAACGTCAATCCAGATTTATATGAAAATACTGTACTTTTCACAACGTTGATGACGTTTTCACTTCGGCTGCTGCCGCAAAATTTGAGCTGCTAATATAATTGCTGAAATTCGTCCGGTTATTTACTTATTCATTCATTTATTTATTTTACCTTTTTTTTCTTCTTTAATTGGTCCACGTGATACTGCAACTCTGCAACAGCATAAAGTCGACTACGTTCATTTCCTCAACGTCTTTAGCTAAAAAGCATATTTTGTAAACGGTTAGGGGTCTATACATTTTCTTTCTTCTTTTTATCATTTAACGATTTTAATCATAAGCCTCATAAAGGCCTAGCTATTACTTCTTTTTTGTTTAATTTTGTTTCTTTTGTTTGTTTGATATAGTTTGGTATAGGCCATGTAAAATTGATTTCATGTTGATCGTCCCCGCCCGCTTCCTTTTTGGGGGCC